>CM061041.1:111516667-112014167 GCA_030762985.1 Adelphocoris suturalis | reverse complement strand
TTTTTTTCAGTTGGGAATTCTTACAAACAAATTAAATCTTAGAAACTACGTGGAACCACGAAAAGTTTATTCGGGGATGTTGCTCGCTTCGCTCGCAAGGTATACCTGTATATGTGTAGGACAAAGTCCGTATTTATTATTTGAAATGGCTCTC
Organism: Adelphocoris suturalis; assembly: GCA_030762985.1. Classification (NCBI taxonomy): domain Eukaryota; kingdom Metazoa; phylum Arthropoda; class Insecta; order Hemiptera; family Miridae; genus Adelphocoris; species Adelphocoris suturalis. The sequence goes on along the minus strand of CM061041.1, from coordinate 112,014,013 downwards.
GCTTCGCTCGCAAGGTATTGCGTAGAAGTGCAAATGGGAACCCCCCTGTGAGGGTCCCTTCAGGTAAGCAACGTTGTGTAACTGCGGCCCGTGGTCGATTAATTTCTGATGTTAAACGCTTCCCTCGCAATTCCCCTCCCAAGTTGACCTACTTTCCGTCACTTTTTTCGATATCCGACTTCGGATTCAGATTTGGCGGACCCAAAGCTGTATTTCGCCCGCGAAAACCGTTCCGAAAAACGTACCTTTATGGGGTATATTTTAATCGGAAAAAACCAAGTTTTTCGGCGGACTTTTCGAGAAAACGGGTCCGTACTCTCGCATTTTTTTAACGCATTTCCCGATACTTTTTTCGCGATCCGATCGCGCCGTCGTCTTCCTCGTAGGAAAACCTACGAAACCCGTATTTTTCCGGAATTGTCAACGGCCGTTTAGAGGGGTAGGGGAAGCGGGGAAGTGGAAAAAGCGCACATTAATTATTACTTCGACCCCCCTCCCGCCCTACGGCCCATGGTTCGGGTGGGATTAGAAAATTTTAAATTCGCTTATACACCCTATCGGAAAATCCCAAAAAGATCCCACCACTCGTAGATCCGGCCCACTCAGCCGTTTGGCCGTGCATAGACACGACAGACAGAGCGACAGACAGAGCGACAGACGGAGTTTCATTCTTATTAATAACTAGCCGCTCCGGCTCGCTACGCTCGCCTCCACGTCCAGCCAGGGGGCAAGCCCCCCGGACCCCCCATTAAGTTGCTCGCTTCGCTCGCAAAGTGTGGCATGTAGGGAATATTGCTCGCTTCGCTCGCAAAGTCTGGCATGTAGGGAATGTTGCTCGCTTCGCTCGCAAAGTCTGGCATGTAGAAAATGTTGCTCGCTTCGCTCGCAAAGTATGGCATGTAGGGGATGTTGCTCGCTTCGCTTGCAAACGGTAGATCTCTAAGGGTAGGTTTAACTTCTGTAGGGTATGCTGCTCGCTTCGCTCGCTTGAGGAAGTTATACTGCCCACCCAACTTGGCAAACGTTTTTTTCTGTTGGAAATTCTTACAAACAAATTAAATCTTATAAAACTACATGGAACCACGAAAGGTTTATTAGAGAATGTTGCTCGCTTCGCTCGCAAGGTATTGCTGTATATGTGTAGGAAAAAACCCGTATTTATTCTGTTGAAATGAGTCATCGAGTCGCTTGCAAACGGTAGATCTCTAAGGGTAGGTTTAACTTCTGTAGGGTATGCTGCTCGCTTCGCTCGCTTGAGGAAGTTATACTGCCCACCCAACTTGGCAAACGTTTTTTTCTGTTGGAAATTCTTACAAACAAATTAAATCTTATAAAACTACATGGAACCACGAAAGGTTTATTAGAGAATGTTGCTCGCTTCGCTCGCAAGGTATTGCTGTATATGTGTAGGAAAAAACCCGTATTTATTCTGTTGAAATGAGTCATCGAGTCCCTTCTGGTTAGCAACATTGTGAAACGGCGGCGGTCTCGATTTGTAGGAGGAAGTTATATTGGAGGAAGTTATACTGCCCACCCAACTTGGCAGACGTTTTTTTCTGTTGGAAATTCTTACAAACAAATTAAATCTTATAAAACTACGTGGAACCACAAAAAAGTTTATTTGGGGATGTTGCTCGCTTCGCTCGCAAGGCATTGCTGTATATGTGTAGGACAAACCCGTACCTATTTATTCTGTTGAAATGGTGCTCGAAAGGGAAAGTTCCATCCTTATACGCGCGCGTGCGTTGGCCTGCTCGCAAGGTATTGCGTAGAAGTCGAGTCCCTTCCGTTGTGAAATGGGCGGCGGGGTCGATTAAAAACTCGCGATTTGACCAACTTAACGTCACTTTTTTCGATATCCGATTTCGGATTCAGATTCGGCGGACCCAAAGCTGTATTTCGCCCGCGAAAACCGTTCCGAAAAACGTACCTTTATGGGGTATATTTTAATGGGAAAAAACCAAGTTTTTTGGCGGACTTTTCGAGAAAACGGGTCCGTACTCTCGCATTTTTTTAACGCATTTCCCGATACTTTTTTCGCGATCCGATCGCGCCGTCGTCTTCCTCGTAGGAAAACCTACGAAACCCGTATTTTTCCGGAATTGTCAACGGCCGTTTAGAGGGGTAGGGGAAGCGGGGAAGTGGAAAAAGCGCACATTAATTATTACTTCGACCCCCCTCCCGCCCTACGGCCCATGGTTCGGGTGGGATTAGAAAATTTTAAATTTGCTTATACACCCTATCGGAAAATCCCAAAAAGATCCCCCCACTCGCAGATCCGGCCCACTCAGCCGTTTGGCCGTGCATAGACACGACAGAGCGACAGAGCGACAGACGGAGTTTCATTCTTATTAATAGTAGAGATAGAGATAGAGATAGAGATAGAGATAGAGATAGAGATATTCCGGGTCTTAGAATAATAGGCTCAGATATGTCTCCTATAGGTATCACGAAACAGGCTAACAGGTGAACAAACGAATTCGGGCCGTGCCAAAGAGGAAATTCTCTTCATTCTTCAAATATTCCTGTTCAAAAAATATAGTGTTATGACGCTTCCTTGTCCATGAATGATGAGTTTGACTTTGCTAAATTATATTTCAGACTATTCTATCTCTCCAATCCCCACAAATAACGTGCATCGGAGATATTTAAAATTCATATTACTCGGTGTGTTCCTTATTCCGTTTCCAAATAATTTATTCATCATCTTCCATGACCGAAAAAGTATCATTTCTCGATACGAGAAACCTCGGAGATGAATTAATTACCAAAGCTAATATATATGCAAATGAAGACCGTCTGTCTTGCTTCCTTCAATCAGTGTTTTGTCACAACATTTCCAAGAGGGGCTGCATCTTGGGGTAATTATTCATTGTGAAAGGGTGCACTTTATGGTGAGCCTATATACTCAGTAAACCGACGGATTGAAGGAAAACAATAATTTAAAAATTAGGTAAAACTATCAATAAATAATATTTCCTCGACTAGTGACAATAGTGACAGTTTCTTGGAGTTGGAAATTCTTGCTTGTAGGATACCACAATGGCGGATTAAGGTTTGTTTTTGGTTTATCAATTTTAGTAACGAACCTTTGTGATTTGCCAAGAAAAAAATGTTCAGCTCCCTTTCAAAATATGTTGATAACTGATTCAAGATACGTAGACATTAAAAACGTCTGCCAAGTAAGGAGTAGCGCACCTCTTAGCAGACATTTTTAATGGGAAAAACCATCTACGACCAATTTTCTTTAATCCCGACTCACGTAAGCAATGAAACTCGTGCAATTCATTTTTGCTCACCCATGTCATCATATTATACGAGAAGACATTCGTTTTATGTGCGTGCTCCACACTATGAAATACCGTTTCCTTGGTGAGGTTTTAATTAATAGTGCACACAGCGGGGAGCTCACATGGGAAAGAGGGCGACCGGAGGGAAAAGAAGTGGGTTCTACAGGGAATTATAGATGAAAAGAGAGGTAGAATAGAAACCTACGAGTAGAGTGCATCTCTTCATTCAACTACTACTACGGCAGTTCCCTTAGTTTACACCCCCTTTGTACTTGGAAACTTCAAGTGAAGCTGAGGGAATGTTAAACTATCTGAAGAGGACTAGGGACATGGACGGGAGGGTGATGTGTGCTCAACCATTATTCTCGTCGTATGCCGGAGCATTGTCTAATGGGCGGGGAAAATCTTCACAGAGTAGTTTCCCATCTGCATATTCTCCGCAGTATATTCAGTTGAATGAGTTAAACGTTAAAATATAAACAGGTAGCTGGTCGATATGACAGGGCTTCGAAGTAAGCTAGACTCAAAGAGCATGTAGAGTACGAGCTGGTAATCGATGTCACGAGTAAAGATTAGGTACTCTTCTTTAGCATTCAATCAGGCCTTCATCTGAGCGGAAACAATGTTGCGAATTATTACATAGTGGTCCAGTATTTCTATATTAGATATTTCTAAGGTGCAGGCCTCTACGGCGTCTCTACGTTAGGCCAAATCCTTGGAATAATACATCTACATATAAGCAAACAAGCAAATATAAGGGAATACCAATAAGCAAGAATATTAAACCAAAAGTGAGCGATACCAACAAATTAACTGTCTCTCAGTATCTACTTAGGAGGAGAGAACATTATCTTAAGAAATTTAGCGCCTTATTCTACAATCTGAGTCAGTGTTTCCACTGCCTCTTCGTAGTGCCTCTAGTACAATGACACACGTAAAATATTGTGTATCGATTGCACTCACATGTAACGCTCGACAGTATTTATGTACTTTCGTTAAAACTTTCATTTCTGATTAAAGGTTGTTAATTAAATTAAATAGACAAAAAAAAAAGTCTGCCGTTGGTTGTGGCACATAGCTTCCTCGTATCCGTAACATACTTGGGAAAATCATATTGTCCAGACCTAGATTGACTCAGTCCCGCTCGAAATTCATTAAGCTGGTCCCGCATATTGACTCGATCCCGCTTGCGAAGTGATTACGTCGGTTCCATCCTCGTTTTGAACTAAAATGCTCGGATATTTAACAACTTTATATTAGAAAAATACTCACATAGTCGTAGTTTGGTCAAAAATGTATCTAGATCTCAGTAATTTCAGGTCAGTCATAGAAGGTCCTTTAGTCTTCAGGCTACGTGATATATTTGACTCAAATTCTCATTAGGTAGCTGTAGGAAGAAATGGTCTGCTGAAATTGTGTTTGAAAAATGTTATTTAGCCAAATATCATTTGATTCAGCGTGAAAAAATACGAAGAAAACCGAACCCTTACTCGTAGGCTCATTGAGAGCCGGGGAAAACTGCAGTAATACATACAATAGTAGTATACTATAGAAGTACCCTATAATATTATATTTTCAATATTATATTATAATCTGGTAAGTCTTTAGCGGGATAGCAGTAATAAGCGGGTCCTTAGCGGGAAAAGGAAGTGACTCTAGTGGGTAGGGTTATTACCAAATAGTCACTATACCTAGTACCTGGGCACGGTCTGGCCACAATATAGCTGCTTGAGGCCTTGACTATTGAAGGTATTTGCAAAGTTTCTTACGTGGGACGTATATTTGGTAGCGGGTGTGGATGAGCTGAATTGCCAATTGGGATGGGTGATCTCCAACTCACCGTTACCAATGTGCCGAAAGAGAAGAACACTTGGACAGGGTTGCTTCTACCCCTAATTAAGCTAGAAGTGTTAGAAATAGTTGAGAGGCTTTCTATTGGAAGGGGAAACAATTACGAGAATTACGGTGCACCAGTCTACGGTAATGATCAGGGCACTTACCGTGTCTCTGCATGGCAGCCCTCTCGCAATGGCTGAGTAGTTGTTAAAAGTAATGCTGAAAAGTTGAATTGTACTATGCATTACTCCAAATGAGCCGCGAGTTGAGGACTCTTACAATTTTCGTTGTTACCCCAAGTAGTCATGGAAGGTGGCTATTCAAAATTACTTTAAATGAACCTGCATCACCTACACACATGCAAATAACTAGTTATGTTTACTTTTGAATGCAAGAGGGAGTCAGGGTAGCTTTGAAAGAAAGATTCGTTTCTTTTGAGTGGTAAAATTTATTGGTAATTATTACCAATATATTTTAAAGTGACTATGGAATCATTACTGCGTGACTAACACAACAATTGTGTAGTTCTCATAAAAGATCTTGATGGTACGATTTTCATAGTATGAAATATTCAATGTGACTCCCTTACTATCGGACTGAATGCTGTGACTAAAAGTATGGTTCAACATATACCATGAGTAGTATAGATCTTGCTGCTTCTAGAACAGGGTCAGAAAGGTCACCAGAAATGGCGAAATTAAAAAATATGAGAGGCTGAGACGGGGTTTGAACTGTGGACGTTCGGAATGCGAAACCGATGCCTTAGCTCCCTTAGCTATCTCAACCAGATGGTAAAGAGGTCGATAAAAGTGATTGATACATCTCCGTATTTTCGCGCCCGAGCGTGGGGCGTATGTCATAATCTAATATTATCAGAATGAGTCAATTAACTGCAGTCGGAAGCCGCTCGCATTTCTTGTTTCATATTCAGGAATGGCGAGGGAGTAATATTATTGAGAGGTTATCTTATTGGTTGATCCCCAAACTATTACGTAATATAGGTATATCATCATATAATATCACTCGCCACGACATTGTTTCGAGCGTCTTACCAAATTGATAAAAAATTGATTTGTAATATTTATTATAACTGTCGTGGAAAGGTAGGTAATTAACCCCATAACTTGAAGAAAAAAGGAGACAATAGCTAACTAGGATAGGATATTGGTTTCCAAGCTTCAGAAGCGTTTACTCAATATGAACATCTAAAATACGAACAAAATGGACGTCATAATTCATGATCTGAAGAGTGATTGTGAACAGAGTATTGTACCTAATGTGAAAATGAAAAAAACGGGTATAATTCCAACAAGGAAATCCAATTGTTGGGTACCTATGAATAATAATAATAATAATATGAACACATATTACTTAGTTTATCTCTGTTCTGTTTCTTTTTCATCTCAAGTATCATAAGGAAAAAGGAATAAATAAGGAGAGAAACAACATTCGATAGTATTGATTTTATTAGATCCATTCATTTATTTCCATAGCATTTTTAATGAAGGAAGATCCTTTTACATTAATAATATGTAAACAATTTGGATAAAATCTCGCATGCTCCTCCCAAGGACAGTCTTGTAACTTCCAATCTATGATTCTTCCACCACACTCGTAACATTGCACTTCATCTCCAATTTCCAAATAGTAGAAGCCAGCACTGCAGAGCAAGGTGTCGGATAACTTTCGGCCATTTTTTGAAGGTCTTCAATCGTCCATCGTAGGTATTCACTCCTTGAGCGGCTGCACCAGATTCCGTCTGCGTTGCTTGTTCAGCAGAATAGGACTGAGGATTGCAGCACATGTTGATAGGTCAAGTGTCGGTTAACAACTGAACCAAAGTTCGAGTCTCACACAATTTATATACTATCCTCTTGGTATAAGCAAACAATCAGACATCAATGTTATTCAGTCCCATAGCATGCAATAATTCAATACATTGTTCTGTTGCATAATAAATATGCATACACACGCAGGTGTCCACAACATCACAGGCTTCACCACTTCGACACTGAGCCCAAGTGCATGTATTAAAATGTCTCCCATGAGGTGTTTCGACATAGTAAGCTCCCACATTATCACTTTCCATCGTGTAGATTCTCTCAATTAATGCATTCACCTGCACCATATTTTTGTAAAACCCCATTGCTGATACGTAGCGATTAAATTCATGGTATGCAGGTAGAGTCATCAGTTTCAGAAGGCCAGTGTCGCTATTCTTCGCAGGTGGTAGGACTAACTCTCCAGCTTCTTCTGTGAAATTCACCATATTTTTTTCAAAAAAAAATATTCCAGCTATGAAATGCATCATCAACAGGAAGGTTGTGAAAAATATTGTGAGTGCAAACGAGGTTTGTACTACCATAGTGAGATTGCTTAAAGCAATAGTAATGTTTTTACCACATGCGGTTCCAGCTTGTTGAAGCACAAGGTCAACCGGTGCACCTGTCCCCAGATGGCTAAACCCATCAATGAGAGCTTCAATCGGATGTGTGTTGTCTTCCATGCTTGCTCGTTAACTGGCGTAATTCTAAGATGTCGACTCCTCATAAAAGCCGCCGTTATATGTGAGTAGTGGTGGTGGTGGGGAATGGCTAACCAAGCCATTACTCCCACTAACAGCCGTGAAATCTTTCATCTTGTCCAAAACAGAGTCGATGGTGGGGATTAAATTTATCAAATTTGATGCGGCCTTCGCACTCAATGTGATGTTATATGGCTCAACGTGTAACAATTTATCTAGCCATCTTGCGTAATAACTCAATATTAGATGCTGTTGCGGTGTACTACTTGCAGACATGTGAGTTCCTTGAAAGAATGTTGAGTCTTGCTTACGATCCACTTGTTGCAGTATGCTACTGAACAGCTCCCAATCGTGAGATGATATGTAAAACGGAGTTTCACGCGATTTTCGAATCACAATCACAGTTGTTGTTATGTCGGAAAGACCAATCAATAACTGAAGACTTTTTGTCTTCTCAATCAAGAATGAGCTTGTGAGCATCAACGACTCCATGATGATTACTACTGGTTTGCACACATTGTCAGCTCTTTATAAATGAACCTCCCCTCCCCTTTTCACTGACATTCAGGCTTCTTTCGTAGTTCATAGTGCTTATTTGCATATTCCATTGTAATAAAATCTTGAGGTGTAGTAGGATCTCCCGTAGTTAGCAGGCGGTATGATCCAAAATGTAAAATTCTAGATTTTTCATTTTTTGTAAAGGGAAGGTAGCCTATTGTTACCGCATCCGACTCATTAATCCCTGGCTTAAGATTAATCAGACGTTTTCTACCAAAATCAACTACTTGAGGTTTAGCTGTTACTATATTTTTTTCAATTAATAACTTCTCTAATGCTGCATCCAGCTCGTTATTAATTATTTCCTTTACCGTTTCACTCAAATAATTATCAGTGCCTGTCGATCGTGGAGAAGGGGTGGTAGGGTGTGATCCGAATCTGCTGATGGCTGACATGATAATGAGGGCTATATAATAATATTTAATTCTTTTAACTCTTCCAATATGGAATTTATTTCTGGATCATGCACAGTGTTCCCTGCCTGTTTAGAAGCAAACAGCAAACGTAGTCGATCAACTATCTCATTCGGATCATCAAAATAAACATATCTTGGGTAGGCGTTTACTGCTTTGACAAACCCTTTCCCCTTTGGAGGGGGTCCGAGTAATGCCTTCAACAAATTTCTATATTTATATCCTGCTGTATTGTATGGTCTGAATTTAGAGTATCCTTGATGTGCTACATTACTGAACCATACCAGATCTCTGTAATGAGTTTTATCCAAGGGTGTGAACTCAGTTGGTTGGCGTAAGAAAAGTAATTGGAGAAGCCCTTCAGTAATTGGCGCTTTCACTTTATCACCCAGGTAAATGTAGTCACGATCTAAAGTCAACTTTTCATTACCTAAACTCAAGCTACCATCTGCATTAACTTTGGGGCCATATATAGTATCCAATTCAAGTCGTGATTTATGTCCTGTAATTAATGCGCGTAAAAATGGTCTCATGAAAAGATGGAATTGTTGCAGGTACCTTTCCATCTCATCTTCCCCCTCCGGAGTGCTACTAACCATCTCTAAAGCAGTTTTACCTATACTCCTTCTTTTGGGAGTAACTAATGGTGTGCTAGTTACTCCAATTTGTTGATCTGGATTGGAAACAAAAACTTGCGATCCATCCTCTTCAGTTTTAACGAAGTCACCCACTACATTAGATAGCTCATCTTCTTCTTCTTCTTTGTCTTCATCCTCTCGCGCATGTGCATCTTCTTGTTTTATTGTTCGGACAAACTGTTTGCGACTCTTTATTATTCTTTTTCGTTTAACTTGGAAACGAGGACGTATGCTGTTTTTGTTGTTGAGTGGTTGTGGGGTTACCTGCTTAAACAACTCCTTTAACGGTTCTAAAGCCACAGCCGAATCAAGTTGAGCTTGCAGTCTACCTTGCTTCATTAGTTTATATTTTTTCCTGATTGCCTCTTGCGCCCTCACAAGGCGAGAAGTAACATGTTTTACCTCCTGCAATGCCATCTTGACTAATTGATGCACCTATGTATCGGGTAATATATATACATCGAATCCCATTCTGTAGCGACCATCTTGCAATTTCTTGTCTTTGTCAATTAATAAAAAGATATTTTGAGACCAGCACTGTGTACACATGCTTTTAAATTCTTCAAATTTCATATCACCTTGAACATGATAGTCATATATGTGACGAATATTCAACGCATCCATTTTGAACATGACAATCATTGTAAGATTTATTCTAATCAGATTTTTAGGCACCAAAACATAACTATGCGTACAAAAGAATAGATCAAGTGCAAAGTGCCTGGACATGGCGAAGTATTCCCTCAAAATATCGTAGTCTTTAGTGATTATATCGTCAAAAATAACTATAGAATGGGGTTTTATTTCATCAGGTCTCAACAGCTCCACTTGACCATCATCCAACGATGAACCATAGGGGTAATATCCTATATCGGGGGCTAAAGAGTCCAAAACACGTTTTAAATATTGATACTTTTCCTGGTTTAGCGTCCTTGAAAACACATAAACATTTTCAAATCGTAATCCATTCGGATGTAGCAGCAATGAAAGAACAGTGCATGATTTTCCAGCGCCTGAAGGACCGCAAATAAGACCTCTGATGGGGTTTTTACCAAACAGAGGTCCGTGGGGCAAGTACTCTTGTTGGCTGAGTCCCCCCTGCTCTTCCCTCTCCCTTTCAGCTTCATCACTTACAGCTAATTTAACACACTGCTTGAGAAGTCTCATCATTAAAACTGAGCTAAATTCTCATTTTTCACCTAATATATATACCTTGTATAGGAATAAAATAAAAACACGACTACTATTAATAACATCATATTATTTATTACATAATTCCACGTTGTACAACTCTAGTTAATGGTGAATATGTAACGAGGCTGTCTTGTAGCATTAAACAATATGCTGTCGTGTTGGCTAGAACAGGGTCCTTCGTCTCAAAATCGATACGGATATCCAGAATGTTGTTTCCAATGCTTGAATCAATTTGATGACTGCAGTCAACAACGACGATGGGGGCGAGGTCTATAAATTCGTTATATGTCAACATGGGCTGCGGCCATTCCTCTGAGTAGTAAGCTCTCTGAAAGTCTGCATACATATGGTAAAGTACAGGAACCCGTTTAGTATCGAAATCCAGGTTCATTCTACTGTAGGGAAATACTTCTGAACCAATGTGAAGACGGAAGTTAGTCAATTTACAGTGATGAAATAAAGCTATATTTTTATCCACATTTTTTTGTAAATCTGTTTTCAACCCAAAAATGATGTATCGTGGTTTTTCCAATTCTGTGCTAGTTTTCACTGTCCATGAAAACGCTTTATTTGTTGGTAAGGTTGGGTATACAGATAAGTTCCAGCTTCGAAATCCCATTGTAATTGGTTCATTCTGTTCGAGAAGTTCGAGTAAATCTGCCCTTTGGCTATCAGCTGGTCCCACATATGGAATATACCAGATCATTTTCTTAATATTGAGTTCTGGTGAACCGGTGGATGGAGTACCACTGGCTACTGGTAAGCGCGGTATTATAACGTTTGTGTCCGAGGCTGCCCTATTCATTATCAGCTCAACTCTTACATTTACCAAAATTTCTTGATAGTCTTCTGCAAATCCAAGCAAAGTTCTCAACGGTATGCAAACAGAAAAGTTTCCACTATTTTCATCTACGCAAGGATTTAAAGCGGATTTCTTAGACGGTAACATCCATCCAGCTTGTTGTAAACCGTCAACAGTCGCTTTACTAAAACTGGCATAACCTTTCATGGTGGATACTATGCCAGGATAACTTGTTTTGTCAACTAGTTCGCCATTCATAACCAGCTTTATATCATCAAATGCGTGTGCGATTCCATTAGGTCCAAGCGTGTATCGATCATATTTAGATAGGGTACCTTCCACTTGTAGCTTCTCGATATATTTATGTATTCCCCTGGTTGGGAGAAGGGAAATACAATCTCGTCCGATGGGTTGTATCTTGCAGTTGCGAAAGGTTCATGAGCCCGATATTCCAATTTTATGAGACTGTCATCAAAAATAGGTTTTTTACGTACGTTCAACATATTGCCTTGGATTGTAACGAGGATTCACGTTATACCCCAAATTTTTCAAAAATTTATAATTGATTGGAGTTAGTAGTTGATGTCTACGCTCCTCCGTAGCAGTGAGCGAACTGAATTTATTAGGGGCAGGCGAGCTCTTTTTATGCCAATGTTCAATGATCAACATGTTGTTGCGTAATGGTGAAAATCTGTAGAAAGCAATCCATTTATACTCCTCCTCTTTTAAAATGTAGACGAATGGATATTACTTCATCACCAAAATTAATTAGCTTTCCATCTTGATCGATCACACTCACTGTAATCTCCTCCAATTTGTTACCAATTACAGAATGATATGTAACAGAGTCAGGATTTTCTGACATACGGTATCCTGGTGCTACGCTGGGTGTAAATTGATAAATAACGTGTGATGGTTCTCCATTTCGATAATCTCCTTGACAGCAAGAAACGGAAACACCAATATTTAGTACGTCGAAGACGTGTACAACACCGTTCGACCAGTCCCAAGTATTGCTTGGTAGGATGTTCCCAGCCTCAAATCCCAACAGATGTGAGAATGAATCACTATGATTAAAATCAATTCGTTTTGAACATTTTATACCACAACGTTGCGTGTTCAAGTTCACTTGCATATCAAAATCAATATCCATTTTTTTCAGCTCACTCACTAGTTGCTTGCGTAAGTCAGCCAACTCGTACGTACCAGTGGGAACTTTATACAAGCTTCCAGTGTGGAGAAAATGCTGTTTACCTGCGGGCAGTTCCATACCGAATACATCTTTTTTTAGGCTAGCAGACCATGTCTTTTTTAAAGGCCTATTAGCTTTATATGTGAGAGTGGTAGATCCACGGAGTGTCCCTTTAGCAAACCCTAAAGGCGTAAGAATCGAGTCGTCACTTGTATTAAAAAGTGTTTTACTCGTTTTTATAAGGGCATAATTGTTCTTTATAGTAACCTTTATATCAGGGAATGCTGTTTGCATTAGTTTTTCTATATCTTGAGCATCAAAGAAACGCCCACTAGTGTTGTGTACTGGAGCTCCATCATCGAGTAGGTAGAGGGTTGAATTTACATTCTCTACAAGGTTCGGAATAGAGAAGTAAGAATCAAACGAAGTAAGTCCAACCGCCCAATCTGATGAATTTAGTTGAATAGGCGGGAAGAAATTAGCGTTAAGTTCGCTTTTCCCCCGCTCTGTAAGTGATATTGTGAAGGAAGCCATGGGTATACTGATATCAGTACTATTCACGTAGAGACTTTTTATACTGTTCGGATATCATCCAAAGGAACAGAAAACATAAATGACCACAGATTATGCTATCCTTCTTTATTGTTTGGAAATGATTAGTGTTATAAAACACTATTCTATGAGGACCAAAATATTGTTTCCATTCAAGTGGGGGCTCCAATTCACCATAGCTATCAAAGTAATGTACATTTTTTCCATTGAGCCAATACGCTGTCCAGTGAGTTCCATTCGTACCATCATTGCTTGAGGCCATATTTATTATCGAACACTCAATCTTTTTTGGTGGAGTAGATGGAACTTCATCTCTCATTCTAACCCCATTGAAACCTATAATATCAGCTTTATCACAAAGGCGTTCCAAATCAGAACTTGATAATGCTCGATTTGGAAGCCATAAATTTAGTTTTTTGAACGATTGTTATTACTCCTCTTACGCCCTTTGTATATACCCTTCCCCTGTTTATACGGACGTATATATAACCCTTGCCCCTGTTTGTATGGGCGAATATATAATCCTTGACCAGTTTTACTTGCTTCTTCCATTTTTTGATTGTGTTTCTTAAGTTCATTCAACTCTTCTTGTGACCGCTTTGCATCTATAACTGTCTTAGCAACAGCTGCTCCGCCACCAACTAAGCTACCAACAGCTGATAAGAAAGGGAGTGCGGCTAGCAAAGCGGGTAGAAAGCCACCTCTAATAGTTGGTTTCCGACGCTGTTTATTACTGCGATTGCCTCCTTTCTTACTCTTTTTTCGTGGAGATCTTCTGCTTTTCAGTCCTGACCCTTTGGAGGATTTTCCCATTGTTTTTAATTTCATAGCGTTCGTTGTCAACCAAGCTGCAGCTCGTTCAGAAAAAGGAAGGCTCTTGTCCTTGACTAAATCCCAAGCTCCCCACTCCAATTTCTTGTCAGCCTTGTATCGTTGATCCTCGTCTTTTGTAGTGTGATAAGTACGATCGTGAAAATAGCACAAGTTGTCAAGAGCAGAAATTCCGCGTTGCCCCAAATCGTGGCGTTCTTTAAACCGTGTACCCGGACCACAAAATTGGTATGATGGGAGGTGAAGCTCTATTGGTAGCGCGTCAATTGCACGGTTTATAAGTCCACGTCCTTTCTGCTTCTTTCCCATGCCCATACTGAAGATGTGTTGGTGTCAACTCCATCATATATACTCTCGTTAAATGAGTTCTTTTTTATCGATCCAGCTATTGTGCGTGCCATCGAAACCTAACCATTTTACCAATACTTCATCTCCTTTCTTCTTTAATACCTTTTCTACAAGGTATACATCACCTACCTCAGTTTTTCGTATTTCATATTCATAAAATTTTCCATTTAAAATGTTGTTACGGTAATCTTTCAAAGTGTATGTTACGGGAACAGTAGGTTCGATAGAGTGTATAGTAAAGACTTCATTGCTCCAATTTGGAAGGTACCCCTTGTCAAATATTTTTTTATATTTACTGATCCTTACTTTATCACCCACTGTATAGCGGTATTTCTTATCCTTGACAGCATATTGTTGACGATTTTTTAGAATATTTATGAGAACCTCACCTTCATTGTGTGGATTAACCTCACTCGGTTTCATTCCAATGACGCGATGTTTTCTATGATTGTATTCGTGTACAAGAGTGGGTAGTATCCTCACCCAATTGTAACTACCGAGTTCCGTGAAAGATCGATACATCAGAGATTTCAAAGTTCTATTAAACCTCTCAACTATTGTCGCTTTTTTGTCACTATAAGATGAGTAATGTTGTATACCATACTGTTTCATAATCTTTCCAAATTGTACGTTGAAAAACTCTTTACCCCCATCGGTTTGCAAGAATTTCATTTTATTTCTATTAAGAATAGGTTCTATAGCTTCTACAATGGATGAAGCGTGTTTGGATTTCAATGGGACAGCGTAAGCATACTTGCTAAAACAGTTAATCATCGTTAAAATGTATTTGTATCCATTATTAGTGCGAGAAAAAGTGATCATTTCAACGAGATCTGCTTGATATAAATCATTTAATCCTTTCACTTCAACAGGTCTCGTTGGAAAGTTCTTCCTAGCTGGTGCGTGAAGTTCTTTTGCAATCTGTGCTCTAATGCTCATTATGTTCAACTGATATTATTCTCACCTTTCCACACACTTATATATAGTAAAATATGACTTCTGCACTTCTTTTATTGGTGTGAATATTCAAGAACCTTCTGATATTAGTCTAACTAACCATCCCTAACCATCCTAATGGAAAATTACATTTTTTTTCTAGTGAGAGGCATATATTTTGTTATTTTAATTAAAACACCATCAACTGATTTTAACATCCAACCTGATCCTTTCGATTCAAAATTCTCAATTTCCGTTATAATTTGCTCAAAGCTGCGAATTAAATAATTATTTAAATTAGTTGTTTGGTCTAATTCTTCATTTTTTGTTTTAAAATTTCCATCAATTAGTACATCCTCAGCAATCATTAAATTTTGTCCATCAGTATCATCAAAAACCCTAATTTTAAAAAACACGCATTCCAATAGTAAATTTACCTTAATATTCTTCCATTCTGACAAGTATTCATTCAAAACAGATACAAGTTTTCCTTGCAAATTACGTAGAAAAGATTCTGGAAGTTTGATATTATTTATATTTTTAAAATATATGTCAACTGCAGAGTTGCATACTTTTGACAAAACTTTACCACCTTCTAAGGGTACAGCAAACAACCTTCGCAATTTTTGTCCACCACGTCCATGCTCTAATTGTATATCATCATTCCCCCTTTTCATGATTATAACTGAACCATTCCGGTCAAGAGATGTCATTGAACTGCCTTGAACAAGAGTTGTGATCAAACTAAACATTTCCCACACACAACCATGGTTAAATTTCCAAGACCTCTTTTTTCTTTTTCATAGTGCACAGTTACATACCTCACTCGGTTATATATTCATAATGTTCAATTGGTATGAACCTTCAGCTTGGAAAAAGGAAAAAAATCAACATGTTAAATATTGTGCATTAAACAAAAGTACAGCCAACTGCTTTAACTTTACATGAAAAAAAGTAGAGGCGCCATACTTTTTTCCAGCTGTCAAATACATTTGACTGCAAGATTGTTCATATTTTTATTAAGAGTGATAATATTTACAATAATGTGGTTACAATAACAGTTTATAATTATTTTATTTATTTATTATTTATAATTTTTATTATTTATTTATTATTTATTTATAATTATTTTATTTATTATTTTAATTATTTTGTTATACAGTTGAATGATATGGTTTCGTGTGGATCCCATCTTCTAAAATTTCCCTTTTATCATCATGAAAACTTAAGGATTTTTTACATAAATCTACTGTAAAGACATCATGCAATTTCGAATCAATTTTTCTGAAATTTGAGTATAAGTCCTTTTTGGTTTTTAGACAATGTAAATAATCCTCAAATTTTAAATCAGCTACAGCGGTTTTGCCAATTCCTTTAGCTTTCTTGATGACATTATCACAAAATTTTAAACTATACAATTTAGGTCGTAAACAAATAAATTCTTTTACGGGAATAGAGTTGGTTTCATCTTTGTTTTTACCAATTACTTTTTTGTTTTCGTTAGAATATAGAGAGTGTGATGCTGGGTATTCACTGAAATCAAATATATGGGATAATGATTTTAAATCATTGTACAAATTATTTGTCTTTATCTCCCATATGAAACTATCTGTATCTTGGTAACATACCTATCTTGATTGCGTTTTCTCCAAATTTCGGTAACAAATGTTCATAATGTAGATCATATATTAAAGTTTTTGATAATTCTAATATTGCAAAACCTACATAAAATGGTTTATTGAATACAATTTTTTCATTCGCCAATCGAACGGCTATCAGATTTTCATCGAAAATTGTTCTATCTTGAAAGTTAGGCTTTCTAGCTAATGCAACTAGTTCTTTTTCCGAAGTTATTAATTTCAAATTTATTCGGTTTCTCACAGATTCCATAGTTTTTCCAAACACTGCATTATTTAATAATTTGAAAAAGTCTTTTTCAAAATCATTCTTCGCTTTTTTCCTCATTTCAGTATTCATATTTATGTATGTAGATAACCATTTACTTTGCTGAAATTGCAAAACTCTATTGATTCGAGTTAGAACCAGTCCAGCTTTGATAGCTTGCTGCAATACAGCAATATGAACCACATAATTTGTCTTATCTTCAAAATCTAACAAAAGTTTTTCAACCTTTGAGCCTGGAGGTTTCTTTCGCTCTGGTAAAAAAGGGAAATCCGAATGTTTGTTATGTAAATGCTTAGGATAGTGCACATCAACGTCTAAAATATAACCATATTTTCCACCAGTTTCAATCTCCATTACATTTAAATTTTCAAATTCGGTGAGCCATACAAAATGTCCAAATGGTAAGCTTTGACTCATAGCCCAACCATAAAGGTTATTGACATCTCCATAGAATATGTAAGAACTATCTTTATAAGGGTCATATGTTTCTGGTAAGTGAATATTATTAGCTACTGCGTATCGTTTAACGCTTTGTGTGATTCCACCACGAATTCCTGACTCCACAAACTGTATCATATCTATATCTGTTAGAATTTCAAGCTTGATTTTTGAAACTTTCAGCGCTGCTTTGAAACTAAAACCGGGTGAAGTGAAAAACCAAGCACTATCTAACTGAAAACGATCATAACTCAATTTTCTAAATTGTTCAAAAACTTCACAAAGTAAAATTATGTCTGTTTTTAAGTATAAAATAGTATATTCTTCAAGATTATTAATTTTGAATGCATTCCAAACTTTATGGGCGTGTTTGTAATCCACTTCGCTGACTGGTTGATTAGTCAATTTATTATACAATTTATCTCGGGATGGTAGAACTGTTTCTTTCAAAACTGAAAAGTCAGTAATGTGTTGATATGGGTAAATGCCTTTTCTCAACACTAAACTTCTTAATTCTGAATCATGAAAATTCTTTTCCATCTCTGGAAATTCCATACATGTTGCAACTAACTTCTCTAAAGAAGCAGGTAAAAATCTAAACGAATCAAGAAATCTACACCACAACTTACATTATTCGAATCGAATTGAGAAACTAATATATTTTTCTTCCGTTTGAGGAATAACCTCAATTTTTACGTTGAATAAACTCAAGTTTTTAACAATGAAATGGGCATCATTTGCTGAGAGGTTATGAAAAAAGATTGGAATGAAAGATGGTTTTTTCAGTTTTTGTAAATTACAAAAGCTGCAACAGGTAAAGCGAAAAAGTCCACTAGCGTGATCGTGATCAGCACATTTTTAATATTTGTCTCACTAAACTCTATACCACACAACTCACAGTGTGTTGCTGCATCATGCTTCAGTTTTTCATTATCAGTCATTGAACATTGAACTTTAGTTTCATAACATTTTTCAATTTTTAAAACTTGTTCTCTGAGTTCAGCTAGAAATCGATAGACACAATTTTTGGAAGAGAAAATAAATGTTTCATCCTCTTTTAATTCGGGATAATATGATTTTAAATGAAACCCTACACACATTGGAGTATGTAGGTCAATAGGTTTAGTTTTTGGAGCAGCGCTGATACCATTTTCCAAGTCAACTTATTCATCCATATTTGAGGACTTCGTATTCAAAGGCTGTAAAATACACTCTAGATCGGCATAAATGACAAAGCCCACCTTAGTCATAAACTGATAGTCGTTGAATTCAATTGAATTCTTTTTGGGGAACTCATATCTACATGGTTTGAATCTATTACAAAATATTTTATGTTGTTCAAGTCGCTCCTCTGCAGTTTCACCCGTTGTGTAAATAATAGTTTTACGGTACGCTTTAAAACAATTTCTACACATAATAATGGAGCGATTAGGAACTTTGTACAATTGTGAATTAACTAATGACGGTAGGTTAGATATATAACAATAATGGGAGTGATGGGTATTCTCGAGATATAGTAAATCAATAGTTGGTAGCCCTAGATTTACTTTCATAGAAACCTTAAGAGGGTAGAATTTAAATTCATCAGTTCCACCAGACAAACCATAAACATTTACACTCACAGGATTATGTTTTTCAAACCATGCGATGTCTTTAAAAGTAGCGGGGAAATTAACGCCCCCAAAATTGTATGGATGAATCAATTTATTATATTTTGATACGCGATGTAAATTTTTTTGAGCAATACCATTAGTACTAGTCTTCAAATACCAGCTCAATATGGCATACTTGAAACAATAGTTGTCATTATTTTGAACATTTATTATAGATTTGGAAATCTTGAGCTTGTGAGGCAAAGTGAAGAAACATTTTGCTGTAAGAGGAGTGTACTTTGTTATCCTAATTAATACACCATCAATCGATTTTAAGCTCCAACCAGATCCTTTGAATTCAAAATCCTCAATTTCTGAAATAATTCGTTGGAAACATTGTATCAAATATGTTTCTATATCTGAAGCCTCCGATACTTCTTCGTTTTTGGTTTTAAAATTTGCATTTATTATCTCTTCACCCCCCATTTGCTCATTATTCTCACCATGATAAATCTTGATTTTATTAAATGTACACTCTAAAAGTAAATTTGTTTTAATGTTTTTCCACTCTTGCACATACTCAATCAATACCAACATCAATTTATCCTGAGAACTGAGTAAAAAACTTTCTGGTAGATTGAAACGGTTTACATTCTTAAAATATATGTCTATTGCAGAGGTACCCACTTTGACAATAACTTTCCCATCTTCTAATGGAACAGCATGCAATCTTTTCAATTTATTTTTACCATATTCTAATTTTGAATCTGATGTTGAATCACTCATGACTGATAGTTGTTGAGAGCCATCATGAGCGTATAAGAGCTTTGAATTGAGTGTAGAACTTATGCAAGTATGATTTAAATATTCTAATCTACAACTGAACAACCTATTGCACAAAGAGCATGCTAGTTTTTTTTCTTTTGTCTTTTGTTCATAGAACTAGAATATTGTTTTCTTTTACTCGCTGCTGATGTGGATGGCTGCTGTTCATAATAACTTGTATCTTCATCGGCAGCAATATTATCACCATCATCATCATCATCACACATTCTAAATAAGAGAATGAACGACTCGTCAGACGGATTTTTCCCCTTGAACGTCATGACGTACGATCCCGCTAAAAAATGAAAAATAAACAAGTTGGATGTGGCACATAGTTTCCTCATATTTATCCAATACATGCTTATACAGATCAACATTGGATGGTGAGAAATTCAAGGATTTCAGGTTTGTGCATTGGATGAGACTGTTACTCGTATCTAAGGATTAATCAAAAACAGTTGGCTTACCTTTGTAATTCGAGACACATTCTTTTAATATGTCCCCGTATCTTTTGGGCATCCATACGTTCATTGAGGAGCCGGTCGCCAATGATTTTATTTCGGCGACAATACTGTTTCCGAATTTCCCTTTAATTATCCTCATTGCAGAAATACTGAACTCCTCGTTAATGGGGAGTTTCCCCACCGAAATAGTCTCAAACTTGCGATCTCCAGCATGGTTCAAGCGGGCAATTATTGACTCCATGACTATTCTGCAATAAACACATATTATTATTGGAACTAAGCTCTAGGAAAAACATCTTGTGCGATGTTTCACATACCCAACAATGGGATTTCCTTGTTGGAATTATACCTGTTTTTTTAATTTTCACGTTAAACATGTGATGAGCGTAGCAATGATGTTTTTGTATGTCAATTTGCTTCACGATGTGATTCATGTATGCATGAATTGTTAGATCAAGCGAATGATTTATCCTTTATCTTAATGTACATGCATATATAAATACTACAGAAATGTACATTTAATATATTCAATGCATATACATTCAACTGTAATGCAATGGGTCTAATTTAAATATTTCATCGTCACCTTCTATTGCATAACTCTTTTTTTCTGCTTCATTCGCTTGATCTAACAATTCATGCATACATGAATCACATCGTGAAGCAAATTGACATACAAAAACATCATTGCTACACTCATCACATGTTTTTAATGTGAGCTCCAAGTCCTCTGAAAATCTTGGAAGCAATTCATGTTTGACATATGTTCTGCCAAGACGTTGAGAGAAGTGGAATTCCTCACTACATGATTTACAATAAATCAAGTTATTAATTTTTAGAAAATTTGATTTTATGCAGATATACAATTTATCAAAGTTTACTACTGCCATAATAATTAAATAAAGGCTTACCTTGAGTTTAGGGTAGGTAGCTGGTAGGTATGTAGGTTGAGAAGGTAGGCTTGAGCTTACGTAGTTGAGCGGTGCTAGCTTTATGACCAGTGAAACTTATCTTAGACGCGCTATTCCTTTTATAGATACAAACATCCCTACCTTGATGCGTTTCAAGAGCGAATGATCACGCCACATTTTGGGAATTCGATAAGATGGACGTTGCACTCATTTCGTAACTGCAGAAAGAAAAATGAAACAAACATGTAAAAAACTAATAGGAAAAATCTCACTAATCATTTTAAAACACGTTTCATCGTCCCATGCTATTTCGTTTTTAATTAGATTATTATACGCCCCACGCTCGGGCGCGAAAAAATACGGAGATGTATCAATCAGTTTTATCGACATAATTATATACCATCTGGTTGAGATAGCTAAGCGAGCTAAGGCATCGGTTTCGCATTCCGAACGTCCACAGTTCAAACCCCGTCTCAGCCTCTCATATTTTTTAATTTCGCCATTTCTGGTGACCTTTCTGACCCTGTTCTAGAAGCAGCAAGATCTATACTACTACCATGCTTAACACAATAGGCTTCGTGCTTATACCAAAAGGAAACAATTCCAAGCTCAGAGCTTCCGCTGCTTATAGGTGGACTTGGAGGCAAAACTGTAGTTGATAATGAGTTTATTAGCTCTGCATTATAGTTTTGTTTGAAACGCCGGTTTTGATTAAAGTAAAGCGACGATCTATCGAAAGATACAACCCCTCCCAACAGCTGCAATCACTCCTAACCGAAGTATGACATAAAATGTAACATTTATGTAATCTTAGACTGAGTGCCCTATGCAAAAATTAAACTTTTGATATTCAACCTCTGTTGTAACGAATACGTCATAATTTAGTTGTATTGATATATAAATATCAAATTACACAAAACAATAAGTAATATAGCGAAGGAATTATTGAGATATGTTCCAATTTTGTAGAAGGAAAATATGGAGTTTGGGATTCAAGTTTCTAACTTCTATAATTGAGATACATAGTACTGATTCCAGTCACAATAACAATCATAACACTTCCTTGATCTAACCAACCTCGCTTTATATTGTGAGAATATGAGTCACAAAGATCTTGAATAATATTTATAAAGAGATAACCGCAGAAGAGCAGTAATCCGAAGTAAGCTGGCGGCGTTCTGTTGAATCATTGAGATGCAACAACTGCTGAGCAACAAACTTCCACACAAACCAAAACTGTCTTGTTCCGCTACCTTAATTATTACACTCTGTTCCAACCCCAATTCACTTCCGTGAACTTAAATTACATACATACTACTTACTGTCGAATCGTTTGAGAAAAGTTGATGGGTTCTTCGATTCATTAAAAGTGATCTTTGTAAATTATTTTGTTAGGATTAATAAGTGTACAGCCTAATTAGAGGGTTGGCGGAAATGATCTTGGTCTAGAAAAGAGTTTTAGTGACTCCAAGTGGCATTTTCATCCGGACTGTGGTGGTTAGGCTGCATAATTTTAAATGTGGTAACGTCTCATCAATTATTTAAGGCTAGAAACCCGGTATTAGATCATATAGGTCGTATATTACCGTGGAAGAGAATACAATGTTTGATTTTCCAGGATGTGAGTGGAATTCGCTAGTTAACTCGATTGGTACAGTACGGTATAGGGAATATCAAGGTTTGAAAGAAGCTGCAAGTTTAGCAGGTAACCTGAGTTGAGTAACATACTTTACTGTAATATATAAGAAATATATACTTAATATAATTATTACCCCTAATTCCATATCTATGCAAGATTATATATATATATATATATATATATATATATATATAAGTTACGTACACACTAGACGACACTAGGCGTATTGTAACAGCAAACTGCTGATCACGCATTACTATCCTATATATACAGCCCGTAGACGGCTCCAACCTTCAGTCTTGTTCCGCCGTCCGAGCCATCTTCATCTTGTTCATTTCTAACACAAAGTCCGTATCAAGTCCGTATTGTGTTATATTCCAATAAATCAGTTTTTAAAAACTCTAACAACGTGAGTTATTCTATTTTTTATATATATATATATATATATGCAGTCCCAGTTTAGACGCGATAATTGCGATTCTCATTTTTTCTACTCATTGTTTAGTGCGCACCAAGTTGCTGCAAATCTGAATTCTCAGCTTCATTCTCATTTTTTAAATGTAACATTTCCTAAATATAGGATTCGATAAAATAGTAAGCCAACTATATAAAATATATTGTACAATTTTTTTTATATTTTTTTCAATTTCCAATATTAATTAGCTTTATGTTGTTAATATTATTTTATCCTTGAAGACCAGGTACGCAGTAAATGAAATTTAGACTTATTTCTGTCCGATGCCAAGAATTTTCTCATTCAGTAGACTTGGTGAATATGGTGGGAGAGAGGTGCAGAACAAATCAGCTCAAATTAGGAAAGTTTTCATTGGTTTTTATATAAAGTCAATAGCACAGTTTCATTGCTGTTGAGTTTAATTTTGATTTAGCTGGAAGATGGAAATTTGATACTGTTTTTCCATCAGGAAAAACTTAGTCAGTTCAAGACAAAATGAAAAATTTATTATCCAGGAATCAAGGGATAAAGTTAACACCATGTCTCAAAACGAAAACAAACATGGTGAAAAATAATGTTGAATTGTTCAGCTAATCTGCTGAAGTGAGTGTATTTTTAAATCAAAACAATGAACATAAATCTGCAGAAGTGAGTGTATTTTTAAATCATAACAATGAACATCATTGTATCATCACGAGGCAGTTCTTGCTCTTCACAGGAACAACTAGCTATCTACCTATGTATCTTCGTTTTCAGTATTTTCGCACACTCAATAGGTAAAATAGTTTTACTGACTGCATCTCTTAGATCATTCGAGATAAGATCTATTGAAACGATTACCATTAAATATAGAGAAATAGATATAAATACTAAAGAAATAGTATCTACATATACAAATGGGCTGGAAGTTCTGTGACCTGCGTAGCTGTCCAACTACAAAAGTGGGTACCGACCTGAACACAAAAGTATTGGAAGAACCGATTGGGGGAAAATACTTATTATCTGTACAGTTTGAAGCATTTTACTACCAATTTCACAAATAAATATCTTATTCCAGTTCATGATTGTAAAAATAGGTAGCTAACCTTCGAAATGCATTTGAGTTAATAAGATGCTAGTTGCCTTTCATAACTTGCTAACGTCTCTTCATTAACGTTCGAAGGGAGGTTTCTCGTAAAAGACCTTCCTACTAACATGCCTGAGGAGCTTTTCCACTTACCAACTGACGTTATCTTGTAACGAAATTGTAATCCTCAACTATAGACTGCAACAATATTAGCATATGCCATCAAACTCGTCATGGTGGAATTCCGTTAAAGACATTACGCCAAACATAATGGCAAATGTATTCAGGGTGTTCTGCCTAGATAAACCCTCCTCAACTTTCACGTGTGGAAGCAGAAGCACCAAAGGTAATTGGCACGAGAGGCTTCAGCTCTGAAGGGAGTGGATGGAGAAGATTAGCCTGACATCTAATTTGCCTTACGTCTTGCGCTAATGAAGGTTGCTCCTCAATGTTTGACAGTTGGGAAGGTGCTTCGCTTCCTTATGTCCCGGCGCCCTCTTCGCTGAAGACGGGTAACTGTCTTTCCTTGGGAGGGAGACCCTTTCTCCTGTGATGACTTAGGTTAATCAAGCCTGTCTCACTGTTACAAATGGCATCCAACTATATTCATTCAAATATTGATTATATCCACTCGTCTTACAAGCAATCATCCTCAATCATCGGATGTATGATCAAGGTTTGTCGAGATTTAATTGTATGAACCAGAATAAAGATAAAATGTCTACCAAGTAGGGTGGGCAGTATACCGTCCTCATGTGGGGATAAAGTGGTGACAATTTGAGACAAAATTATCGAAGGGAACTTATATTTTAATATATGTTCACCGTATTGTCTGTCCATCCTACTGTTCCGATGACGAAATAATATCCTCAACGATACAATATCCAACATTTTCAAAAAACTTGATATAACATGACTCGCTATACCTTCTAGAATTGAAATTTGTGTCCCTTTCATATGGCTCCTAACAGTACTGTATGCTGCTTCCAGAATATTGGCTTTTCCACTTAGAGGTTGACCAGTGACCGTCATGATGCGGAACATTAGGAAAGACTCTCATTATGAAATTAATTGTATATTCCGACTTCAACACAAAGCAGCCTCATAATTTAATTGAATACTAAACTAGAAGTAGTTCATTAGTAAATTTTGAAAATTATTGTATAAAAAAGAAGTTCACTAAAAAAAATTTTGTCTAGAGAAGGATTCATCATTGGTAACATATTTTATGTAAACGTTTCATGCAGTAAACAATGCATAAAGCAGTGTCTAGAGCAAGCGAGCGCAGATGCTAACCTCAGCGTCATTTTTAGTTACGCATATACGCGGAGAAACAAACGATATGGATAGTAACGGTAACGTAAATAATTGTCATTTTAGAAGTTTGAATTCATTTTACCGCCCACATTAAGTATCTCTATTTACTTAGTTAATCAGATCATGGAAGCATGTACCTACCTAGTAG
Source organism: Adelphocoris suturalis (assembly GCA_030762985.1). Taxonomy (NCBI): domain Eukaryota; kingdom Metazoa; phylum Arthropoda; class Insecta; order Hemiptera; family Miridae; genus Adelphocoris; species Adelphocoris suturalis. The sequence goes on along the minus strand of CM061041.1, from coordinate 111,988,140 downwards.
CAGTCTTGGTTTTCTGGCAGGTACCTACCTATTCTTATTAAAATCGTATCATAAAAGTGCAGTGTATAGAAATGATAGGAATGCACCGCATTTACAAATGTAGGATTTTTGTTTGGATGAATCCCTGTGTTCCACTTAGTACCAGGTAGTATTTTATCGTTTGTTTGGGAAACAAAAGAGGCTCTCTTGTGTTCTGGTCGATTTTTTAAAATCTAAATTTGCTTGATTTCATATTGCCTGTCATATTTTCTAACGATTTGTTGCAACTCTACCAATCCTCATTCACAGCAAGATAACTTCAAAACTTTTGCTTATAATGTTAGGTACCTAGTTACGTACGCAACTATCTAATTAGGGGAAGGGAGGCACCATTCGACCATCTAACCAAAAGCGGTTTCTAATTAGTGCATATATCACTGTTTTTCAAAATTTAGAATGCTTATAAGAACTCTAGAATCTTTCCCCATGACAGAAAAAACGAAAGATACTAAAACGAGAGAAGACGATGTCTCAAAGAAGGTTAGGTACAGATACGATTTTCAATGACACAAGAGTCGGATTCAGGATCTACTCAGTTCATTTCGCTGCCGCTATGCTCGCAACCAAATTTGGAATCGCGAATAGGTAGTATAAAATGCCTTCTCTTTCTGCCGCACACAAAGTATAATAACTTTTACGTCATAATTTGACACAGTAGGTTATTAGATGTGGAATGACAAGCTGAATCGAGACATTGTCGTTTGCCACGAAAAGTACCCTTGTCGTATTGGTTTTATCAGAGCATTAACTGCTGGTTGTGTGAATGGCAGAATCCCCTCAAAGCAACTGGGAGGAGTGAGCGCCAACTAACAGACAAACAGTCGCAGACTAAGGACAACTACTTCGATATAAATATTAGATCTTCCGCGTCATTTGACCGCCCGCTCCCACTGGCCCATTGAACAGAGAAAGGCACGTTTTTGGGGCGCGAAATCCAAGAAAGATCCCATCGGTGGGACAACGAAAATCGTACGGACGCTCGTTCTCTTGATGAAGCGTTCTATATAAGTGGCGGCACGCGCTGCCCGCGTTCCTCATCAATCACGCAGGCCCGTCAGTCCGATTTCGAGTTTCCTGGAGGATTTCAAGGGGTAGATGGAGCAGATAGCGGGTGCGAAAGATGTCGTCAATGGATTACTAATGAAACACGAAACTTCCCTAACCGATTCAACTACACTCTCCGAGTGGGGTTCCCTGCTCTCGTCAATGAATTAATTCAATATTGAACGCAATGTGCATGGGCAGCCCCTTTTACTGTTGAATTTGTCATAAAACGATCGATTCCTGGATCGAGCCGTTATTAAAATATGAATCCTCATCCCTGTAACTTTTATTTACAGCCTTGAAATTGTTAACACATTCAAAATAGAAATGTTTCCCTTTTGACAAAGATTGGGACTTCAAGATGCCTGAATATTCTTGACGGGATCCCAATAAGTAAAAAATAAATACTCAAAAAAAGACATGTATAGAATTTCGAATTCAAAATTTTAATTTCATGGAAAACTAATACCTACTTTCCCCCTTTGCTGCGCACTTGGAATTCAACACTTGGGAATTTTTTCAAATCCGTCACATTCTTAATCAAGTCCCTAGAAGGGACCAGAGACGGATTTTCGAAATTCCGTATTTGAATATTCATCAAAATTAGCCCGGTTTTCAAAGGTTGACGTGAAAATTCATTTTTCTGTCTAAAATATCGATTCTTACCATGAATTAGTTAATTTAGGAGGGGCCAATCATCAAATGCCGGAAAAAACCAAGATGGCGGATGAACATCCATCAATGACAACCACACAATAAATTATCAAATCTTCGAAAATTTTAATTCCGAGTGCCTAGCAAAGGGGCTAACTTTCGATTTACCAGTGTTAAAAAAGTATATAAAATACTGATGTTTATACTTGGAGAAAAATTGTGCTAGCCCTATATTCAGCATTTTATATAATTTTATTCACCCAAAAAAATTCGTTTCACGGAGTAAAACAATAACGGAGAAGATAATGCTAGTGAATGTTGGCGTAAAAAACCAACATACAGGATCACACTTGAAAAATGCATTCGGTACCATAGTAGCTGACTGTTGCTTCATAAGTTTCATTCAACTACGTAAGGTTCCACGGTGAGCTACAGTGAAAAAAACATCCATATTCATTTAATCAATTTGTACTTACTAGCTGGTAAAACAGGGGTATGTGAAATCAGTTTTTTAACGATTTCATGTTTGCGCATGAGTAAGAATTACCACTGATCTGCCAACTAGATTCAAACTTGTAAAATCCTCCAAATTCTATCAAAATGCAGACGAACGATCGGGATTTGTTGTGTAAGGATTCTCTTACATACAGGAATGGTGAAGTGAGTACCTACGAGAGCTATTTTTAGCACCTCCTCTATAAGAAAATTTAGTATTTAACGAAACTCCAAAATTACCTAGGTGAGTTAAATGCACGTTAACAATAACTATGTGATTTCGTGAAGAAACCGTTCCATTGTCAATAGAATGAGCTGTTTTGAAAGAAAGTTTTTTGTGTTTTACATAGGTATCTGTAAAACCCAAGTTGACGTTCTTGTTCCTGAGAAGAAATAATACTGTAACAGCAAGCTTCCTATAAAATTGTGAGAAATGGATTTTTAGTTCATCAGCCCCTAAACTTAACCAATCAGATCGGTATTGCATTCATACTGTGTTTCGAGCATCATTTTCCTCCGTCGTTTGATTTTTCAGCCTAATTTTTCAACTTTGACACTGTAGATGAGAAAAACAGAAATGGACGACTGAAGAAGGTACCAAGAATCAGCATTTTGATTTTCTAAAGAATGCGAAGATTACAAAGAAGATTAAGAAACTAGATAGATTTGGTTATGATTCGACTATTTATATCACATGCCATGCCTACCAATCACTTAATCAAGTAATATGGAACCAATATGTATCAATGGTAATAAATTTAAAACGATCCTCGCTTCATAAGTGATGGTGGTTGGCCGTATTTCTCTCTCTCTCTCTCTCTCTCTCTCTCTCTCTCTCTCTCTCTCTCTCTCTCTCTCTCTCTCTCTCTCTCTCTCTCTCTCTCTCTCTCTCTCTCTCTCTCTCTCTCTCTTTCTCTTCTGAAATCCCAAAATTAAATACTTAATTAGATTGTTTACCCAAGTGCCTACAGAAAAAATAGTATGTTACTTAAATTCTGATTTTACGGTCATACTCTGTAATGAGTGTCAGGCTTCAACTTGAATCTACTAATAGATCGGCTGATTTGTTAGTCATGATCAAAATAATCATAAACTGTGTTTCTAAAAAGAAATATTTTTTTAATAAGACAAAAACATCGATACGAGGTTAGTTGGGTCACATTCCACAACAGTTACGTCTTCATACTTGGCTATGATTCACTACCTAAAGCCTCTTGGAATGTTCATCGATTGCCATCGCGTGTCAATCTACACTGTTGGTAAAGTATGTCCGCGGTTTTTCCATGGTTTTTCGTGTCCCAACAAAACTCACTTATGTTGGAATGTGGTTCTATTGATCGGTATCAATCAGTCGAATCTACAGTTCCACGAGTGGCTTGCAAAATTGCAAGCAGGTTAGTGTATTTGTATATGTGTACCCAAGCATCTACCAAAAGACAAGAATTTAGTTTGGATGAATGTTTGGGTGGAAGGAATTGAGAACTACTTAAATAGTACCTCAGTACATAAAACGCTTAACTGATATGCTAACTCTTCGAAAAAAATGAGTTGTAATATGAAGGGAGTAAGTAATGTGAGCTTACTCGCACATTTCAAGTGACTATTATAAACAATACACGACATCACTTTTGACAATGCTATTTAAATATCCTCGTAAATATAAATTAACGAATTCCGAAACTTATGATTCTGGTATTGTTATAATAAAATGTAGTAGTTAATAATGCAGAGAATGGAAGTTTATAACGTTAGATACCTACATGTTCTATGCGTTCAATAGGTATATGAACACCATACCCTATATGCCAGGGATACCCTATATGAACACCATACCATATATGAATACCATAAATATATGTAGGGTAGCTCACTAACCTAAGATTTTTACCATCCAAGAGCTAAAATGAGGAATCGTAAACTCTTACTTACCTCCAAACATTATTCTCGAAAGTTGTGTTAAGTTTTAGTCTAGACCTTAGGAGTTTTGAGAATATCGGTTATAACGACCACCGGCTATAAAGTCTAATTTTGTATGGTTCCTTGGCGGACAATTTAAACGATTGCGACTTCAAAGTCTTGTATCGACATCTTTTCTCTTTCCCTCAAACTCCCCTAGCAGCTCCTCCTCCACCTTTGTGAAATTTGGTTGTCGTTTCATTTCCATCTCCATCACAGTTCTTAAAGTTAAAACTTACGCAGTTGAGTTATTACAGTATGTTCCAAAAAACTATATATTACAACCTGTTGATCGTTGTCATTGCTATCAAGAGGAATACCTGTGAACGACCACCAACTGCGATGCCAATCAGATTTGCTAACTCTCATTCTGAAGTTCATGAAGGAACGAAAGCGGTCTGAACTCTCTATGATAGCTCTCTCACCTCCATACTATTGTTTATACATAAAGTACATGCTCATTCACACCTTCATGAAAAATTAAAGTACTTGGAAATTTTCGAAGACATCTTGTAGGTTAGAAGGAACTGCACCAGAAAGAATTCACTGCACGCAAGACACTTTGTAGAACAACTGAAACCAAAGGCGACCTCAAATTTACAAGGCTTTTCCTGGCGAAGTAGTTCACGAGGATCTTTAAATTCTTAGAAACCAATGTTGCTCTTGCAATCCAGTTTTATTCGATGATTGAAACTATAGGTGACAAAACAAAGTACCAGCGTTGCTTGGATTCATAAAAATTGGTCATGCTCACGAAATGGTTCTGATAAGACCCTTTTGGTCTGTTATTTCCAGTAATAAGCCTTTGCAATCTCATTGAAAAAAAAAAAAAAAAAGTATTTTCTCTCAAACGTTGTCACTTTACGTTTCAGTGTGCGTATATTCCAAAACTGCAATGTATGTACGCCGTTCGGGCCATAAAAGGCCAATGAAAAAATCCATATGAGTCCATATGGACTCAACAAATAAATAAAAAATGAAAAAAACCCGTTCGTTCGCACGTGGACTCCAGTTGGGGTCTAGTTGGTCCTAAAGTCTAGCCAGCCCAATCGCCTCGTACCCATCAATGCTATGAGTCGAAAATGGGCCAAATACTGGGTTTTATGCATACGATTTGGAGTAGATACTATGGTATTAGCTTCACGTACTTTACTACGAAGTAAAATTGGATAGCAAGTGCTATAGCATATGCTTATTATGCATACGAAACGAAGCATATTCTTCACATTTTGGAGTAAAACCTTTTGCTTCACCTTTCTGCATACCACCTAATGTACCATAATGATAATATAATGTACCATTCTATATAATAAAACAGCACAGCGAGAATGATGATGAGGATCAAAGTTCCAGTCATGCTGCATGATCCTATGAGCGAATTTTCTTTCTTCTTCTTGCTTATCGTATTATAATAGGTGTTGAAATTTGAGCAATTTTAGAAGAAAAAGATTGAAACCAATTTTATGGCAAAAAAATGTATACTTGATAAAACCAGGTAATTCAAACAACATTTTGGAGTTCTAGTTTTTAATTTGCAGTTTTAAAGATTTTTCAGCAAATATTACGAAATATAGGTACATATTTCAGCATAATTTTGAGCAAAAATGGTTTTTAATGCCCTAATTATTCGTTGATTTTTTTTTAAACTGAAACTCTGTTAAAAATTATAAATTTAACGGTTTCTGGCCGTTTTAGGTCATTTTTAGTGATTTTTCTAGTAATCTTTTTGAAATTTGACCAACTTAATGTGCTCAAGAATTTTTGGTCTACGAACTCATCCTTATCATACCGATTCCCACTAATAGAAATATAATCCATCAATAACGCACCTATAGGTTTCTTACCTTATTCACGCTCGGCCGAGCGTTAGATTGCATCAAGGCATAAAAACCCAAAAAGTTCATCGAACTCCGTCTCATCTCTTCAAAGCAAAGCGCATTCTAAAGGCACCAACGACGAATTATCGAACCGAAGAATCCCATTATGATGGTAAACACCTTTTTTTCTCCCATACCCATCGTTCGGGTGTCTACCGAATAATTCGACGCCGTTTATACATTCTCGTCTGCCCTAAGATGATGTATCAAATCGGAGTTGATGCTTAGAGATTTACACATGAAAAGACATTCCACGGACATTTATCAAGGTAAAACCTAGTTGTCTAATTACGTTGTATTCAGGGGTGACCCTTACCGCTATTGTAACTCATTATGCGTTATCAAGATCTTAAAAATTATCTTCTCTTCTTCACGGAATATCACGGAGGCGCTCTTGAAGGGTCGACGCCCTAGGACCGCGGGGAACTTGAGTTTTTTTTACTTTTTTCTCGGAGATGATTCAAAAAGCCCTTTTTATTATACAACTTGCCATCGAATACCTCTTGAATACTTTGTCGTTCTTGGCTTAATAAGGTGGTTTTCCTTCCAGGCTTTTCCTGAACTCGAGATGTTTTAGGGTTGAGTTTCCCGGGAGAAATGCCGAGTGGTTGGCGGCATGCGACCGCATACAACGGGCGTACTTTTCTCAAGTCGTTACGGGACCGTGACATCGTTATCTTACTGGTTACCTTAGTCAGCTCAGAAATACTTTGTGTATTGTGAGCCAGTTTGCTCCAATAATCTGGTTTTCTTAAACTGCATGTAACGAGCGGAGGTTATTAGATCTCTTGGCATGTAATGTTTGTAAGCATCAAAATATACACCATCCAGATTTTTCATCACGAATTCCCCAACAACAGACTAACAGGAATTCAATTTTTTACATGATTCTTTAGTTTCAACAATGATAGTTTATTCAAATTTCATTCAACTATGAGTTGAAATAAAATAAAATTTTGACATTGAAAATATCTTAGTCGACGGGCCAACCGGAAATTTTGTTACGGAAATTTTGTTACACATAGAAAAAAACGTCACGCAACCTATAAACAAAATAGGTGTTGTTTCCTTTTGATTTTCACGTACAACTAAGCCGTTGCAGGGGAAATGAAACTTCTATAGTTTTCATAGGACAAAAGTCGTTCTCCATTCGATGGAAAGCTCTCTATTTATCACGCATTTCTTTCGCACTTTTTCTTCTATTCATGTCGTAGTTTTATATTTATTTATGTTATAAATGGATATAATAAGCAATGCCGCTTGTATTGTTGTCACTTGGTTGAGAAGTTAATCTTGGTTATAGTAATTGTAGACGCGCACCATAACAGAAAATTACCTACCTGTGTATTCATATTCGTGGAAGAATTGGGCATCGTCGGTACTGGCTTACAGAAAATTCAGTAATTGTGTGTGAATAATTATTTTATGTTTTCTAATTGTTATTTTATTCAAAACAATTGAAAAAACATTGAAATTACTGTGACATTTTCAATGTTCATAGCTCTTCTCTCATAAGAGAGAAAGTACGAGCGGCCTGCCGCTTTTTTTTTAACATGTATCATGTTTTAGCCCTGGGGTCCTAGCAAATTTTGCGAGTCAATTTTTTTCCGCGCACGAAACATATAGTGTTACAGTGATTTCCGCCTACAAACGAGTCGTTGCTAGGGAAATGGTACTTCGTCGTTTTTCATCCCACAAAATTCGTTGACCATTCGTTCGAAAGCTCTCGATTTATCCAACAATATTATGTTAACTACTGCGAAGTGCGTGTCCAACAAACTGAGTTATGAGCATGGTTATATAAATAATTGTTTACACACAGGTGATCATTCTCAATAATTGATATTGTGAACATGATTGCAACCGCTTGTTAATTTCGAATCAATATCGAGGAGAAAACATGATACATGGTTGAAATTTTTGGTTCTAGAACAGAAATAAGTTTTTTTTTTTTTTTTTTTAATCTCATTTTTGCTTCATCACTTACAGAAACTTAGTGTTCGTGCAGAAGTCGAAAAGATTGTTGCCTCCCAAAATCAAAATTTCCACGTGGTTTTGTGCGTTTCAGTTCTTGCTTGAATTTTGGTTCAGCGTCTTTCAGCCTGTTTGTCTGTGGTAAATCTTTAATAGGCCCAAAACTAAATCAGGTTTTAATAAAATATCGATGTATTTTCAGGGGTTATGCGAGTCAGCTCCTACATGGCCCCCTATAACTTTTGCCTTCGGATCAATAGTAGGCTGTGCACGTACGCAAATTTCTTATAACGTCGATTTCTCATCATATTTTGGTCCGATTTCGTTCAAACTCTTGAGGAATTTCGGTACATGTCCCAGAAAGATGCTCTATGAATTATATCGCATTTGGTTGAGTATTAACAGTTGCGGAAACGCGAAACTAGGATTAATTGGCACAGCCAAAACACCGAAACTAATGGATCGACTTTTATGAAATTCTCAGGGATTGTGGGGATTAGCTCCTAAATGATGTCCTATAAATTTCATTACCGTTAGATTGATATTAGTTCGTGTGCATGCGCAAACATGAATGGTTTATAACGTCGATTATACTTGATCTATCAGTCCGATTTCGTTCAAATACGAGTGGGGAGGGGGGGGGGGGGGGTTGATGGGTATGCTTATTTATTTCGGAGCCCTATTGTGAAATCAGCCTTTTTTACAATACGCCGGGTTTTCGTTAAAAAAAAAAAGTTGGAATGACAATCAGCATGGTATTTTTTAGCTTTTTTGTAAACGAAGCTGGAAGAGCCCAGCTTTGACAAAACGGCTGAGCTCGATTCGCCTTAGTTTGGTTGGCTGTATACTCGCATCTCAAGAATACATAACACCAAGTAGTCAATCCCTTATTAAAAATTCAGATTAGTTGGACTAATACGTCAGAATGATGTGTACAGTTTGTCATTCCAACGTTTTTATTACGAACAGGCGGCGTATTATAAAAAGGCTAGGCTTTTTACAAAAAGGCTGATTTCTTAAAAAGGCTTCAACATTTTCATAATGAATCAACGGAGGTGATTAGAAATATGATACATGGGAAGAATATCTAGAAAAAAAATCATCCATTTTCGGATTTTTCCGCTTTCTCGGAAAAATACATAAATTTTCTTTCATGAATTTGATTATTTCATTATTATTTTTTTAAGCGCTGTTCATTCTGTGTGGTTTATAGTGACGGCATTATTTTATAGTTACCTAATATGCTGAACATAAAGTGCAAACAAATCCCATACATTACGGGTGTATGTTATTTCCTGATTCATGAAATTCAATTTAAATACGAACAAATACATGTAAATAACTGTATTGAACAATCACTGATAGAATACATTCATAGTATTTCGACTATCTTATTTAACCTAATTCATGTTGAAGAATGGCGGAACATTTTAACTTAAGAGTTACATCTGTCAGCAGGAATTGCGGTACAAGTTACTAATAGTTAGAAGTCCATAAGACTCGAGAAACTTGGAAGATGCTCGTGTTTTGTATTGATTATACTTTGGTGGTTTCGGGATATTGAAATCTGCTGGGGGAATCTGTGTACATTGTATTAATATTTCAAAATCCCTTCGCGTAGTTAGTACCATGTATTTATTCTCCCGGTTCTTCGTTTCCAGCATTTTTCCCATCTTCAGGGGGCACTACATCATCCGCCAGAATGAAGAAGTCTCTTACTTCGTTGACACTGGATTCTTCGCCCCAAGAACAATCACACTCTCCCTGAAAAACAGTCATTACCGGTCCAACGTAAAAACCTCTTGTCCAAATGCGGGACCTCTCAAGACGACGAATTAATGGTCTCAGACAAAATCAATGACGGTCTCCCGTTTTTGCACTGACCATTAGCTTTACTGATTGATGACATTCGGGTTCTGTTTGTTTTTGCCCCTCGCGTCGACACTTTCTATCACCGCCCAATTTACTCTTCCCCTTTGGCTCGTCCTCCCTAATTCTGTTCCACTTTGATAAATTACACCGGAGTTTTATCATTAGATATACACTCTGTTGGCTTTCTTATTCCGTCAAGGCCTCCGTAATTCATTATCTCTTCTTTCGTTCTTTTTTATGGTTAGCTTCATTGAAAATTAAGAATGCTGATCATGCTCAAGGGATCTGCCACTAGTTTTCATGTCAACAACTGATTAGCTCGTTATCATTATTTGGGTCATCGGTTTTGCAAAATACACCACTCTCCTATAATTTCCCTACTTTACTACCGATGCGCATTGGGGCGATTGCACTAAAACCCAGGACATCGTATTTCAGGCTCACAAAATTAACAGCAACAGCATCAAAATGGGTTTTTAAGGATTCAATGGCGTTGAATCAAAATTTGAACTTATTTTTTCGATGATGACGGGAAAAATCAAACCGATCTGTCCGTATGTATGTCTACCTGTCTGTAGTAACGTTTAAGGTGGGTTGCTACTAACGAAAATCGACAAAACCTGGCACGCATTTAACGACCTTTTTTAAAAAAGAACGTCGGATGACGTCCGGACGTCGTCGGATAAGATCATTGCATTTTTATCTCACATAACACTCAAGGTAAAATATTTTGAAGTCCGTTCCTTGGAACGATTCAGAACTTTATTTTGAAATACCTATGTACGTTTTTAAATACATAAGTAACGCTAAAAAATCGTTTTTTTTATCAAAGAGAAAGTTGCACTAAAATTGAAAAAGTCGGAAACAATTATCATTTTTCTTGTCTACAACGATAATGAGTAATACTGAAAACCATATTTCCCCCTCAAAGTTATAAATAAGCACCTAACATCTAAATATACAAAATACAGCAAAATATGACGTTTCCTCAGTTCATGTGTTCATCCTCTTGACAAATCGTACTGCTTTCACTGGATTTCTTGTTTTCTCGCTCACTCTGGACGGTATAGACCACAGGCTGCTACTTTATATTGGAATTTTAAAAAAAGTTGTTTTTTTTTTTTTTTTGGTCCGACGTCGCAGTATCACTGTGCGATGCAGTGAAAGCGTATTCATGCACATTGCTTTTGCTACTACCTACCAGAAAATTTTTGAGTCCGTGTCTAACTGTCTGCAGTCAATTGTACTCGTGGGTAAAACTCTACTCAATGTTTCTGAAGAGGAAACCCTTATACCTTAATATTCGTGTGAATTTGTTATGTATATTGAGGATAAGTGTTTGGCTGGCCCTCGATAAAGGAGAGAGAAACTCCAACACATGATTTTGTTTCTTTTTTTTCCTTTAGCGAATTTTCGTAGAAAATGAAGCTATGGCAACGGCTACATAAATTTTAAAACACAAAATTTTGAATATTTTCTTCATTGAAATCCTATATATATATATATATATATATATATATATATATATATATATATAGCAATTAATATATATATATGTCATTCCAGACGATAACTCTCCTTAGGATTGAGATAAAAATTCCGTTCTTGCGCCAAAAATTAAGTTTTCCAAACGACAGGAGGAGTTCGTGAGCCAGCATTTTTGAGCTCGTTTAATTGGTCAAATTAAAAAAAAAAGTGCTTAAAAAATCACTAAAAATTGTAGATAACGGCTAAAAATCGTTAAATTTATACTTTGTTTATTATCTATATTATACTTTGAATATTGCTCAAATAAAGTTCATTAACTACAGAATAGAACATTCGAAAATGTATGTAAGAAATAATGCAGAAACATGTACTTAAATTGCATTAAAATGTGTTAAAAAATCGGTAAAAACTGCAAAAAAAGTTAAAAATTTAAAATTCTTTTTGAATACCAGATTAATATTCGAATTGAGGTTTTTTGTCATAAAATTGGTATTAACAATTTGTTTTTACTCAAAGTCCTCAATTTTCTTAACAATATAACATAATATAGTACGATAATTTACGAAAATTAGCTCAGTCATGTTGCACGACCGGGACTTTTTCTGTAAGGGTTACTTGGGTATCCTGTTTTTTATACCTACTACTGTTGCCGGAAAGCTATGTTTGATTTCGGTCAATATTCCGAGTCCGTTGAAAATGTGATTGGCGAAAATCACTGAACCCTATTAGAGGAAGATAAATTAACATAACAGGTCAGTGAAGTGCAGGTCCTAGTAGTGCAGGTCTAGTAGTTCGATAAAAAATGAGTTATGGTAAAAATGCTAATGATCCTTTAAACACCATAATAACTGGATTTAATCCCACGGTTATCCCAAAGTTGTTTCTGAGGGATGACTCCAAACCCTGGATCAACTGTTGGGATTGACTTTCTACAAGGTGTAATTGCTCTGGAGTATAGGTATGAATTTATCTCATCCACCTGTGATACATTGAATCACACAGATGCCTGTTCATTTTCCCGCATTTCAGTCAATATCTGAACAAAGCCCAAACCATTATCACAATGAAAACTTGGAGAAATAGGAAGAGAAATTCAGCCTTAACTGAGATCATATCATAGAGCGTGTGGTCAAATCTTGTTGAAATAAAAGGAGATACGTAAGAGGGCCCAAAAAATTGATGACTAGAGAGTTTTTATGGATACGGCGCGCGGTGCGGTGTTGCCACGTGCGCCGCTCCGCCTACTGAGCCCTGTCACCTCCCAAACTGAAGTGGTCTCAGCATTTTGATGTAAATCTCGTTTGAAGATGGCACGGGACAATAGAAAGAATAGACTAGGAACATGAGGTAGTCACTTCAGCGATGAGTATGACAGACAACCGCCGCGTGGGATCTACTGAATAAGCAAGTACTTTTCATGAACGTTGGGACACTCGTACTGAGAACAAGATAACATTCTATAGTTTTGCCAATTCAATAGATTGCAGAGACTGCCCAAAGTAGTAGAAATGCAGGGTGTCTGCGCAACCACGCGCTATCAACACTAATTTTGTTTTTTTCAAATGAGAACTTCTTATTTTTGTTACAGATTTGAATTCTATGCAAAAATTATCCATCACTTGCATTTTTGAGTGTGTACGAACAAACAAAATTACGCGCAAATAGGGCACAAATTGTGAAATATCGAGTTAGTGAATATCTATGTCTATGTAATTGTCATTATAAGAAACATAATTTTGGGTATTTTTTCTCGCTGAATCACTTAATGATATCATTTATTGATATTCGTAACACCAACTTGAAAAAAACACCGATAAAATGAAATTTTAGTGGGTAAGCTGTGTGGAAATAAATGGGAAAATGGGTGATTCTGACCTTTTTTTTCTTTTTTTTCGGTGATTGTCCGATTCGGGGTTACGGAAATCAATAAATAAACTTCACTATGTGATTCAGCTTGAAAAAAATACCCCAATATCATGTAGCAATTTAATATCTTGAAAAACTCGATACTTGACAATGTGTGCCCTATTTGCGCGTGATTGTACTTCTTTTGGCGCACTCAAAAATCCATAAGATGGTGTTTTTTTTTTTCCACGAAACTTTGTGTAGAATCCAAATTTGCAATCGAAAATGGGGGTCCCCATTTGAATTTCAGAGTGGAATTTCACGCATGACCTTATAGGGGAAACCATTCTTTTGGTATTCAACACGTACATTAAGGGGGATAAGCCGCTGGTGCATAGCTCGTGAGACACCCTGCACACTCGTACCTAGATTTTCATTTCCAAAGTTTCAAGAGTTGTTGATCTTAGATTGGTACACTGTTGATGTAAAATAAATAGAAGCTAACTAAAATGCATCACTATGTAGTGAACAATATTTTAGTTCAGCTTCTTCATTAGGATAAAAAATGTTTTCTCTAAATTCTGGAAATAATATCAGTTATCGCGAGTATGGGTAACACTTCAGTCGAACATTACGAAATAATGCGCGTGGAATTAATCTTATGTTTATGTTTAGCAGATTAGTTAAAATTTAGGGTTCTCATTCTAAGATACAATTATAATAATGGGTACTAGTGCATTATGGGGCCGGAAGGTTCGATTATTGAGATAATTGAGATTTGCGATTATATATCGATTGTTCTCCGTTCGAGGTTTCGTGCTTTACCCGGACGCCGGCCATATTTGCTTTACGGACAGTCGTTTTTCTAGTTGTCGTGTTGAGTGTTGTTTTCTCGTCGAAACATGGATTTTATATCTTTCAAATATCTCGTGCGCGATGTCAATAGTGAATCCACTGCAGCTCAGTTTTTGCAAAAAGTCCGCGTCATACCAACCGAAGTGTTGTGCACGAGCAACCACAAAATGCGGTTGGTTTATGCAACCACAAAAATGCAGATTAGTTGGAAATGTAGATCTGAATGGAGTGTATATTTCGGTGGTCTGGATGCTCGCAAGCTCGCATCTCAAAAATACATAACATCGAGTAGTCAATCCCTTAGTAAAAATGCAGATTCGTGGACGTGTAGATCAGAATGAAGTGTAGGTATAGTTTGGTGGTCTGGATGCTCGCAAGCTCCACATCTCTAAAGTACATAACGTCAAGTAGTCAATCCCTACCAAACCCTTCAGTAGAAATGAAAAAAAAAAAAAAAAAAAAACACTAGAAACAGTAGAAATTTGAAATGATTGATTCCTACCAGTTAAAATGAAAAAACAGGAGAAATTATAAAACCGCTGGAGAACGGCGGAATATCGAATGTGTACCTACTAATCGATACATAATCGCATATTTCGATTATCTCAATAATCGAACCTTCCGGTGCCATAATGCACAAGTACCTAATAATGTAATGGAGATCTCGAACAAACTAAATCTGAAAAAAACTATCTAGTTACCTGGGCCGTAATCTTAGCGATGGGGTCGGCTGATTTCTTCTATCTTTGTGATTCGACTAATTAGCAGGTCTCGGAACTTTTGTCTTACTTTCTCCCGGTCTTTGTAAAAACGGACATTTTGAAACAATTATTTCGATTTACAATAATCGAGGCTCTGGAGGCCTCGATTCCCGATTATTTCCAGGTTGCTAACAGGCAACGCTACAGAAACACGACTAGTTTGTGTCAAATATGATAACCATTTCGTTCAACTGTTAAAGGCTATGTACTATTGAATTATAACTAATTTCAGCCACCCCCAAATCGTACGAAATCTAGTTCTATGTTCAATTCCATTGTTTGCGTATTCATTTAATGCTTTGCTTGTTTCATCATACCGGCTTTGGCCAGTTTTTTTCAGCCGTAATGGTAGGTAGGTAGGTAGGAAGTTTTCGTAAGGGTAATTCTATAAATTAACCGACTAATCGTATTGACCTTGAAGACTTCGAATCCCACCTCAATTAGAAATAGTTGTTTCTCAGACCCAAGCAGAGTATAGTGGTTCCTTTCATATGAGAATCTTCATTATAGGTTCTGCTGAACTCAGATGGATTTGATGGGCTTCAAGGCTTCGTCACCTCATTCTCATAACTCAAAACCACTATAAATTGTGCGAGGACAAACAAAAAATACCTCTCACCAAAACAAGAAGTATCTTTCCTACAAAGAGTAAATTTCCGCTCATTCGCATTCTCATCAGGGTGTAAGGTACGTTCAAATGCTAACAGACTCATGTCTCATATTCTTCTTTTAGCTAAATGGGATCGAGTTCGGACGGTCGTTAATTAACAACGATGTCATTCACAAGTTTTCAAAGTTCTAGAGTTTGAAATGGCACTGTTTAGCGTTTCCTGGAAGCCACGTAATAGCTATAAAAAATCTAACTTTTCCAATATCCTAAAAAAGACATAAGTGTCTTTCGTACCTGGTGCAGTGATAAGAACGATCTGGAGAGGCCGTTATCCCAGTGGTGTATGACGAGGCAGTTAAACAACCTGCTTTTCCTGGAATTTGATTTTTTCTACAAATTTACGTTTCATTTTGTGGTTAATTAGTGCTTTATAATATTGTAATAGTTGAAAGCTCTCAAGAACTGGTGGATTAGTGGACCTCTGGAGAATCGGAAAAAAGGGCAGTTATTATTATTTTCGGATTAAAAAAAGCCTGACTTAAGAATGCTTCTGGAAACAATAAAATAGTTTTCCAAATAAAAACCTTTTTTAAGCCGTTGCCTCGAAATTCAACTCTTAACAGCCTTTATCAATTTATGGATAAATGGATAAATTAATAATGCATTTTTCTACCAAGACAAGAACATATTCTACAAAATGTTACGAGAAGAAGAAAAAAAAAGAAAAAAGAATAACAAGCGGCCTTTCCTTAAACCCATCGGTAGTAAATAAGGTTACGATTTGATTACTGTTACTTATCATGTTATCATGTCCTGAAACTTTCTAAGTCCTTTATAGCATTTTAGTGTCAAAAAATAATATCACGAAATTTTTTTTAGCAGCTAAACTAAATGGGAAACTATATGGGAATATTTCGGTGGTGTATTTTTAGCGGTTAGGTGCTGGTATTGATTCAAAATACTCGGACCGTACTCTTGAAGGTTGATAAGTAGAATATATTATTTACGTTACTCAAATTCACTCTTGTCCCCAATGTCATTAACTGACTTTGTTATAAATCGTTTGTCGCTTCGAAATCAACTCGCACGACGGCTAATTACAGACAGAAGTCCCTAATAATAAGTTTTATAAATAATGTTGACTCGAGCTCTTCTCGATGAACGGGACCTGGCCCGATGACCTGCCCACCCATTAATATCTCAGCTCACCCACGAAAACGAAGAGAAGGGGGAGTTTAGATACAGGGAAGACGTGATTTTCATCCTACATGTGTCCCACCCTTCAAGCCATTCAGAGCAGGATGCAAACGAGAGTGGAAAAAGGGCGTTATTGATGATCAGATGGCCCTAACCGTTGGGTAAATACTCGCGGTGACGCCAGACTTGATGGATACAAAACGTCAGCTTGGTCATCCTCCGAAATTAATCACGGTTAATAAAAGGGCTCACGGATTTTGGCCCCTCGACAGCATCACAGTTTGAGCGGGCGTGAACCCTTTTTTGTATTTTTTCGTTATCAACGAAAGGCCGTCGTTGAGGTCCGGCTTGTATTTGCATAAGATCAGCATTTTTGCTGGACACCCTCCCCTGTGGTCCATTACTAGAGTCAGGGTGACGGTCGTCCCTCATTCATCAAGATCACTGCTGTATAAAAACGTTCATCAACAGAAGATTCATATAGAGAACTCTTTTGAAAGAGAGTTTCATGAAGCACGCACTTCAAGAAGCAATATCACGGTACTTCATCAAGCCGAGCCATTGATATTGATTATACACGAGCAAAAGTGTGCATCTGTGAGTCCTGGTTGGTGATGAATTCTCCAATACACAATCATAGGGTGGAACGTAAAATATCAAAGCATAACGATCAAGCTGTATTATTTGAAACGACTGCAGCAACGCTATACAGTACTGTCCGGACAAATGTGAATTTTTACCAGATGCCGAACCAATTTCGTTCTTCCAATTTACAGGTAAGTAGTTTGAGACATTTTGTATTAAAAATTCTACAAGTTATCACACAATGGGATATATCTTTATACGTATCTCACCTTAAGCTGAGATTATTTTCCTGAAACGTAACCTGAAATGTGATGGTTAATCAACTGTGTTAACTATCCATATTCACTAATCAATACACTTTTAATGGATAGATGATTTGCATAAGAGTCTATCATGATGTCTCTCACAATCATATTTTTATTGCAGTGACAGCAGTTAACTACACCAAATCGCAATAAATATTAAGAGTTCATACGAATGAAATACTCGTAACTAAAAAACCAAGGTTTCTTGATTCAATTTATTACCCAAGTTTCATAAATGATAGTCTGATAGTCTTGGAAAGTTTAATTCGTAGTTGATATCCTTACTTCTTTTGGGGTAATATTCTGTTTTTTTTTTTTTTTTCCTCTTCTTTTCTCTTTATATTGAGCTTAAGGGAAAAACTAACACATGATGTCAATTTTATCAAACCATTTGCGATCGGTTATTAGAAATGTCCACCTCTTCATGGAAGAACATGTAAAGCATGAATATGTTTTACGATGTATGAGATCATTTATGATTTCAACACTAAAATTTCAACTTCCTAGGGTGACTAGGAGAGAATTTAGCTCACTCTGCTGACCAAGAAAGAGCACATACTATCATTCATCTCTTAATGTCCTAAAGAAGCTTTCAATCAAATTTCAACTTCCTAGGGTTAACAGGAGAGAATTTAGCTGATTCAGCTGATCAGAAAAGACGAAGGATGCTGAATTTTGGTTTTGAGCAACGTAACGGCGCCTTGAGAAAACTTAAACGATACATTTCAACGATTTAACACTTCGGCCGGGACATGAATGAAATTACGGTTCGGAGGGATACCTGCCTGTAAGGCATACACTAAACCTACACTTCAAGGGACATATGCATTTTAGGCATTCCTCTCGTAATTTAGGTACGAACTCTTAGAGGGATATATGCCTTTCAAGCGTGTGAATTAAAAATAAGGAACCCATACCAAAAACGTCACCAAAATACCCGGCAGAGCAATGCTAAGTGATTTTCATGTTCAGATAATGGCTGATAATATTGAAGCTGAGGCGTTCCTTGGAAGATTCGAAGATGGAACAAAACAAAATTATTTTTAAATTAATTTCACTTGACGGGACATCTGCTTTTTAGGCATAAAAGACGTGCTCACTCTTAGAGGGACATATGCCTTCTCAGCATTGAACCCCCCTTGAAAGAGATGTATGCCTAAAAATCATACAATTCGTACTACACTTAGAGGGACACATGCCTAAAAAGCAGGAAATCCATGTACACACAGCGGGATGTATGCCAAAAAGGCAGGGTATGTTCTGGTAAAATGAAACTTACCGCGGAATGGAGGGAGAACGTCGTTTCCCGATGGTTCCTATTTCACACTAGATAGTCGACTGACAATGTCCTAGGAGGAGAGAGGACCCGTTGCAGTAGAACCGCCCGAAGCTGCAGAAATGTGAACCAAGCATGCCTAAAAGGCATATGTCCCGGCCGAAGTGTTAAACGATAACATCGTTACCCTTTATAATTGTATCAATCTCACGCTTCGCAGTATAGGTACGCGAGAACCCCAGAACTGTTTACACATCATTTTTGTCTTGGCGTATAGCTCAGGTGTCTTCAATTTCTCGACGTAAGATTGAAGTATACATTGAGATTTTTCCAACGGATCCATGAGTTTCCACTTCAGTTGGGTGAAAAATGGTGAAGTTACATTTTCCTGGGAACAGCTCCATTGTAAGCGGAAATCATTGGAAGGGTAACACATCGAAATAACGTGACGCAAAAGGAGTGTGGCAGCCTCGAAAAACAATGACCAGCCATAAAACATCATATATATTCATATTTACAAAAAACTCGCGCCTAAAGGATAAAGAGTGACGAGCGTAGAATACGTTTTTCACGTCCATTTCAAATTTTAACTGCACAGTTTGGAGTAGTATAGAATTAGCTGTGAAGATCATAAGGCGACAGTAACACTAGCCTTTTCGTATGCGTTGTTGTTACGTGTCATTTTTTCGTGAAGTTGTTGTTACGTGTCATTTTTTCGTGAAGCTGTTGTTTCGTAGTTAGAGAACAACGTTCGGCAGAAAAGGTCTCCATGAAAACTTATTCATCGCTAAAAATTCGATTGAACTTATTTTTGTGTTTCAAAATTGCTTTACGATGCACAGTCGCAAAGAATTTTTCTTCTGCTAAACGCGATAAGTAGGCCACACAGTGCTTTGAGTGGTATCATTCGATTCATTTAAGTATAAATCTATCGGAAAAAGTAGAAATCCTTACTTTGACGTTTGACGTTTCAAGACACTGATCCATGAAGATGTACCACTTCAGGGTTGATTGAAAGTTATTCCCAGGAGTCTCTTGGATGCGATTTTTTTAAAAGTCAAACGCCGTTCGGGGGAAACCGACGGCGACGGACCTCTGACGGGCAATTTTTCCGGATTTGAAAATAATTCACCAAAAATAATGATGCTATTAGATGTGAAAGGTGGCAAAGGGTGTAAAAGATAGACGAGGTCTTTATACGAGTAGATTCTAAACTATGAATTATGTTAAATAAATTTATTGACAGGAATCATTGAGAAGCACACCAAAATGCCAAAAATTACTGAGAATGAGATAGTATGCTCGTTTTCAAAATATTTCATAATTTTTTGTTTATTTATTCTTATTATTATTTTATGATACCTACCTACTTGTTTTGTTGTGATACCTGATGGTTGTACCTATTCCCGTTACGGTAAATTCAGGTTCCTTAATAAACCATTTATGACAACCACATGGAAATAAGGGACCTTTTCTGATCCAAATATGATTTCTCTGAACTCAATGGTATTGGCAGTATTAAAGAGATTGAAAACAACAACCTAGCAAAAGAACAAATAAAATATCTACAATGCTGATTGGAGAAATAGCTGATGTTCCCTGTGAAGTGTTGAAAAGGCCAAACTCAATATTCCGTAATAGCTGTCGTATCTTCGATCATTGCCTCCTATAAAATCACATTTGTACCCGTCGGATAGACCTACCCTCGACGACAGCGGCCGCCATTTGTCAAGAGGCTCACGTGACCAATCTGCCCGAGCACCTGAACACGCTCCGATAATACCGGGCCGTGTTTGGCATCGGCTCTCGGGAAGACACATCAGTCAATAAGTTCGGTAAACAGATTCGGAGAAGCTGGGAACCACGTTCTGCCTCTATTGATCACCGGCTCAGACCTCAAGATTGATAGACTGCCGTTGGAGCAGCCTGAGAAGACTGATTTGATACCATAACACTGCTACATACAAATCTACATTAGGTATCGTGATATTATACAAACACCAAGTGAATCGAACAAATAAGAGCGTTCCTAGCAGTGATTATTACAACAGGAAAATTTTAAACTACCTGTAGTAATTATTGCTTATTAATTATTATTAGTATAAATTATTATTATCAATATTAATTATTATAATTATTTATTATCAAGACCGTGTTTAGAATAAGCAAACGTGTAATTAGGAGTAAGTTAGCTGAGCACTGTAAACAATCAAGAGTGTCAAACATTCGATTTGCGTATGCAACAGACAAAGGTAGTGTAGTTAATTCGTAAACAGTATTCGAGCATGAATGCTTAGGCTATCTTGTACTATCACACTTCCTCTCACGAATGTCACGAAGCTTCCCCCTCACAAAATGTCACAAAGTCTCTTGGAAAGTAGTCTAATTTTCTGAATACGTTCCTGATGTATTGGTATGGGCAACACCTTAGTTAGTACATCAGCTGTCATTTTTCCTGTAGGTAGGTATTGTAATGAAATGTCGCCCTGCTCTAAAGCTTCGTAACAAAATGCTGTTTGATCTCAAAGTGTTTTGGTTTTGAGCTAACTATGGGGCCAGAGATTATTCTCTCAGTTGCCTGATTACCGTAGAACAAAGTGATTCTTTCTTGTTTAATACTCATGTCACCGATGAAACGCCTGAGATGCATAGCTTCCTTAGTTGCCTCTTTTAATGCGTAACAATATGCATGGGCCGTGCTTAGAGCTACGGAATTCTGTTTTCTGGAAGACCAGCTATTGCTGCATTAGCATAGATGAAACAGTAACAAGAGTATGATTTTTGGTCTATTACGCAGGAACCCCAGTCGGCATCACTTAGTCCAATCAATGGTTTTCCTTTCTTGGAGAATACCAGTGCCTAACCTTTGGTGCCTTGTAATATAGCGCTTGACTCGCTTTGCTGCAAGCCAGTGCTGTCGTCCATAACAATTGTGAAATTGACTGAGATAGCTCACTGTTGGGAGACATGGTAATTATTGTGAACTGGTAGTTGTTGACTATTATTAGGTAAATACATAGGAGCGTACCTATATTTATTGAAGAGCGCAATGGGCTTGTGTCAGATGGTAACGATGTGTTGTGAAGCGGTGCATTAAATTATTTGCTACAGTAAATAACTTGAAGAAATAATTTTAAGATATCGAAATGTAGAAAGCAGTGTGAAAATAGTAGTAAATGGCATCGAAATGTCGGAATTTGATTAATGCCTTGCATCACAAGGGCTAACAAGTGAGGAAAGAAATATGAGATGTTTTACAACAGTTAGTAAGTTAGGTACTTAGTGTTAAGGTAACGATAATATCAAAATTGGAATCTTCATTTCTCCCCCGAATTCTTCAGAACCAAGAACTTTTGGTTGTTGATTGTTGTTGGGGTTGCATCTCTTGAAGTCATTTTTATATTATACGATGTAGTTACTTATATATTATTTTATTCTTGCTTCACTATTAGTGGTACTTGCTTAGATAATTAATCTTTGGGGCAGCACAATGCCCATGAAGTTGGATAGATATGAAGGTTGTATTATGAGCAGTACTCCTATGAATGCATTATAGGACTCGATTACGTAGTTATTTTCACGAACAAAAGTCTATTATTTGAAACTGTGGGAATCCTAACCCCACGTCCAATTGATATTTGGTTGCGGTGACGGTTTAACTCTCACGATTCCGAATGAGTTCGTCAGGAAATTATTGAAACCCTTTGGAAGGGTTGTCATAATGACGCGGTAGTGGGGTGGGAGGGGGATATCAATCAAACGGTATAAGAAAAGAAAGGTGTTTATTATGAGTGGAATTTTATTATTGAAGAACGCCAGGGCATAATTAGCACCTATTCACTAGTGTCACCACAAGGGGGAACTGATGGCAAACAAGTGATGTGAGTTATAGGGCGCATTATCATAAGAAGGGTCTCAAGTGAGGACCTTTCGGAAACCCATGCGGAAGGGTTGGGGACAGATAAATGGTTCCGGTATAATCAGGTGATAAGTCAAATGTCCTTTTCACCCGCGCGTTTTCTCGTTGGGTTTTGATTTTGTTCTGTCAGGTAATTAGTTACAAAGGACAGCCGTGATTCTGAGTTGGCTTCAACCCTTCTGTTCACCAAACCCTTCGTAAAGGCTACAAATCTCAAGTGGCCTGAGGAGCTTTTGAGAGTGTCACCGACAGAAGAAGTTCACACTGCTTCGATATACCTTTTAGTAGATAATTTATCAAGTTACAACTATTTAGGGAATGGTCATTTGTTCCAAGTAGGTATATTTTACGGTAATCTATTCATTACATTGGAGACAACGCTTACGGTAGTGTGTTTAGTGTGAAACCTGATTGATTATTTCCACTTTTAATAATAGTAAAACTATCGTTTGAAACGTAGATTACATAGATACACCTAGACAGTGACGACTGACTTTTAACGTACCAAAGTAAATTATGATAGTGCGTATGTTGCCATATGGTGGAGTAAAATGTGGCTATTGATTGATTGATTTTTTTTTTTTTTTTTTTAATGTTTTGCAAAAATTCATAATATAACTATGTACTTAAAAGTAATGGACTTTTTGTAATGTCGCGCTGCACATCACCCTATTATTATTCTAGGATAACATCAATGTTCAGATTAAATGAAACTATCACTAAGTAAAACCTATGTAATATTTCAACGGCCTTCAAGGTTTTGTGGGTTCTCATAAAAAGCAGGCAGTTTATTTGATATTTTGCACATTTCGGGAATTCCGAATCTCTCGTTTTATCTTTTGACATTTGTTGGGAGAAACAATGAGGGCATGAATGTGTAAGGAACTTCCTTGTTGAAAAGTGATATAAGAAATATGCTTTTTTAAAATTATATATATATATATATACAGGGTGGTCCTTAATGAACGTACCACCCTTTCAATTTCGTTGGTTGTGGAGAAATCAAAAAACTTGTCGAAGTAACCTCCCCTTATTTTTTTGCAAAGAATTCGAAAATTGCAGTTTGAAGCGTCGCGCATGCGCGCAAATGCGCGCTGCGCGCACCAACTTTGTTTTTTCAAATGGAACCCCCCCATTTTTATTGCAGATTCGCATTCTACATCAAATTTCATGAACATTTTACTTCGACAACTTTTTTTTTCCACTGCGCGAAACGGGCGCCAGGAGCGTTCAAAGTTGCTAAAGTCATCAAAATTGCGCAAAACATGGATTATGGTAAACCCCAAGTGTGGCACATGACTTTACATTGTTTTTCAGCGCTGATTCACGTGGTGCTGTCAGTTTTTAGATTTAGCTCAGTTTTTTCGATTTTATAAGCTTAATCTACGTCTTTTGGTGAAATATTACAGTTTTTCCGAATTATCAACTTTGGCAGTAGATTTATTTTCCCTCGCCCTTTCGCAACCCGGGCTTGGGACCGGCTAAGGCGGGCTTAAAAATAAATCACACTCCTCGATAATTTTTCTGCTAAAATACAACAAAAACAATTCCTTCTTTTTTAAAAAAGAATAAAAGAAAAAAAATTAAGAAAATAAATCGTTCACAGTAGTCGTTCAAATGGACCGCCGTCGTCCTCCAAACAGGCGGCAGCTCGACGTTCCCATTCGGTGGTGACTGCCTCGAACGTAGATGCCGGAGATACCGAATCGCAGGCGTCGATGATCCGCTGTTGCAATTCGGCAGCACTTGCGATAGGAGGGAGGGAGGCGTCGTAGACCTTGTTCTTCAGGTAACCCCATAAAAAATAATCTAGTGGAGTCAAGTCCGGAGAACGGGGTGGCCAAGAAATCAGGCTCCGATTGCCAATCCACCGAGAACGGAATCGGGCATCCAAATGGCGTGTAACAGCCCGTGCGTTGTGGGCAGGACAACCATCATGTTGGAACCACATTGCCTGCCTGGTGGCGAGAGGGACGTCCTCCAACAATTCAGGCAGAACCTCCTGGAGAAACTGAAGGTATCTCTCCCCGTTGAGGCTACCACCGGTCAAGAAATGTGGCCCAATGAGGTGGTTGCCGACCAACCCACACCATACATTTACCGTGAAACGCACCTGGTGTCTGGTGGAATACGATAATCGTGGATTCTCGTCAGCCCACGTTCGAAAATTCCAACGATTGAAGAGTCCATTGTTTGTAAATGTGGACTCGTCGGTCCACAAAAGAGCGGTGGCCAAGTGTGGGACCTGTTCGCGGAGCGCCTCCATGTGTGCGAGGAAAAGCAGCCGCCTTTCCTTATCCCCTTCACGCTTCCCATGAACGACATGAGACCTAAATGGCCTCATGCCATAGGTGTGAAGGACCCGATGAACTGTGGTTTTGTTGCAACCAACTACTCGAGCCGTCTGACGTTCGGAAGAGTGAGGATTTTCCCGTTGATACAGCAACACGTCCAAATCAAAGTTGAAGGAGCGTACAGCGGAAGGTCTTCCGGGTGGACGAGGAACGTCAACTCTGCCCGTGCGAACAAAACGGCGAACCGTTCGTAATATCGCCTGGTGGTGAACCAGCCGATTAAACACTTGCTGACAAGCGGCTGCAGTTTTTCGAGCATTTCCGTCGTGCGTGTAGTACAACCGCACCATCTCGGTCAGTTCGTTTTGGGTAAAACGCGGCATGATACGCACTCAAGAACGTTCACAGTGAGACTATTAACCGGATCAGTTGCTTCTCACGATTAAAGACAAAATAAATATGATAACGGGTACAGATCAACTTGGAGTTGAAGTCGTAACGTGAGCGGTTAGTGACGTCTCGTCACAAAGTGCAGCAGATAAGCAGTCCGAGAATCGAGAAATCCGAGTTGTTTACCTCTTGTGATTCAATCGTATTCAAACGCTTTTGGTACCATAACATTCATGATTTCTCAGAGTATCCTTCTGGGTGCAGGAACCAAGCCACTTTTTTCTTAAAAAAACGACCATGTTTCCGGCTGTTATTTCGGATTCATCAAGTTCAATAAAAAAACACCACGTAATTTATTTTTAAGGCCGCCTTAGCCGGTCCCAAACCCAGGTTGCGAAAGGGCGAGGGAAAATAAATCTACTGCCAAAGTTGATACTTCGGAAAAACTGTAATATTTCACCAAAAGACGTAGATTAAGCTTATAAAATCGAAAAAACTGAGCTAAATCTAAATACTGACAGCACCACGTGAATCAGCGCTGAAAAACAAAGTAAAGTCATGTGCCACACTTGGGGTTTACCATAATCCATGTTTTGCGCAATTTTGATGACTTTAGCAACTTTGAACGCTCCTGGCGCCCGTTTCGCGCAGTGGAAAAAAAAAGTTGTCGAAGTAAAATGTTCATGAAATTTGATGTAGAATGCGAATCTGCAATAAAAATGGGGGGGTTCCATTTGAAAAAACAAAGTTGGTGCGCGCAGCGCGCATTTGCGCGCATGCGCGACGCTTCAAACTGCAATTTTCGAATTCTTTGCAAAAAAATAAGGGGAGGTTACTTCGACAAGTTTTTTGATTTCTCCACAACCAACGAAATTAAAAGGGTGGTACGTTCATTAAGGACCACCCGGTATATATATATATATTTTTTTTTTTTTTTTTTTATTTTTTTTCAGGAGTCAGTCATTGAGATTCCTTGACACTTGGCAATTCTGTAAGATGTACGGTTTAGGAATTAATATAGAAAAACTTTATAATGGCCAAATGAAGCCATCTTTATGAGGCTGCCATTTTGTATCCCACCTATTCTGAGACGGCAGACAAAGATTTTCTCACTCAGAACGGGCTAAATATTCAAAATCTAATCTCAAAATTTCTCCTCAAATAGCTACCTATTTTCAGCTCTGGCTCCTGGACTATGAAGAGAATCTTCGCACTAAGTTTGAAAGATAATTCTTTGCTAATAAGATATTTGGCTATCCTCTTCTTGAATTGCTTTCTACAGTATGTACTGGATAACATTTTCGTCTATAGAATTCAAAAGTTTAAAGTAAGGTAGGTGTGACAGTTCCCACGAGATCTAAGAGAATGCGCTGCGCGTCCGTCGCTTCGGCACCGGCCGTTCATTTTCACGTTCTTGAATTGCTATGGTTGGCTATAAATGAGGATCCGGGAACCGGAAAATTATCTTCTCCGAACATATACATATGCTATTAGTACGAGTTGTATCTCTTATGGTACTGTCACACCCCTCTCTCTCTATGAGTGCGGATTTAGGCCCCCATTTCATCTCTGGGGCACTCTAAGTTCGTTCCATAGGTTAGTAAAGTTTGATGGTAACTTCCTCAAAGATGGCTTCCCCTCATCAATTTTTTTCCGCTCCTCTCAAAAGCCGCTGATCAATAGAACTAAATGGAAGCTGAGAACTGAGTCAGTTTGATGGATAATACCCACGTGCCGACTCCGCAATAATACTTACGTACGTACGATATTAATCCTTGACAACGCTTAGAGACGGTTTCTGATTGATTCGAACGGTCCCCTCTTAATCGCAAGTGATTACCGCCCGCGGACCCCTACGGTCATCTGACCCTTGAAAACGCGGCACCCCTGCCCACCCGTGTTTGTCCATCCCGACAAAACAATACCACAAATCTAGCTCTAGTAGATTACAAGAGGCGTTGCTCGGATAGTTCAATCTACCGAGAGTTTCCACGATAGACCGCTCTGTTTATATTAATGGTTTCAGAGAGGGTTTGTCAGGTCCTCTGATCCCTTGCCTGCAGCTCCCGTCCACTCCATTGATTGATTTCAAAGCTAAAATAGTGTTAACCGTGTCGCCGCTTCTGTATCAACACTATGAATAGCTGGGGGTTTGATGGGTCCTATCCTAGGCCGTGATCTCATCTCGTTGGCTGCCCGTGTTAAGTAGATGGGACTGTTCCACTCCCGATAGCCATCTCATTAAGGGCGCTGAGGGGGGCACCTGCCAAGGGAACTATGGCTTTCCATTTACTATGCAAGTTTCCAATGGAAACCGCAGTTCCTTTCTGAATAGGTGACTCTACTTCGGTGATTAAAGGGGGAGGTTGACCATTGCACTACTACGGGTCGTAAACTGTCATCCACTCATGAAGATAACAGCCTATCACTGATAGCAATTCACGTGATACAAGACTACTAACGTGTAGTTCCATAGCAACTGCGAATTATCCACCAGGTTTCAAATATGCCTACATAGATACAAAATACACCTATAAGATTTATGACTTTTAAATTTGTCGAAAATAACAAACGCTAAATCTGAGAATTCCTAGGATTTTATGAATCGAGAACTTAATACTGACAGTCTATAATTTTGTAGGGTAACCAAAATTGTTGGAATGCCGACAAGCTGTTTGTGAGCAGTCCAAGTAATTCAAAAACATAAGTTCCAGTAAATTTGTTTGTCAGCTTTCTGGTATGTCCTGATCCTTATGAACACCCCGAATTTAGTTTAATCTACTCCGTGAAACGGAACTCAATAATGTTCTGTAATTTGTGGATATAAGAAAACGAACCATGAACTATGCAACGTGGAACCCTAAACTTTCAGGGCGATTCCAATAAGTTGTTCATAATACGCCAACTATGGTTCGAGAATTATTTGCTTGGGTCGCAAAAACACACTTGATTATCCAACACTTTCCGAGCTTTCAGAAACATTAAAGAATTAGGGTCGCAAAAGCATCATTGTTCACCAGACGGCACGTGGACCGCATCCATCAAACTGACTGAGATGCTCCCGTTTTAACACAATTGATCATCGTCTCCGGGCGAACGGAACATGAAAAGCGATTTGAACCGTGGGGGAAGAGGGAAAATAGGAAAAGAAAGAAAAAAAGAAAAAAAAATTGCCGGAACCTCCCACCGTACGTAAACCTGTCACGGGGATTACAGATTACCAAGTCCACGGGAAACCTCTTTGTGCGTTTGCTGGAAACGATCGCTCGAACTCAGCCGAGTGTGGCAGGAAAATCCGATTGTGACTCGATGATTGAGAAACTTTACATCCTTCAAAGTGTTGCCATGATATCATGAAGGCAAGGGTGGGTTTTCGTTATTCTGTTTGGAAAAAATGAGAACTCAAGAACATCGTGTGATACGCGACATTTGATACTGAAAACAACGAGTAGATATATTAAAGAAGAATACGCTTTTATGGAGACCTTGATGACAATTGTTATCTAACAACGCAACGGAAAAATAACACGTAACAACGTCGTATACGTACAAGAAGAATTGTCCGTTGCCATGGGATCTCCGAAGGTAATTTCTTCGCTATCAACCCACAGAGTTACAATTTGGAATGGAGAACCCTTGGGGCGTCTAGAAACGAATCATAAAGTCTAGAGCCCCCCAGATGATCTGAGTGAGATCCGGAGCTAATTTCTTCGTTAGCTATGTGACTATGTAGTTGAAATTGGAAATGGAGGCCGCTCCAAGGGCCGCTTTGGCAATGAAATTTAAATTTTGAAGCTCTGTAGATCAGCTGAGTGAGCTCCGGAGCTAATTTAATTGCTATTTATCGAATGCATTTTAAATCGAGGCCCCTTGGGAGATCTAGAGACGTATCTTAACGTCTGATACCCCTAAGAGCAGCTGGGTGAGCTTTGGAGCTAGGTAATTTATTTGCTGTTCAACCTATGAATAGCAACTTTTTACGTAGAAATCTTAAAAACGTAATCTACGCTCATCACGCTTTAGCTTTTAGGTGCAAGGTAGTTATTTATTTATTTTATTTTATTTTATTTTTTATTTATTTTTTCTTACCTTTTTTTTTTTTTTTAGGAGAGTTCTTGCGAAAATTCCCGTCACATGTCTTAAACGGGACACCCAATCAACAGCTTCCCCTATTAATGAATTTATAATGACTTTCCAATAACAATCAATCCAGTGTTACGTTTACTACGTAACGAGGTCACCAATCTTATTACAGTTACGACAATGTCATTCACCGAAGCCCAAAACCATATAAGCTTCCATATACATATATGCTTCAATGTTTTTCCGTTCTGTCGGATATGTAATCAGTAACAATTAGGTAATAACTTTACCTTGGTATAAATCCCAACAATTTATTAACTTTGACTATGGAAAATTAGAGAACACTTGAGTTTTTGTTTTTTGTTCGCTCTACTTCTTGACTTGCGTTTCACTACCTACAACACAATATTCTTCTTCTACTTATTCATTTTTATGGCTAGTGTCGTGGACGGGTAACATAATAAATACCGGTAAAAATGGTTTAGCAGCATGGAAAAAGTGTTTCACAAGACAGAAAATCAGGATTTGTGGGTTGTTTTTGCCATGAAACCCACACATTGCTCCCTCAGCAATCTCGTGTTCTTCCTAAAAAGCGCTCTCGTGTGCGTCCTGTGAGCGTAGCGTAGCCTATTCACCAGATATCAGAGATACTGGATTAAAACTCTGATTAGTTGAAAGCCATATCCACACCCCTGAAATTTAATATCAAAGAGAACACAATAAAATTTATCATAAAGGATATGGAAGGTCGATTGGGGTGAAAACACTCGAATTTTCTGTAATACAAATTTCTTGCATCATAACTATTCGTCATCAATCATTATCACCCGCCCGTTACTAAATTTTCTCGAAACCGTGTGAAACTCCCAATGAAGCAAAGATGTTCCCATGTCCCCCAGCACACACGACTTCATGAAACCCGACGTAAGTTCATCACATGGAAACTAACATGAGTGATGTCTTCGTTATTTGTCGTAATCAAATTACATCGATTCATTCAGGATCCTCAACCGTGAAATCGGACACGGCAGACTGACAAATCGCACACGAATGATCGACCGCTTCATTCTCTAACCTATGAACCACTCGAAATTTGTCTGATGTCTGCCGGCGGATGGAAGGCAGTCATAGAACCACTCGGAAACCAGTTCTCTGTTACTTATAATGCACCAATGTTAGCTATGAAAGCGACATCTCAACCGGATAATCGTCCGTTCATCAAGAAAAACCCGATCCTACCGCACTAGTGTCAGGTAGTGTCTCGTCGACCGTAAAATGTATTCCAGTATTTCAACTCTTGTCATTCTAAATCGAGTAGGAATAATATTGGGTTACCGCACTCGTACTCTCAAGTTTTTCATCTGTTTTTTTCTTCATTGTGCTTTTTTGTCCGGCATTTCCCCCTTCTACTATAAAAATCAAAGCACTATAAAGGTTGGGATTAAAATTTTTTTTTAATAGAAAGCCTCGAAAGCAAAAACATGACTCAACCGCAGCTGTGGTCGAATAAAAATATCTATAACTCACAGACGAGTTGTCACCACCTTTTCATCGAATGCCACTTGAAACTTTAAGCGTTCCATCACGGACAGTTAACTTAATTCTTCGCCCATTAAATTTTTAGTACCTAACAAAGGTGACGGAAACTGGCTATTGTAGCTTGTAGAGTTCGGTTAATCCAACGCAATATAGAGAAAAAACGTATTTTTTGTCTGTAAGGAATGGTAGCTTTATATTTCTCATTTCTTATTATGTTCCAAGTTCACGATGAGTGCAAGATGAATAGGTATGAACCGTTGAGCAGCTTAGTTGCACCTATGAGGACGCACTATGATTCACAAATCATTGATACACTGCAGTACTGTGTACTGCTAGTACAGACTCCATCGTATATCGTACAGATTAATTATAGACAGATATGGGAAAAACGACAATAATCCGTTTGTGAATTTTCGATGAAAACGAAACTTTTGCAATAGCTCCGAATTAGCGGATTTTCGTTGAAAATGAACCTGTAGCAATGGCTCCATGGAAAGAACGAATGAGTTGATGAATTGAATGAATGATTCATGATTAAAATGATCGAATGAATGAACTTCTTTTTTTTCCTATCAAAAAATTTATTGTTAAATTTATTTCAACAAAATAAAAATAGAATGAACTACTACACTGATTCAACAGCAAAGAAGTTCGCAGGGAACTTGCAAGGAGATAACACTCACAACGTCCTCAATCAAAGCCAGACTAAAACATAATACCTTCAGTTTTGGACATGGAATGGGCAGACGTTCAGACACGTATGAAACCAGAATCTATCATCAAGCTGTGAAACGCAAAAAGCAAGAGGAAATCTTGATTTTGAAAGGAAACATTTTTTCAACTTTCTACACGAAGCAAAACTCAGCAAGTACGAGTAATTACAAAAGTTTACTGTTTCTAAATGAGATAGCTCTACTTCACTGAAAACTTGACTATAATTATCAAAAGAAGACAATTAGGTACACATAATCTAAATATAACTCCATTGACTATTACCGAGGGGAATTTAATTGAATTAAATACAACACCTACACTTTACATGTCCGCTCTATTTAACAAGAGCTGACCCACCAACTGAAAAATAATGAGATAAAATGAATCACTTACCTATGCTTCACAAGCCCACCAATAGGTGACCAAAGCTATAGTAAACTCGATTTCGTAAAGTGAAAATTCTATTGTATCAACTGATTCGATCAACTGAATCGAACTATTACACGATTTTTACTAGTGACTTTACCATGTTCCACCAGTTCTTATATGCTCCCATTTTGATGTACCTATTTCTTTCCTGTCAATCTTCTACACCTTCTAAAAAGCGAACAGATTAATGTACAGTGATCCGGGTGGATTCATTCGATTCTTTGGGATGATATAAATCAATTAAGAAACTGTACAGAAAAGGCATTTCTGTCCTTTAATTGGGTTTTTATTTTTATCCAACGTTTCTCCCCAGAAACTTCTTTCATTGAAAGTTTTCGAGATTCCGATTTTTTATTATTATAGTCCTTAAATACTACCCATTACTGATGATGAAGATTGATCCCAATGTTCTAGGACTAAATAAACCGCATAAGATTTATGACCCAAGTTTCATACGGTTTGGTCCAGTAATTTCAAAGAAAAGCTTTGGGTTGTGGACTGACAATTTTATTTTTTTCGCTTTTTTTTACCAATTTTAATTGAAAATAAAACCATTTTGATGGGTCAAAAAAATTTAAATTTTTCGAAACTTTTGTCATTGAAATCCGTTTAGCGGCATTTTGAAACAATTCATGAAGGTTGAGCTTTTTCATAGTGTATGTCATTCCAGACGATAACTCTTAAGCTTTTCAGGTGAAGGATGATTTCTTAGGCCAGCATTATTGAGCACATCAAACTACTCAAATTAAAAATGAAAAAAATAAATAAATAAAAATGTGCTCCATAAATCACTAAAAAGGACTCGAAACGACTTAAAATTGTTAAATTTATATTTTTGACTAAAAAGGCGTATCGGCATTCAACTAGAACATTACAAAATGTATGCACAAGAGTAAGCTGACAAATTTACTGAAATTTCAATAATATTTGTTGAAAATTTGATTTAAAAAAAATGCAAAAAGCAAAATTAAATTCATAATTTTTAGCAGAATATTGCTCAAATAAAGTTTATCAAATATAGAAGAGAACATTAAAAAATTTATATGCAAAATTATGCTGAAAATGTACTTAAATTTCATTAAAATTCGCTATACAACCCATTGAAACTTTGAAAAAAGCGAAAATTCCAAAAGCACATTTTGAACAGCAGATTAAAATTTGAAATATATGTTAGATTAGATTAATATTTTTTAATTTAACACTAGGTTAATATTTTTTGTCATAAAAATAATGGTTAACATTTTCTTTTCATCCAAATAGCTCAAATTTCCAAACAATTTAATACAACATAATATGATAACTTGAGAAAATTTGCTCCAACGTTCATTCAGCATGACTGAAACTTTTTTCTCTTTTTTTTAACTCGATTTTTGGATTCTACGTGATCTTGGTCTTTTTGAGGGGTTATTTTTATTTCTTGGTCGAATACAAAATCACAAAGTCAAAAGCTTGTTCGGCGTTGTACCGTCAGTTATTACTTAGTCACTCTGATTTACGGTAAAGTTGAGTCGATCGAGCAAATGTTGCTCGTATCGTTCTAGTTATTTGCCGAGGCCTCCAGAGCCGGTGATCATTAACTTTAATTAAAATTTCTCAAAGTCTCATGTGACAGAGAAATGGACGTACGAGTATGCGCGTGGCAGACCCCTCAATGACCCTACGCCGAGGTGCGATAATGTTTTTCAATTTACATCAACATTCAATCCGAGACCGGACAATGACCGTCCCGAGACCCCCGGGTGATTGCGATCTTAATAACTCCTTTTAATCAACCGATTTCCTATTAAAACCCCGTTTAATCGCAAACTGTTAACCCGAGGTCACAATAGACTTAATTCAATACCTCTTTATAAATGGACCGGACCGCGTCCACTCCGTAAAGGGGGGGAGGTTCGGGTTGCTAAGTTATGCGCGAAAGGGACGATTTGCATGAGGACCCCCAAGAATCCAATCAGGTTTATCTGACATTCCGTCGTTCGAAGGACAAAGGGGCAGATCTCCGTGCGCCCGAAGGGCTCAGGGATTATAAAACAAAGAGAAACGTCAACCCTTCCCGAAACCATCCTCACGATGATCCTACATTATTAATAGGCTATTAGGCTGAGTGGACGCGGTCATTAACTGAACCCCGAAAATTCGTACGGGATTCGGAGAGGATTTTGAATTATTCACCCGTGCATCTGGTATCTCCCTTTTGTGATGCGGAGGGTGTCCCGTTTTTGACTTGGAGGATTTTTTTTCGCAATGGTCAATATTTGCTGGAGACTCACTCGAAATAATTGAGACGGGGGATAGTGTCCGAGACGTTGTAAATTGTAAATACTGCGAGATGTTTGGTTATAATCAAACTTCTCTCCGTTGCAAATAACAGAGGGTTGGTCGAGTGTTCAATTAAAATCTCGGCCTGTTCCTCAACCATTCATACACTTTTAAACAAGTGCTTGAAACTGAAAAGTTCCACCCATTCAGCTTGTTCGTTTGAGCGAATTTCCGTAAATTATCGTATAAGTCACTATAAATGTTAAATTGTTCTGAAAATTCAGGACTCTAAGCGAAAATGAATCGTTAACCACCAATTTTATAAACCACTCGTTCCAAATAAAATTTGGCAATTTGGAAAAGAATTTTTTTTTTTTTTTTTTTTACATTGAAAATCTCCCGTCATAGTTGACGGGTCAACCGGAAATTTTGTTACGCAAAGAAAAAAAATGTCACGCAACCTATAAACAAGTAAGGTGTTGTTTTCTTTTGATTTTCACGTACAACCAAGCCGTTACTGGGGAAATGAAACTTCTTTATTTTTCACCGGAAAAAAATTGTTCTCCACTCGCTGGAAAGCTCTCAATTTATCACTCATTTCTTTCGCACTTGTTCTTCTGTTCATGTCGAAGTTTTGTATTTAGTCATGTTATAAATGAATAAAGTAAACAATGCCGCTTGTTTTGTTGTCACTTGGTTGAGAAGTTAATCT
The DNA here is from genome assembly GCA_030762985.1 of Adelphocoris suturalis. Taxonomy (NCBI): domain Eukaryota; kingdom Metazoa; phylum Arthropoda; class Insecta; order Hemiptera; family Miridae; genus Adelphocoris; species Adelphocoris suturalis. The sequence goes on along the minus strand of CM061041.1, from coordinate 111,952,968 downwards.
TGGTTATAGTTAAAGTAGACGCGCACCATAACTGAAAATTACCTACCTGTGAATTCATATTCGTGGATGAATTGGGCATCGTCGAGACTGGCTTACAGCAAATTCAATAATTGTGTGTCAATAATTATTTTATGTTTTCTAATTGTTATTTTATTTAAAACAATAAAAAACATTGAAATTACTGTGACATTTTCAATGCTCATAGCTCTTCTCTCATAAGAGAGAAAGTACGAGCGGCCTGCCGCGTTTTTAGTAAGAATCTTGAAAGTAGAAGTAGAGTTTTGAAGATTCCAAGGTAATCAAATTAACTATGTTTTCAAGGGTCTCATGAACGTATTTTTAGCAGTTTTTATCTATTTTCTGGCAAATTTTATTGGAATTTAAGTACATTTTCCGTGAGAAAGTTGATTATTATTATTAGCTCTAGTTCATTGTTAGTAAACTTTTATGGTTAAAACTTTACTAAAAAACATATATTTAACGATTCGTAGCCGTTTTTTTGCCATTTTTACTGATTTTTTTGAAACTTGACCTATTTAATGTGCTCAGAAAATGCTGGCCTACAAACCCATCCTTTCGTTTGGAAAGCTTGGTTTTTCGGGGTAAGAACAGGATTTTTATCTCAATCTTAAGGAGAGTTATAGTCTGGAATGACACTACGTATATATTTATACATTTATGCATATACATACATGTATGCATTATTATTTATGCATTATTTATATTTATGCATATTTATACATTTATGCTTTTTTTTTTTTTAATTTTGGAGCCATTGCAATAGCATCGTTTTTTACGAAAATTCGCTAAAAAGGTGGTCCCTTTCAAACGATATTCTGCCAAAACGTTTGAGTACGTGAGTATGTCAAATTCATCCATACAAATACAAATTAATATATGTGATATTTCTTAAGACAGTACCTATCTCACATAATTATTATATTAATCGCACCTCATGCCAATATTATCTCAAAGTTAGCAGTCACACTGGTTTATGATGAAATTTTGCATTCGATTCGCAGGTAATTAAGCATATCAAACCAAGTTTCAGATGTAAAATTAAATTCATTGTTTTACCTTAATTATAATGTTATGCTTCAGAAAACCAAATTTCTATTTACTGTGTTGAAGTAGTTATAATAAGGTGGCTGTTTTCAAAATCAATCATAGAGAATTGAAAATGAAAATAAATTAAAGGATTAGGAAGGTGTAGTCTCTTTTTAGAGTGTAGAAATTGAGAAAAATCTCAACGTCTACGTTGCACTTCATGGAAAGGGAAACATTAACACGCAGAAATAGGTATCAACATTACGGTTTAAATAAGATTTTCGTATCTCAGTACCTAGTTGCTTCATGTTCTTCCCTGATCATTTTCAGCTAAATTATTTTCACTATTAGTCATTTTTGTTGGCCTATTGAACTCATTGGCTCCTTTTTAAAACACTGGAATACTAAAAGCCCTTGAGGCGCTTTTGTAAAGAGTATTGCTAATAAAGGTCTTGTTATCAAACGACCATTATGTACAAATAATATCAGTTTCCTCCCTCGGTGGAGATGTTTAATCGTGTTTCTGGTAAACAATATGAACGTAATAGTGAACTTTAGAAACAATTTCCAGGGAGAGCTGTCTGCAAAGTTTTTAGTGCCTTGTCTATTCGAAACAGAAGATTTGTAAGCAGAAAGCCTGAGGCGCTCAATTTATGTTGAAACCTTCGGAGAGAAGTCGTAAACTGCAAAGCACCGGCTTGGAAGGTGAATTACATATCTACAACAACTGTTTCATCTTAGGTCTAACGTCTTCATTTCAGGGAGGTTGGTTACGCAATAAAACGGGAAATTCGCCGGGTGCAAATCCAATTGGTTACTAGGAAGATACTTGAGGGGTTCCTAGTTCACTGAAACTTGACGAGAAAGCCAACAACTTTCACGAGAAGTCAGTAATGCGGTAAGTCACGGTGGTCCAATTGAGGTAATTGGTTGTTAACTTTGATATCCCTCCATTCAGTTTCCCTAGTTTTTGCAGCTTTCCATGGCATTCAGTTCGTATATCCGAAGAAATAAGCTTCAATGCGTACATCATGGAATTCATCAGGTTGAGATTAATCGCGGATCATTATACTTTCTGAACAATTTTTCTGGGTGGCAATGGCGGACAAAGTAACTGTTGATTGTGATCCAGTGAAAGATAGTTGTGAAAAATGTGGATTTGTTGTCTGTGAGGAGGAACAAAGTACGAAACTCGTTGTGGTGCAATGGATCTAGAGACCGTAGGTTTGAAGAGTAATGAATTAAATTTCAGACTGCAGATATTTCGCCAAAATCAAATCGAGAATACAGAAATTCTTAAGTCCTGTAGCTTTTTCTTTACGACAAAGAAAATCTTGAAGAAAGCTGGAAGACCTGGCAACCATGGCAGGTCCCTTGACACTAGGTTAACATATTGAGATATGTTAACTAGATTTTAATTACCTATTAATAAGATCAACTAGATTGAGATATTATTATCTCAAAGCAATGCTTTCCACGATATCAGTAAGTTCTCCTGAATCGACTCCTAATCAATTCCTATTCGATTGCTAACGTTGCTTCCAGAAATTTGAAATAATAAAGTTATTGAAGATTGAAGAAATACTTAGGCATTTTGTTTTTCTCAAATCCATCGTTGAGCATAGATTTACCAGAATAGGACATATAGAAATTGAAGACTGGTAGATGGAGTAAACTGGTAGATTGCAGTCAACGACAGGAAATCTTGGCTTCAGTCTTAGCTGGTGAGCCCCAAAATATAATGCCTTAGGTAGCGCGAGGTATGAACATGCCGTCACAAGCAAAAAGTACCGCAGGTCTGGTGGCCAACGTTGATAGCTTTCCTAGGCAATTGTATTACCTGCGCAGTTTAGTACCAATCTCAACAACATGTCTACAATACTTCAAACTGCAATCAAGATGAACCCCCAAGAATTTGGTTACATCAATAGTGTATTATATTCTATCATATACTCATATGATATTCATCTCAATCTAAATTCATATTTAATCTTCATCAATATTCATATTCAATCATGGAGTATTCTAAAGTATGAGAATGCTTGAGCTCCATTTCGCTACACTCGTCTATTCTGGTTTGCGTGTTGGTGGTATGAATACGGAAAGACGTAGATATTAATCTTGCATCTTCATTTTCCCTCGAGATCGTATTTGAAGAGGAGCTTAGCCCTTAAGTCAATACCACCTACGCTCAACAAAGGCCACAGCTGAATGCCTGACGAAGGGAAGAGGTTCCGAAGGGTTTTTTGTTCGACATAATTATGGGGCACGGGGGCGCGATGGGTTTCATAAGACTCGCAGCTGAGCTTCATTAAAAGCGGGCAGCGACGTGTAAGTAGTCTTGACGGTACGCGGGAGCACAAGAGGAAACTAATGGGCGGGGCAGAATGAGCTAGCGCCTAGAGCCATTGTCTATGTGTTTCCTACTTGCACAATCCTCCTCAAGGAGGGTTTTCCTCTGGGGATCCCATCCATACGAGAAAATAGGGTCAGAGCGGAAAACAATGAGGATTCCCACAGAAGGGAGCAGGTGGCTTCAACCACTGCAATCCTAGTGCACGTCCGTTGACCCTCTCCCGCGCTGCAGCTGTGATGCATCTTTATTGCATTACATTCGTCGCCCACGTCACCCTTCTCAGTCGCAAGAGAACGTTGACATCCTAGGCTTCTGTTCTGAACAGACTGAACAAATTAGTACGCTATTCATTAAATTTGGAGCAGGTTTGTCAAATCTCCAGTCAAAACTTCTGGTAGCTAGTCAGAGATTTCAACTAATCATACTTGTGAACACGTTTTTTCGACCACATCACCGAATAGTTTGATCAGTAACTCAACCTTTTCATTATGAATGTAAAAGGTAAGAATATAAAAACGAACTGAAGCAAAGGAGAACCTTATTCATGGAACTACTATTAAAAAATAATCGACCCTAAAAATTTTTGATTTGGGTGAAAGATCGGTAACCGTTTCATTGAAAGTTTCATTCATTTAACTTCCCGAAGGCCGCAGTACTACAATCTCATCCTGTGCACATCCTTGGATCACCTCCAGCGTTGCAGCTGTGTGATTCATCTTATTTGCATCATGTTCGTAACCACGTTACCTATTTCATTGACAAAGGAATGTTGGCATCCCAGGCTTCTTAACTTAATATAATTTTACTGAACTGATTGAATATACTATTACGCTATACGGGGTGTCGCAGTTCCGGGCGCACCACCTGCTATAGGTTTCGATTCTACTACTAGTTTGTGACTTTTTTGTCCGATAACATATATTTTTTAATTCAGGCTAAAGACCACTTTTTTTCACTTTCAATATTATTTTCGCGTTTTTGACTTTAAAACTAAAACTAAAACTGCATACCTCCCTGAATTTTCAATCAAAACTCAAATCTGATTATACCGTTGAAAAGGGCGTAAGATTTCCTATCGCTCTAATGACATTTAAAAAATATTTAAATGGAATGAAGGGGTGAACAATAATCCGTAAGTGAAAAATGTGTAAAGTTCCGAAAATTGTCATTTTCTTCAAAGTTTGTCTCTCTAAACGTCCTGGATGGAAATTTTCATGCTGTGAGCCTAAACCTTTCCAATGGTATAATTTATTTTTATTTTACTTTGTTAATTGGGGAAAAAAAGTATGTTTGTTTGCTGAAAAACGTGGTTTTTTTTCTATGAAATCGAAGGTTTCTTGAAAAATTACACCCTATTAAAATGCTAGTTCCAGGTCGGTTTCTACGTATCAGTGAGTTAAGGTTGAAATCACGAAAAATTTCTTTAAAACTTAATAACTCGAAAACAAAGGGTTTAAAAAATCTCCAGGAGGAACTCTTGATCGGAAATCAGTTGCAGAATACTTGGGTGAAGTTTGACAGGTATAACGTGAGACACCCTGTATAGTGCCGAATTCAGGGTCATCAGTAAATCAACTCTACAGCAAAAACTCCTGATAGCTTTAATCAGAGATTTCAGCTTTCAGAGTTGTGATCTCGTTTTCTTAACCACATCATGAATAGTTCGGTCATTTACCTAACAATTCTTCCATAAATATGCAATATAGGAATTCTCATAAACACGAACTGAAGTAAAGGAGAACTTAATTTATTTAACCTGCCGTTTTACACCTGAAAAGTAGTTGATCTGTAAAAAGTGTGATTTTGGAGAAGGGTCGGAAACCGTAGAATTTCTGTTCGTTCAACATACACAGTCCAGCTGTATTACAACCCTAATCAGTGCACATCCGTAGACCACCTCCCACACTGCAATGGTGATGTATTTTTATTGTATTAACGTTCGACGCCCACGTCTTCTCAGTGGAGAGAGAAAGTTGGCTACTACCACATTTATGGCCGGTTTATCAAATCTCCGGTCAAAATTCCTGCTAGCTAGTCAGATGTTTCAACTAAACAGAGTTTTTAACAGGTTTTTTATTCACAGCATACAATAGTTTAAAGATAAATTCAATAATATCTTCATGTCTTCAACTTGTTGGGAACATGACCCTTCAGGTTGAGATGCGGCTGAGTTCTTAAATAAAAGAAAAATAATAAAAAAATAGGATAGATGGATTAACAAGAGATATATAAATAGATTGTGGGCAATTCAAATGTGGGCAGAAAGAAATGATTTCGATGAGGTTTTATGGAAACCAACTTTAAACTATAAATGACACATTGGTTTGTTGTACGAATGTAAGTCCATTTGTATTACATTCTTCATTCTACTGACACTTTAATGAGGCCCATACATTTCATTTAACTCGGAAGAATAAGTTAGTATTGCGTACAGTACTGTTCTAACACGAAATACGCCTTAGCTCGTCATCTGAATTTTTGACTACATCATGAACTGCCGAGGGCGATTTGTATCCTCGCAGACCAACATTCAGTCTAAAAAAACCACATATTCATCCCATCATTCAACGTCCGCTCAACCACCAGCATAGTTAAACATCCGGCGGGTATACCACAAGCCTAAGGATACTAAGGTATCCCTCAAAAGACGTCCGAAACACGCGGAAAAAACTTCCTCATGCGATAAAGCCCGGGAACTTACGGTCACGTGGTCCTCACCCGCGGCTGTTGATACAAGTGAATCTATTATTCACGCTATTAACATCAGTTAAGGTTACCTTAGCGTTAGCGCATTACCCTCAAGGCATCTCTTGACAAGGGAGTCTCCCTTTTGCGAGCACATATCTCTCCCCTATGAATAATACAGCCCTCGGAAACATACTAATGCTTCCCCGTCTCATTGTGATTTTTAAATGACCTTCCACGATCCCTCCCCTATTTCGTTCCTTTTGATGGTATTAAACCCTTATCGCGTTATTTATGCAAAATGGATCTCGGATCAGCCTTTTCAACTGGTGAGAAAGTGAATTATTCAGGGAAAATTTTTTCGCGCCTGAAGAGACATTTGGAATCTTCTGTCTAGACATCGGAGAACAAGGGGATGGAATTACGCCCCATATGATTAATGGTGTTGGTATTAGTGGGATGAAACCATTTTTCCGTGTGAACTACCTGAAGATTGATCGATAAATTCAAATTAACTTTGTTTTCAATCGAATAACTGCCTATCAACATCCTTTTGTATCAAACCTGTGGGAATAAGGCGGATTATGCTAAATTACCTATTTAATGGCAATGTGTTTAGATTCAATATGATTCTCATGTTGAATTTATTTCAAAAGTACTATTAATCAAAATAAACTACTGCTATTGATGTTACGACAAATGAAATACCAACAATCCATGAACCATTGTTCCGTTTCTACAATAAGGGCGGTTAATGGAAGAACCTGTTGTTTGTCGAATTTCTCTCTACTGAGTGATATTCACAAAGGAACGTGAAATGAAACCGGTTTTATTTATTTTCTGATATAATTTATGTAATATATATAAATTATTTTTTTCTTTCTTTCAGAAAGAAAGTTTTTGTAAATGTTCCCATTACTTGAGTTAAATTTGGTTTATGACAAGTAGATTTACTAGTAAGTCTACTATTAACAAAATCTGACACACCAGATTTCGGCATACAGTTTTAAATTGAGACAAATAGCTTGTAAATTAGAAATCACTAACCCTTGATTTCCAAATTAATGGTGAAATCAAACTGGGAAAGTCTCTAGGAATATTCTAAACCCACTTATTAGTTGTTATTGGAGACATATCCGAATGGGAACGTAAAATGAAATTGCATCACCTCAACGTTTGACCATCAAAGTTGCATGATTCCCTAAATTTCATGTATTAAATTGCTCTTCATTCAAGAGAATTTGAGGATTCAATTTTCTAGTTACGACTTGCTGTATCAGCGACAATAGTTGAGAATGTAGGTAGCTACGTAGCTTCTTCAATCCCACCCCCATGATAATATACTAAGTATGTTGTGCCGAGTCTATTAATCTCCAATAAATGACTTTTGTATCCTACTCATCGTTATGGTGATTCTTTCCACTTTCGCACTCCTAACTGGAACCCAAATTTTCTATAATAATAAGTCATAAGAACTAAAACTAACTAAATCAGTCACGACAAAGTTGTGGAAACCCATTTCAAAACGGAAATTAGTGGGGGAAAAAAAGTCCATTTCAACAAAAATAAAGAGTTAAATTCTTAAATCGATTTCGGGGGTTAGGCCATCGTCAGTAACAAACAATAACGTAATAAAACTATTCGTAATGCCTGTAACAATAACGGAATAATAATTTATTGTATTACTGATGACCGTTGAAATCGATTTAACATTGTAACTCTTTATTTTTCGTGGAAATAGACAACGTTTTTTTTCACTAACTTCCGTTTATAATAAGACATATACATGTTAACATCAAGAAGTCTGTGGTCGCGCACGTGTTCCGCGAATATGCCGTAGAACAAACAACAACTAAATGTTTATCAACTACAGTTAAACGGTTGTGACGTGATTTCACTAAATTGTCCTAAAAATGTGTTCAAATCGCGTTCAACTTTGCTTAAAAGGAATTGAAACAGTTGTGAAAATTCTTGAAAATCGTAAAACTGGTTTCTAAACCTAACAGAATTTCATTTAGAGGAATTTATTACCAAACACTTGAGTGTCAACAATTTTTGTGACCCTAAATCAAATATCTACAAACATTCTCAGCTAATTGAGTTTTCACGTGCCACCATATGCCACACGACAGAATCCGTTATTAACCCAGAATGTGTTTTAACCTGAGTTTTTGTGTAAAGAAAATGTGTTGAACAATTTACTGATGATTTCCGCTTACAACCGAGTCATTTCTAGGGAAATGGCACTTCGTCATTTTTTATCCCACAAAATTCGTTAACCATTCGTTCGAAAGCTCTCGATTTATCCAACCATATAAGGAGAGAATATAAGTAAAGAATATATATTTACATGATAAGATCATTGCAACTAAGAAATCTGAAGACAGAACGATATACCTAGATAATTTCGTGCTTTTTTTTTTCTTTTTCTTTTTTTTTTAAACAATGGGTCTTTATCGGGCACACGGTAAGCTTGGCCAGTGTGGATAGCCAGTGAAGCAGTAGTTACCGTTTCATGGATTACATTCTCTAATTTCGTGTTTCATTTGAGAAATATAATTATTACTGCTGCTCTCAGTCCAGATACCAGTTCAAACCTACCGTCCAAGAATTTTTATTTGTACTCACATCACTTGAGACAATCTGTATGTGAGAAGGGGAGAGAAGGAAAAGTCAGGATAAGTAAGCAGCTTTCTTTCTCGAGTTTTATTTGGATTTGGCACTTCCCTGACGGTCGAGAAGACTCAGTGCACCGTAAAAACACATGGGGTGCGGACAAACCCTGAGGATCACTTGCAGGATACGTTTCATCCGGATGGCCGCAGGGAAACGAAGGGATTGGGCAGCTTCGTCGTGGGAAACCCAAATAATCCGCCGTCTGGCGACTTTATCGGCTGGCTGATCACCAGCGGTCTCGGCATCAGTAGACACACCAGTGCTTACTCTATAATATCATACTGCATCATACATAATAAACAAATGTTCAAAATCCGTCGGCTGAGTATATCGCAAGTACAATTTAAAAATTTTATTAAGGAATCTTAACTAAATATTAAAGTGTAATGATGTGTGAATGCTGATAAATCTAGTTAAACTATTGTGTCAGATTTCTCTACATATGTCCGAAGCTTACGGAAACATATTAATCCTCTAACTTCGGCCAATCCATGTAGTCGATAGCAAGATGGGAGAGGACCGAAGTTCAGTTCGCAGTGATACGGACAATATCACAACATATCCGGGATACGAGAAGAGTGATAACTCGTAGTTGGGCCTCGAAGATGGAACACCGCGGACCAAAAAAAGAGGCCATAGATTTGTCATCTCTACTTCACGAACTTTTGTAAAAACTTGCGTGTTAGGAACCTCCAGAACTAAATACCTGTAAGTCATAATCAAATGCATTGTAAATTTCTGTAAGTAATGATATTAGACCCAAAATTCCTATTCCGAGGGGAATGCAAAATGTGCAGTTTTGTAGCTCTACTGAAAAATTTTACATTCTTTCATTTACAGGTTTTTCTACTATGGCTATCGATTAACGATTTTGTTTTGTGTTCTTAACTGTCTGTTAATCTATGAACAATACTAGCTTAGGATGGTATTACTAATATGGGTTTCCACAACATCATTGTATTCATTTAGGAGGTCAACCGTGAAGCATCGTCATTCAGAAGCGACTTGAAAGAACTCTAGATTCGGTGTACCATATATTTTCCAACTGTTGGGACACATCATCTCTCAAGAATACGATATCAGGGATCACTAATCCCTGTATTAGGTATATTAAAATAAGTAGGTACATAGAAAACAGTTCAATTAGGGTATTCACCGCCTCAACGTCAGTGCATAACGGTACTCATCAAAGATTCATCCTTTCTTTTTTTATTAATTTATTTACAAAACGGGCGATGCCCAATTACAATATTATTAACAAAATAAATTCGTCTCTTGATGAGGAAACAAAATCGGTGTTTCAGAAGAAAGAAAATAACTGTATAGGTATATGTGTAATTAAAAGGTCAAAATCACAAACAAACACTTCTTGTAGCTGAGATGAGTTTAGGGCTATGTGGACAGAAATTTTCAGGGTGGATGGTGGATGGTGCGTCATATTTTTGAGCCAAAGGTTCGAGATGGCTGATCATGAAAAAAGTCTAAGGCTGGATTTCTTTGGAGTATATAATTGGCCTGAAGAGGGATTCTATTGAGAGGCTGTTCATACAGGTAATTAGTAGTGGAGAATTGAATATGAAAAATGGGCTGGTTAATGGAGTAAAAAGCTGGAATATGTAGGTTGATTTCGGAGATGAGTTCGGGACAGTCAATTCGGTTGTTCAACAAGTTGAAAAGGAACAACATGTCAGATACAATGCGAAGCTCTTCAAGGCTGGTGAGTCCACAGCGATCGGCTAGGTTTCTGGAGCTATATTCTTCTTGTGGTATGCGTAATTTATAACCCAGGTATCTCACGAACCTCCGCTGAACTCGATCTTGCCGATCCTTGTAAGTTTGATAATATGGTGACCATACGATTGAGCAATACTCCATTATTGGCCTTACGATCATTGAGTACAGTGATACAAGTGCTGGTATGCTGTAAAACTCAGCGGTGTTCCTCTTAAGATAACCTAGAGCGCTCATTGCTCGACAGACCACAGAGTCAATATGTGTGGAAAACGAAAGTGTTGTGTCAAATATGACTCCAAGGTCCTTTGCTTGCTCAAAGCGATTTAGCTGCTGGCCACTGATGCAATATGGATGACTAATGAAGTGAAGTGAGCGGTGAAAAGACATTATATAACATTTAGAATTGTTCAGGGAAAGCTTATTGGTTCTGCACCAATCAGTCAAACCATTTATGTTGTCCTGGAGGACTTGACAATCATCTTTCGATCGGATGGTATTGAACACTTTAAGGTCATCAGCAAACAGAAGGAAGGAAACTCCGGAGAAAACCTCTGCGACAGAATTAATAAGGAGAAGAAAAAGGAAAGGTCCCAAATGCGAGCCCTGGGGTACTCCTGAAGTCGCTATGAAGGGCTGAGAAAGGGCGCTGTCGACCTTCACGATCATAGAGCGTCCCTCAAGGTAGCTTGCAAGCCAAAATAGGAGAGGCCCGAAAAACCCCATTCCTTCCAACACCGCCAACAAATGCTTATGAGAGAGTTTATCGAAAGCTTTAGAGATGTCAGTTGAGATCAAATCGACTTCGTAACCCTGTTGAAACGCATTTAGGATGAGCCTCTGAAATATGAGAAGATTTGTGGTCGTAGACTTTCCCCTTCTAAAACCATGCTGCCCCTGGATTATAAAGGGCTGGCACTGAGGAGAAACCTGTTTAAGAACGATCTTCTCTAATAACTTCGGTATTGTAGATATCGTGCACACCGGCCGATATTGGTCGATTAAGGACTTTGAACCAGATTTGTGGATAGGGGTAACAAAGGAGCACTTCCACTCCTTTGGAAAAAGTTCGTTTGCAAAAGACATGTTTAAGAGTTTCATTAATATTGGGGCCAGCCCAAGGCAGTTACGTAGCATGATTGGGGGTACAAGATCAGGTCCCATCCCTTTGTTAGGGTCAAGACTAATCAGTTCCTTCAGGTCGTCATCCTCAGACACTTGCAATAAACTAAGTGAGATTACATCTCGATGTTGGATAGTAAGAGTCTCAGTGGGAGGAGGATCGTACACAGCACCGAAATATGAAGCAAAAAGATTTGCGATATCCTGTGGAGAGTTTGCAACAACATCATTCAGAGACATCTGGTTTGGCAAGCGGTTACCCCCGTCCCTACAGTTGATAGAATTCCAAAACAATTTGATGTTCGAAGACGAGTTGGACTGGATCGTTTTGATGTAGGAGGAATAGACAACATTGCTCAACGCTACACAGCTAGCACGAAGATCAGAGAACACCAAATAGTCGGCTGGGCTACCTGTTACCTTGTAACGGTAATGAGCATAACGTTTTTGTAGTGTCAAGGAAATCAGCTCTGGTGTGAACCATATCGGAAATTGTGAGTTGAGAGCTCTTAAAAAACTCTTGTAAGTTGAGAGCTCTTAAGAGTTCTTAAAATAAGAAAGGAACTTTTTGGGTTTAAGAAATGGAAGAAAAGTTTTCAGATATAGCCACCCAAATTTCAATGAGTTCCTCAGCACTCTAACGGGGGAATATTTGCCAGGTACTGTAGTGTAGCAAGTGGCAATGAATGTTATAAGAGGTTCTTTAGGGAGATAATTCGAAAGGGTAGAAATTACGTTTCTAAAGTTAAAAATTGAAACGTACGAAACAGCCTATGCTGTATTGATGGATGGATAAGTATATCAATAGGAACTTCATATTTTTAACAATTTTTGATCGTCTTAATGTTACAGAACAATACCCTGTAAAAACTACAGAAAGAAATACCCAGTGTTAGGAGCACAAGCAAATGGAAAATGGAAGACACATGGAGAGGCTCAAAGTTTTAAGCAGTTAGCACTTCATGAGAATCTGTACTCTTTCTTCGAAGCGAATCGTTTGCCTGAATATCCATACAACACCCATGTAAATAAATATGGCCGTATTCACATAGTTTCATACCTACTTGGATTGCCACTGACTTCATTTCTTAACTAACTGTTGATGATGGAGGTAGCCGTACATATACGGTGATTAGGCCCAACCATATGAAGCATATTGAAAGGGGTTTTAAAGATAAAAAATGAAAATTGAAGGAAATCCTTTCTCGCTCAAACCCACATGACAGCTGCTGGCGGTGAGTAACAGCAAATCCTACGCGCATTTGAGCCTCTTCCCACCCCCTTCTGCCTTCCCAACCCCTCGCGCGCATTAGTGTTTTTCCCTCAGTGACGGTCATTAATTCAAAACAAGGACTTGTTAGCTGAGAGCCCGCGCGTAAAACAGCGACCGAAAACGCTAAGCTCCACCAGCTCAAAAGCGGATCCGATTGTGAAAGGCTTTGCGACGGCGGTTTTTACCCTTCGCGTTAATTGTACGTAAAGAGTGATGCCAGGTAGTTAGGTGACATCCTTTATTGACAGAGCCATCAATTAGTGTTAGTTCGTCGAACGGTTTCATGAATTTTTTCCCCTTTTTTTACAGGCGGGTGAGAATGTTAGCATGTGCCGTTGTGTGGTGGCGGGGGGAAGGGGGGGATGGTTAGGAAAGTGGTGCTATTGGTTTACCATGCAAGATATAGGTACTTGAAAAATCATATGGATTTTGGAGGACAAACGAAGAATGGGTGAAAATCTAAATCAGAACACTTGAAGTCCATTTAATGCGCTGTCCCTAACAGTTTTTTGAAATTTTTTATTTATTTATTTATTTTATTTTTTTATTTTTTATTTTTTTTATTTTTTTTTATTTATTTATTTTATTTTATTTTATTTTATTTTTTTTTAGGAGAATCGGTATCATTGCAGCTCCGCCAAACATACATAAGAGTCCGCTCCACAGCACCTTCGCCATTCTAACCAGTGTCAGCGATTCTGCTTCATTGTAACTCCGCAGGTGAAAAAAGGATTACCTACATAGACAGTTACACAATATAGTTCAGAATGCTGTATATTTTTTAATTTTCACATTGTTAAGGGCAGAACCGTATACGCAACTTTTGCAGTGCCATTTTTATTTTTTATTTTTTTTTCTTCCTGTTCGCTCACTCAGCTTTTTTCTTGCGACTTGAAAATCACTTGGGTACTTGTCATTTGTCTATCACCCGATAGAATCATCTGATTGTGCAATGTCAATTCACAAGGAATCCACGCAAGTCCCTCGAAACGTCAGTCGAAAACCCCACAGGTGATTCCTGGAAACTTTCATAAAGCCAGATTTTGACCCAATCAGCCAATGGCAACGATTTTGTAACTTGAGTGTTCATTGTAATTTTTTCGGCAGTGCAATCAAGCTTTGTACGATTGGTTACGATGTCTTATGAAAACAGTGCCGTGATATAAGAACCTGCAAATTATGAAGGATGCTCAACTGAGTCACTCGTGACCTCGGCACAGTCCTTTCAGCTCAGTGTGTTCAGGGTGATTTGGTCATTTTGAAGTGAGTCACAAGTTTCTGCCCATCCATTCAAACGGATAATTTTTAATTTTTAAAATTATTCTGCATATTGGTAAATGGTTATCCAGGGCAGCAATAATCTTGGATTTTGAACCTTTTTTATAATAAAAGAAACATATTTCATGATGTCATCAAAATCAATATTAATGTGAACCATAACTAGTTATTGCGTATTCTATTGACGTACTGAGTTGATGTCAGTAAAAAAGAACAAATAATTAGCTTCCTCTCAAATAAAGAGTAATTCAAATTTCACTCTGTACGTACTGTCATCAGTTAGAAAAATAAATATCACTAATATTGAGGATACTCACCCTCAATATCGAACTAAAGGACGTAAGAGTTGAAATTTAAGAGTTGTAATAATTTAGGAGATAGTCCCCGAATATTATCTGAAAAAATTGATGTTTTGAGGATGGAAAATTACAACAACTCTCCAAATACCTACGGAATCCCCCTCCCTCCCATACTCCTGGAACCTCATGTAACTGTTAATACTCTATATGATAAATTTTTGAAACGGTAAAATAAATATTAAAAAGAATCAATGCATCAGTGAAGAAACTGAAAAAGACTAATGGGCCGATGTTTATTGAATTAAGCTCAAAACTGCATATTGGCCACGGATGTGTCCAAGATCAACTCCAACGAGTTACGAGATACACTCAATTTTAATCAATCGAATGGTCTCCAGATGGGTTTCTGAGCGGCTAATTTCACGCACTACGAAAGCTTAAAACTTGAAATCGTAAAATAAAATATCTTCAACTGGAAAGTCGTTAGCAAATTTTATGAGTGATCTGCTCAGAAGTGCTATATGATATTAAAATTATAAACTTGATTTCCGTAAAAGTGACGATCATTTTAATTAAATGGTCAAACCATGGGCTCATGCGATCGAATTTAATGTCACCATAAGCTACTTCACCAACAATCACTACATCATTATCATCAACCAAGGCTAGAAACCCCTCCTCTAAACTGATACTTTATGGCCGTAGCAATAATGTATACGAAATGAAAATAGCGCGGGTTACTGCGCATATCTGTCCCTTCTGAAAGGAGAAGTGAAATAGTCTTCATTGCTATTAATCATAGAGTGAGGCCGTAGGACTGTGCCGAAGCTAATTGACAAACCAGCATGCTCACAACACTTCTCTCCAATCAAAGTTAATCAAGATTTCAAAACGGGGTTACTCAAGTGGGTACACGGGCGCGCGTTTTGAACAAAACCGACCTCCCTCTGCCCGCTCCGCCTTCATCAGCTGGGTCTATGAAGGACTTGACGCACTTGCTGCCAGGCGCGAATCTAACGTTAGGTAATCCACTCCCACCGCGGATGTTACAATGAACAAGCCTTTCAAGTGAAGCGTAATTTAGCAAAGTGGACAGGCCTGGGGTCGCTTGCTGCGGCTTGATAGTTCAATCACCTTATTTTTTTCACGAAGAGAAATTGTGCGTAACTGCAACTCGAGGCGTCATCTACGACTTGCGTTAATTCCAATTAGCGCTTGCCAGCTGGTCACCACTTTACTCCCATTACCATCACAGAAGATGGATTAATATTCAAATGTCAATACAACTATCTTACATTTTCCAAGTTTTGCATACACTGTTGAATTGTTAGTTTAAGATACACTGTTTAGTTTCTCTCAGCCCCATTTGTCACTTCCTTACTCATATTAATTCATTTCAAAATTTGTAGCTAGCATCCTTGGAAGTTTTTTCCATTTTTTATACATACACTGTTGAACTGTTAGTTTAACATACACTGTTTAGTTTCTCTCAGCCCCATTTGTCACTTCTTTACTCATATTAATTCATTTCACAATTTGTAACTAGCATCCTTTCAAAATGTTTGTTAAAATGTATCTATTCTTGTTTATCCAAAAATGAGGCTCCATCATCTCCTTCATCTCAAGATTATTCTATTATTTTTTGTACTTATCTTCTTGCTCAGTGAACTGCATTTTGCTTCATTTTATTTTTCATCACTTTATTCAAGCCAACTGACATACTTAGTTCATCATCTATTATGTACATCTTCTATATTGCGGTTTGCCCGTTTTGGATCAAATAAATGAACTATCCATTCAACAGCGAAAACCTGCCAATTAGTGCACAAAGGTTGAATATTTTTCTGTATGGATACAACTTCCACATGTGCTTTAGTTCATCCCTATTCATTGCTCGCCCGGTACTTAGTTCTATAATGAATTTATTTATTCGATATTTTATTAAAATATTAATTTTATTTACATAGGCGAGTACTAAAAAGCATAAATGACGTCCAGCAAACATGGCATCAACATTTAGGTGTCACATACAGTCATAGAATGGGTGTGGGTGTGGTTGTGGTTGTTCGGAGAGAAATTTCCCTCTTAATGGGAGAAACCAAAGATCATGGATAAGTCTCTCCTTAATATATAAAAGATCATGGATAAGTCTCTCCTTAATATATAATTTTTTCGATTACCTATATGGAAGAAATTAAGTATGAAAAAATGATGAAAGAACCAATAGGTAGTAATGGAATCTAATACTACTAGCTGACCTTCCCATTTCCAAAGAAATTAGAAGGACATTACTATCCTTCCAAAAACTCCAATCAAACTGATAACTGTGAGGCTATCGTTCACTTTTTCATTTTGTCCCAGGGAGTCTCCCTACCAAATTTCAACAGCCTAGAGTGAAAACGAAAGAATAGAGCTTTATCCGCCATTCAGGATGGAGTCCGTAATTTCTTTTGACTCTTGATCCCCCAGAGAGACCTAATTTTCCTAGATTGAATAGGAGAGAATTTAGCTCACTCAGCTGATCAGGAAAAAGCCCGTCATTTTATTCGTCTCTTGATGTCCCAAAGAGGCTATCTATAAAATTTAAAAGTCCTAGAGTGAACAGGAGAGAAGTCAGCTTATTCACCTAGCCACGATGGACTCCCTCATTTCATTCGTCTCTTAATGTTCCCGATATAATTTACCACTCCTATGATGAAAAAGAGAGATTTCATATATTTTAGCTGAGCAGGGGGGATCGCGGTAACC
Source organism: Adelphocoris suturalis (assembly GCA_030762985.1). Taxonomy (NCBI): domain Eukaryota; kingdom Metazoa; phylum Arthropoda; class Insecta; order Hemiptera; family Miridae; genus Adelphocoris; species Adelphocoris suturalis. The sequence goes on along the minus strand of CM061041.1, from coordinate 111,935,753 downwards.
ATGACATAAATAACTAAATTGGTAGGTGCCTGCTTAATCTATCCGTCGAATACCTACCTAATAATCACTAATACCTGAAAAGAGAAATACTCCTCTTCATCCCGTTGACGTCTTCTCGTAATTAATTAATTCTCGTATTAATTTTATTGTATGTACATGCCGAATCGATTTCTTGTTTTATGAAATAGAGTGTAAGAGGAAGGGGATTTGATTACATGATGTTTTGAGGTAAAATTGGCAGCTTTTCAATGGGAGGTGAACGATTCTCTTGGGATGAAAACTATATGCTACTATAATAATCCACGACCGGACTGTTTTTATTTGAAACACTAAAATACGATTCGGCTTGATCTTACTCCATATATCTCGTTTAAACTGTTCATGCAGACAAATTCAGTGAAAACAAATACGAATGAATAATTTTCCTTGTCGTTTTCTCAAGTTATTGGTGAACTGTCTTCCGACATGGTATTGTTTCGTTTGAAAAGTAATGGATTGGGAAGAGCAGTGATCCTTTCAGAAGGCTCTCTTGCAAGGATAAATAATTATGATTCTAAAAAAAACATGTTATTGGGTTTAATGTTATTGAGATGGGAGGATAGCTATTATACACGCTATTATATGTTGAGAGCTTTTGAACGGAGTTGGGTAATAGAATTTATATTTTCTTAGCAGTGAAAAGCGTTAAAAAATCGCTGCTCTACTCCAGTAGCAATTTTTTTCATGACCATTCTGACCCACAGTAGTAATAATAATCTATCCCTAACCAAAAAAAAATCCATTAATCCATTCCGTAGTCGTGGTATATTCTGTTGAAATGTACAGAATTAAAAACAAATTTTGGAAATATTCTATGAATCAATAATTAATTGCAAATTATTTGAAAGTACCCCAGCTAAACAGCGATCAACGGTAAAGGGCCGAGGAGACCCCACTGGCGTCCGGAAAACTGTTTGCTCCAGGGCCAATCTCCTTTCGAAAGCCATTTGAAAAGTAATCTCCGCTCCTGAGGTTTACGCAAGGGGCATGATACTAAACCTTGCTGACCGATCCGCTGTGCGGGTTTTAACTGCCCCCTCCCCTGATCTCTCCTTAGAGGATGCGGGATTTGATTCACCAGCCTCCCCCATAGCTTCGGGAGCCACCGAATCCACGAGGGTTTATGCCCTTAGGAACCTAATGGAAGGGCAGTACCCTCCACCGGCTCCTCTCCCGTAACAAGCTTCCTATAAACACGATTCGTTTCGGAGGACGGGATAAACCTTTGGAAAGGTATCCTTGTTATTAGGAAAAGATAACTCCCTGCCGGAATGCCCATTTCACGCCTCTTTAACCGATTAGGGTCCGGAGTTATTGGCCCTTTTTTTCAAGTGAACGCAGCCTGAAGGATATCGCGAGTTCCACTCACTCCAATCGTAAAGACGACGGAGAGGTGATCAAGATGACTAGATTTTATGGCGTCCAGGTCGTCTATTGCAGTTTTTCCTGCAGGACTTTCTCAGGGCATTCCATCTATAATTTTCCCACAGAGGTTTTTATTAGCTTCGCAACAAAGCTTTCAAATAGCAATTTAGTAAGGTAGACCGCCGTTCTACGTTGAACAATCAGGTATTAGCGTTATTACATGATCATATGAGGATGATTTATAATCAGCTTGGTCTTACCTTTCCGACTTCTACATTTAACGTTCTCTTCTATACTGGGTGATCCAAAAACTTTCAGTCCATTTGTCTCATGATATTTTAGAATGTATTACAACAAAACGGGACATTTATATGGGTTAATCTAAGGTCATTACATCCATATGATATTTCAGTAACGAAAATTTGGTTGTAGTTTTCTCACACCTGATAGAAAAAAAATAAGATTGGTCAATCCACTCGCGCTAGCCCTTACACACAAAGGGGGGGAAAGATATCGACGATCAAACGAGTACTCTAGATGGTCTAAATTGTTCAAATTAACGTCAGTTTCTTCCATTTCTGAAACATCTGACAACATGTTGCAAATAAACCTGAGAAGTTTTAAATATTCCTGTTGTTTGGTGGCCACAATGGCCTAGGTGAGACAAAGCAACAAACTCGGTTTTTGAACAAGCATTTTAATTTTTCAAGCAACATTGTAAATCTTATTTTGCACTTTCCCAATAAGTTGTTATTGGTGTTAACATGCTGACAAAGAAAATAACATTCCTGTTAAGAAAATAGCAGTCCACTAAATCCTGGATCTTACTAGGTAACTTCATATTCATAGATTTGCCAGCCCTTGGTTTGCCCATGTTCGTTCGAGAATCTGTCAAGAAAACATAAATATACCAATAAACATTTACTACCTATTATTTGACTGGTTGTCCCTGAATATCATTACCTACTGCGCTGGATGCCTAACTTCGAATACCACTAGTCCCTGACGTGCACCTGAGGATAGATGTGCTACGCCTTACTTCTGCCGACAACTGGGACAACTGGATTTCGACGAGAAGTAGGAGCCAATCGGAGTTAACCCTCAAACTTTCAATGCAAAGAACGCGAATTAGTGGAATGGAGAACTGTACAAAGCATATAAAATACGCAATCTGAGGTGCGGTTAGAAATCCTTCAAAAGCCTCAAAATTATTGTCAAAAATCAGGGGTTTCCATGGATGAATTTTGTAGAAACATGAAGCTATTGCAGTGGCTCCAAAAATTGTGGATCGGACTGTTTTGAAAATTTGTTTCATGGAAATCCGTTTTGACCATTTCAAAATCGAATCCTGAATTTCAACACTTAATATATATACATATATATATAAATTGACCAACCCTCAAGAACCTTAACACCTTGATTTAAGAAAAACACTGCAAATTATTTCACAAAGGTCTATTATTTTTTCAATTGAGTATGATCGTAGTTTTAGTTGGCTTGCGTACGTCATAAGGCCCGTCCAGACTCCTCGGCGTGTCCTACTTCGAGTTGCCACAACCTATACTTCTATAATTATATACGCATGTTTATATTTCTCGATTTGAGCTCCTATCTATTCAAATAGTTATTGCCTTAATAATATCATTATCTAAGTACGTACGAAAAGTCGAGAGGATATGTTATTAAATATGCGTAGGAAAAGCTTTGGTATTAACACACAAATATGACCTTGAAAAAAACATACTCATGCCTCGAACGAACGCCGGCGCCGTACCCACCACAAGCCGCGGCGCCGGCGCCTCCTCTCACTCCCCCCCCCCCCCCCCCCCCCCCCCCGCTCACCCCCCCCCCCTCGCCACCCACCGTGACCCCCTGCCAAGCGTGCCAGGCGTGCTCGCGTCGAAAAAGACACGTTTTTGCCCGTTTTTGGCCCATAGCATCTATGCGAGTAAAGCGATCGGGATGGTTAAACGTTAGGACCAACTAGACCCCAAATGGAGTCTATGTGCGAAAGAACGGGTTTTTTAAGTCAATTCTTAGGCCTTTTATGGCCCGGACGGCGAACGGCGAACGGCGGACGGCGAACGGCGAACGGCGGACGGCGAACGGCGGACGGCGGACGGCGGACGGACGTTTCAAATTTGGATTCTACGTACCTTGAAACGTAAAGTGACAAAGTTTGAGGGGGGGTTATAAAAATTTTTTGCTACACGATCACATAGGCTTATTATTGGAAATAATAAACCAAAAGTGGTCGAGAACTCAACATATTGTTATTATATATATATATATATATATATATATATATATATATATATATATATATATATATATGTGTGTGTGTGTGTGTGTGTGTGTGTGTGTGTGTGTGTGTGTGTGTGTGTGTGTGTTCTTCCAGACGATATCTGACCTTGGGATTATGATTAAAAATTCGTTCTATCGCCAAAAAATCAATAACTACAAACTACAAATGAAAAACGAGTTCGAAGAACAGCACTTTTTTGAGGACACAAAAGTGCTCAAATTTCAAAAAATGTACTTGAAAAATCGCAAAAAAACTGCTAAAAGTGGCAAAAAAACGCATATTTGTTCATCTCATTTGCTGAAAATGATTTTAAAAAGTTTAAATGCCATAAATTTGAACGTTAGAAATTTTGGTGCGTACAAAAAGTGCTCAAATTTAGAAAAATGTGCTAAAAAAATCGCAACAAACAGCCAAAAAGGGCGAAGAAAACAACTAAAAATTCATCCCATTTGCTGGAAATGATATAAAAAAGTATAAATGTCATAACTTAAAACGTTGGAAAATTTTGGCTCGCACAAAAGGGCTCAAAGTTCAAAAATGCGCTTGAAAAATCACTTAAAAACTCACAAATTCGCTCACATGGTCATGCTGCATGACTGGAACCTTAATTTAATTTTTTCAATCAGCAACATTAGCCCAGTCAAATTAGACCAAAAAGAGGCAAATAGGAGAAAAAATTCATAGTAAAGAAATTTCTTCACCAGGCTCTTCCTTCACACCTAGTAAATCATATCTCAAAAGTTCCCTAGTATGGGGGGTGAGCTCGAGGAGTGGGGGGTGTTTTTCTCCTTTTTTTCTCCTTTTTTTCGGTTTTTTGCCTATAACTCGAAAAGTAAGCGTTCTAGCGACTTGTTTACTATTACCAGAATAAAAGTGCTTAAAATTTACTACAATTTTTACTCCTGACTTTATTCTCTACGATTAGGCGTTCCGCCGCTAGAGCGCGTTGAAAAGTAGGTATCATTTCAAAAAATCAGCAAAAAGGCCTTTATGCTCTTTTTACGCAGAAATCATTCGTATGTAGCTTCTGGGTGACTTAGAATACATCATGATTTGTTTTAAGAACATCAGTGATGCTCGGACAGTGGTTTGAGCAGGTTTCATGTATGTATTTTTTTTCTGTTCTTCGCTTACATCCTGGAAACTGTGATAACCATAACATATTTTCAGCACCCTTACCAACTCACTGTGAATTATCAGTGAATATATATGTATATAAAACACAGTGGCTCTAAAAAAGAAAAGAAAAAAAGGAACTAAAGAAAATGAGCTGTGTTCCACAAAAAAATGTTTAATGTGCAGGTACAGTTAAAGTAATATTCACAAAAGGAGTGGGAGGGGGAAGGGGTCATCAATCTTCACAGGTATCTGCTCTTCATCCATTGAGAATCACCATCCATAGTCAAACTGAAAATTCAAAATCGGATTACAGTGAGGTGCATATAATCTTATATTGATAGATAGATGAAGTTCATGCAGATGATTAGGATGAAACTTACAGGACGATGACATATGTGTTGAGTGGTTAGTCTTATGGATCCATGTCTGTTTCATCATCTTCTGTAGATGAACCGTCGTCAGCAAGTGGTGGGTTATTTTTGCAGGAATCTGAACAGTTGGAGCAGAGTGTTGAGCAGTGGACGCCAGCTCTGCGGCATCCACATCGACCACTACCGCAGCTTTTGGTGTAGCTGCAAAATATATTCTGCAGAATTTCAGACGTTGCTGGTGGATCCAAAGTTGGAATTGGTTTGAGGAAGCCATCGTCTCCCCTACTCCAGCCCCAATTCTGCAGAATATATTTTGCAGCTGCACCAAAAGCTGCGGTAGTGGTCGATGTGGATGCCGCGGAGCTGGCATCCACTGCTCAACACTTTACTCCAACTGTTCAGGTTCCTGCACAAACAACCCACCACTTGCTGACGACGGTTCATCTACAGAAGATGATGAAACAGACATGGAACCATAAGACTACCCACTCAACACATATGTCATCGCCCTGTACGTTGCATCCTAATCATCTGCATGAACTTCATCTATCTATCAATATAAGATTATGCACCTCACTGTAATCCGATTTTGAATTTTCAGTTTGACTGTGGATGGTGATTCTCAATGGATGAAGAGCAGATACCTGTGAAGATTGATGACCCCTTCCCCCTTCCACTCCTTTTGTGAATATTACTTTAACATGGGTTATACTGTACCTGCACATTAAACATTTTTTGGTGAAACACAGCTCATTTTCTTTAGTTCCTATTTTTCTTTTCTTTTTTAGAGCCACTGTGTTTTATATACATATATATTCACTGATAATTCACAGTGAGTTGGTAAGGGTGCTGAAAATATGTTATGGTTATCACAGTTTCCAGGATGTAAGAGAAGAACAGAAAAAAATACATACATGAAACCTGCTCAAACCACTGTCCGAGCATCACTGATGTTCTTAAAACAAATCATGATGTATTCTAAGTCACCCAGAAGCTACATACGAATGATTTCTGCGTAAAAAGAGCATAAAGACCTTTTTGCTGATTTTTTGAAATACCTACTTTTCAACGCGCTCTAGCAGCGGAACGCCTAATTGTAGAGAATAATGTCAGGAGTAAAAATTGTAGTAAGTTTTATGCACTTTAATTCTGGTAATAGTAAACAAGTCGCTAGAACGCTTACTTTTCGAGTTATAGGCAAAACACCGAAAAAAAAGTCGAAAAAAAGGAGAAAAACACCCCCCACTCCTCGAGCTCACCCCCCATCCTAGGGGACATTTGAGATATGATTTACTAGGTGTGAAGGAAGAGCCTGGTGAAGAAATTTCTTTACTATGAATTTTTTCTCCTATTTCCTCTAATTTGACTGGGCTACATAAGCAAACTCCTAGTACGACTAAGGTAAGTTTAAATTCAACGGAATCAAATAAAAACAATGTAAATTTAAGGTACTAGAGTCTTCCCCCCGTCTTCCTTGTCTTTCCCCCGCGGAGGTGGATGGCGGGGGGAAGACATAGGTGTGCAAATGAACAACTCGTTTTTTCAATTATTTGAGTGTTTTGTCATTGATTTTCAGCAAAAGCCGTATACCAATCGAAAGAGTTACTCGAGCTTGACAAGCAAAAAGCGACGGAAAAATTTAATTCTCAGTTACTTACCACGAAAATTGGGCGCGGCTGGAAGACGGGTACTGTGTGACGGGCTACTCCAACGAAACTTCTTTCTTCCTGAACCGCATAACACGAACTGAGATCATTCTGGATCCAACATGGGTTGATAGCCAAGGATGTAATCTACACTTGGCGGGGAAGCCAAACCCGCGCAAACCAACCCAAGAGCGAGAAAATTCGATAACACTTTTTGAGCGGGGGAAAGACACCTGACTCTGGACAAACATTTTTCCTTCCCTCCTCTTTATCTAAGTTTCCAAAAATTATGGCGACCCTATTTTCTCACTCTATGGAAGTATTTATAATAACCAAGAAAGTTTCAGCTTCGAAATCCGGTCACAATTACTCCAAATATGGATGCAAAGTTGGAAAAGTCAGGTCTGGACACTGCGGGGGAGGAGACATTTCGCTGTTCGAGTTGATTTTTCATTGTTAAATAAAATATTAATCTATTTGAAACCTATGTACCTATGTTAAGAGCAACTTGAAGAGAGCTGAGACTTTTTTTTTTTTTATTAGTCTACGTAATAACGGGAAGACGTAAATCCCTTCGGACAGCTATTTGCCTTTTTCGGGAAAGTGACCCTAAAACGTTACAGGTTCCTAAAAAGTTTTCAAGATCTCGATTTTTTAATATACACCGTTGGGGTTGATTGAAATTGATGCCTAGGTGACTGGCACATTACATAAGCTAGTGTATGATTTTTAGCCAAATTTCATGAAGTGTGATTCAGATGTTTTGGGGGAAAGCTTTAGAGGGCGGGCAGCGTGCGGCGGACTGACGATAGTTTAAAGTTTTTTGAAGTCACTCACTTTGGAATTTTACGATGTTTACCTATCGTGAAACGAAACCCAACAAATTTTGAAGGGGGTTAAAAAACATTTTGTTTCTTGGTCGTTTACAAAGGAAAATATTAATCCAAAATACCGTTCTTTTGGCTGAGCCTGAAAGAGGCGGAATGACTGTGTGAGATCCCCTTTATGAGGCCACAAGGGACGTTTAATCTTGCTGCTCATTACCTATTGCATTATGTAGAAGATAAGTTCAGGCATTCATTACTGGGGAAACAAACACTTGTGTTATTGGAAGTTTCGGTTTGGTGGTTCTGAGTGTGGTTATCTGAATGAAATTGATTTCACAATCATGTTTAATGGTTCATCCATGATTGTCTCGTTAATAAAAATCGTCTGTTCTTGAATAGGAAGTAACGTTATAAGAACTCAAGCGAAGGTTTCTTTATTTGGACATTTCAAATTATAACAAGACTTTACAAAAAAGGCTGCAAGCAATGGTTCATTATTTCTGTGTTAGGTAGTCCTTCTACACTGAACGTTGGTCTAAAATTATTAAACGCCATGTGTAATGTATGTTCAGAACATGGCGCATCGTACCTCCCAAAACGGTTACCACCTTTACAGTTCCAAGACCCCGCAATTTCACGCTTCACAGTAAATGTTTCAAAGAAAAAAGGTCGATAGGTAAGGAAAGAGTATAGGCTCAGAGGCTGCTCTACTGATCAGTGCGCCTCTATATCTTGATTGTTTCCAAGGGGACCCAAAGGAGCTCCATCTAAATAACAGCACCATGAGAAAAGAAATTAGCCTTAAAGGTTCCGAAGCTGATCTGAGTCCCTCCATACTTTGTAATTGTATTCTAGATCTCCAAAAGAGCTGCATTTCAGGTTTCTGTGTCATAAACCGATTAAAAACAATTTAGATGGAGGCCAAAAAGCTAATCAGTGTGCACTGATATTAAATTCTTGATATTACAAAGGAGGTTCATTTCAAATTGCAGACCCGTAGGTGTACATCAATATGCCTGCGTCGATATGGGCACCAGCAGAGGGCAAATTAATGCAATTAATTAAAACATCTACATTTTACTAGTTCCCCTGTTCTCAATATAACGAAATTTATGTAAGTAGGTACCTATCAACTGAAAATAACATGAATGTATAGATCACTGAAATGGTTTTAAATCATGAATAATCCATTCCAGAATATATTCAATCAAGATGTACCTAGACAACGTATAACTTCGAAATCTGTCAGTTAGGAAACGGGGAAAATCATGCTTGAAGTAATTTACGTTAGCGCATACGCAGAAATTATTGATGATTTGAGAAAAATGAAATTAGTAGAGGACAATCTACAGCCTGACTGGTACAGTCCCAGAAAATGTAATAGAAATCTGTAAAAACAACAAAATATGCAATAATATTGAAATTAATATGTATCAATCAAACCATTGTTCACCAACTATGCACCAAACTCGAGTGAGATTGGACGACTAGGACATGAAAAAATCATGCTTGAAGTAATTTACGTTTGCGCATGCGTAGAATGAAGTAGTGGTTTGAAAAGTATGAAAACGACCATTTACAGTTTGACCCGGGCATTGCCTGAACATTTCATCAAAATCTGATGACAACTGTTGAAATTAGGCTCGTTAAGAGGATTACACATTCGCGCATGCGCAGTAGCTACTAATGATAGTATTATGTTGAAATTTCTAGAGATTGCTCAAATTAATCTCTTCCACCTATCCTCCGAACTTGAGCATGACCGGACGACGGGTGAGTGAGAAAATGATGTTTGATGGAGTTTACGTTTGCGCATGCGCTGAGTCAAGTATTGTTTTTGGATCAACAAAACTTATAGAAGATCTTCTACATCCTAACCCGCACATTCCGTGGATATTTCATAAAAATCGTTTGAATACAGTGGGAATTAAGCTTGTTACAAGGATTTGAGGATACACGGCAGACACACACACACACACACACACACACACACACACACCAACAGACACGGAAAAAAAGTTTTTAAACTTTTAAGAATGGTTTAAAACGTAAAATGCAAGACGAAATTTTACCACTATAAGAAAACAACGACCGTTTGATTTTTGGAGACTAAAACTTTTCCATCTCTCAAAAGCAAAAACAATGCTTCCGCTATCTACAGGTAGACTTGGGAGCAAATTTGAGAGATGAAATTAAGCATCTAGGTACCAATGATTCACTAGTAAGTAATTCTGCAAAGACAATAGTTAATAAACTCGATTTCACAATGTTTGATCCAAGTTTCAAAAACTGTGGTCCAGCAATTAGGAAAAAAGTTTACCAAGTTTGGTTGGAAGTATAGCTTCCTCTCATATCATAGCATGGAAGTACAGAATCAGTTGAAGAACAAGGTACGAATCGAAACGATTGAATAAAGCATATAGCAGTATGTAATACATTCGTATACATGATAGAATGCAGAATGAGGCAATATTGAGCGTTACCCATGGGTGCAGACTCCTTAGACGCTCAAAATATTCTGTATAGTTTTTGCTAACAATCCGACACGAAGTGGTGGTGATACCTTCGACAACGTCTAATGAAACAACTCAGAATTACATTTTTTTTACATGTTGAATCGATTTAGTTTACTTCAGAGCGCTCAGATTCTAAGCAATGACGATATTATCTTCAACAATAAGTGATACCCATATATCATGAATACGATCCATCATTTATAGTCCAAAATAAAAAACTGATTCTCTGGTTATGAGATATTTTTGAAATTCTCCAGTGATTGTCAGGATTCATTCTCTAACTCTATGGTAGAGAGGAAGGAGGAGCAAACTCACACAAAAGTTAACTACAATTATTTCTTTTCATCGACAAACGGTATAGATCCACGGAGCATCAGCAGTGAACTCTGATTTTGGAATAATCACAATGCTTTTGATTCCTCGGTACAGGTACTGAAAGCGATGTTATGAATTAAGGCACAGAGTGCAGATGAACAACAAAGCAAGAATATTGTACTGTGCCTTCTGTGATATATCTACCTTTCATATTGTAAAGAATTGTCGGACCCTACATCATTTAGGAGAAACCTTTGGACGTTGGGCTCAAATCATTTATAATCCTGAATCTTAAGTAATTACCATTCAATCCCAACACCTCATTGTTCGTCGAATCACAAGCTAACTTTTGTTGTAACATTCTTTCCCATGTCCCTCTCAATCTCAAACGTCATAATTAACATCGACAAAACCATAATATACAAAGGGACAACTGCTGTCCGGCCCGACTGTCTACGGGAGATAGAGCATCCTCACATAATTCACCGTACGTGGTCTTTCAATAGCCCCAACAGATTAGTTGGGAATTGTCTACTCTTTCGTTTCCATTTCTTCTTTTTAAGTTTCTCATCGGAGCACCGAGGTTGACGACCAGGGCGGATTCTCGACCGATGACTAAACGCATGACGCGGAGCACCTTCAGCTTTCTATTAGCGCTGCCCCCGCTCAGAAGAACCCACCGGCCGTGAAAAAGTGAATCATCCTCTCCTGAGGCACTTAATAAAGTCCGTTAGACCTTTAAAGTAAAGTCCGCTGGGGAGAACAGAGAGGAAACGGAAAGATAATACTGTGTCGGTCGTCACATATGTCGATCTTCGTGGCGCGAACATCGCAGTCTAATGTGACTCACCAGTAGGTGCAAGATGTCATTTCCAGATAGTTAGCAACGACAAAACTACTGTTGAGTGATAACAGAACGGAAAAAGCTACAAGAATAGAGAACGATAATTACTGCATTATTGTGAAAGAACGGGCGAAAGCCCAATTGCATGATACGTAACAGCTCAAATGTAAAATCTAGCCAAGCAATATAAAGCAACTGGAATTAATTACGAAGATCGAAACCAGCCAAATAATAACATGAATCGTTAGTGAACGACAAATAGTATTCTGCATTTGCATGCATGATGGTAATAATAATAATTAAAGCAATCGTGGAAAAGAATTTATAAAATCAATTATTATCGAAGACTGGCTTTGGCTTTAAAGTATCCAGCAGAGCCGAAATGAAGCTCAAAGGCAGCATCCCCAGAGCATTCATACTTGCTCCATCCTTGTGTGATAAGGGAGAGCAAAATAAAAATCTGTGAGGGACAGGAGAAAGGAGCAATCAATCCTTCTTGAAGTCAGAACATGGCGAAACGTCATGTCATTCAACCATGACATATACATGCATTAGACATGTTATATGCTTATATGCTTATATGCTCATATTATTATGTCATTGTATTTGCCTGAGGTTTGCTAAAGAAATCATTTTTCTCCCTTACTGTTAGAGGTAGGGAAGCTCTTTGTTCGTGCAAGAAAAAGAAAAAAAATAATAATAGGTAATAATAATAACAAAAAAATTTACTACCGAAATGAAAATTTTTACTTGCTTTTGAATTTCAGAGCTTGCTAATCAATTATGGTTTCGTGTCTATCTGTATGTGCCAATTCCTTGTCAGGCCTGACTATACCAAGTCCTAGTCCAATTTTGATGAATTTTGCAGGTATTGAGGTTAGCTCCCTATAAATTGGGTAGATATCAATATAATGGCGTGTGCGCATGCGCTAACTTACATTTCATTTAACGTCAATTGCGGAGTGCCCGGAGTTTTATCGGGATTGGTTGAGGAATAACCATTGCGCATATGAACTCAAGTACATTGACACATTTAAAACTCCGAGACTAATCAACCGATTTTGTTGAAATTTTCAGGGATTGTGCGGAGTAGCTTCTAGATCATGGTTCATTGCATGTGCAACCATGATTTTCCGATAGCGTAGATCTGGTCAGAATTATTTCTTTCAACTAATTCTAAACGTCCATGTTACAATAAGGGACGAAGCCCACCCAACTTGACAAACGTCTTACTACGACAACAAGTGTTTAGCAAATCCCTCATTATTTAGTGATGTTCTGATGCTTTTGAATTAGTTTGGAAGGGGACTACTCTTAATAGAGACAAGAAAAGACCACGTACACATATGTTTCATACCATCCTGAATCCGTATCCGTAAACAAATATTATAGAGTTCCTGATTAATACGGTGTTCTAATACGGTGAACGTTAATCTAGGGAAAATCAAAATTTTGCTAAGACGCTAGATTACCTCGGAGTTTCACGGGTCTTCACACGTCGTCTCTTATCTATCCTTTATCCTCCGTTTCGTTGACTAAGTTGTTTTTGGGCACTCGATGATTGATTGCTTTGAGTGAAAATAAGATGAATATTAATAAAATTACCTAGTATATTTTAATATAATTATATATTTAATTCATATTTTAAATAATATTATTAATATGTTTAGTATAAAAATATGAACTGAACACGCTCATCACAGAAACCTTCCTCGGGTTTATACATTTACGGGCGTAGTGATGAAGACGTGGTAACGAGGACGTACTAAGACTCAATCTTGCGTTGTCAGTCAAACGGTCTCCTGCTCACGTCGATTGTTACCGTCAACTCATACAACTTTGTGCCACTTTTTTGGTTTTTGGAGCGTCAGAACTTTATTTGTCGTCGTATCTCGTTGAAATGTTTACCCAAGATACTTACACATCTCAGTGATCAAATGCCGCTAAGGAAAAAATTCCATCTGTTCAGCGAATAGAATGGAAACTATTTATTCGTGGCACATTCATTACCCCAGGAAGGTGCAACTTTGAGCCACCATCTTTTTTAGCCTATAATGAAATGAAAAACCTAATGTGGCTCGTTGTGGCGGTCTGAATCTTGTTAATCAGCATGTTGACTTTGCAACGTAATACAAAAAAAAATTTGCCCTCGGAATTTTTAGTGTTTTTTCGATTTTTTAAACAAGGTGAATATAAAAATCAATGCAAGGCAACTTTCTGTTCGTTTTTATTATAAAATCTTAACAATTCATACAAAAATATCCCAACAAATCTTCAACTCGTCCAGCCACCTTTCTCCGATTCTGAGCATCCATTTTCTGTAAAAATACGACGAGAAAGCATTAAATTTTATTGCAGAAATAATAAAAAAACGGTGGCTGATAACACCAAATACTGTAATTGGTAGCTGACAGTATAGGGATGAAAATATGAACTTACCAGATTATTCAGAAATCCGCAGCATACTCATCCAAAGGAGACTCCCAGCACAAACTGAACAAATCCCTTTTAGTGGACTAGAGAAAGAGCTACCTTGCCGGCACTGAAATCCACAGGGAAGACTTGTGGAAGCGTCGGCATCCTCTTCTACCATCCCACTGCTCGTGGGAATTTTTTCGAACTAATAACTTCAAGTTTGTTACCGTTAGAGAGCATAAGGTTCAAAAAACGAGATTGGCACAATGTTGAACGGGGTGCACAAAGTTGTATGAGTTGACGGTACCTTATCAGCTGATCATGGTTCACGTGCACCGTTGGATCTGTAACCGCAGTAACCAGAAACTCTCTATTATGTACATATGTATGTTGAAATTCTAGATTTAGAATTGTAAAAAGCAAATATATAGTGTTAATGATATGTAATCCAAGAGTCTGGCTGGTCATCAGCAGAGCAGCCTTGATCGAGTGGTAGCGAGGTATTAGGAGTGTGCTGCAAATTATGTCAGTAGTAGTACCTACTTCATCTCTTTCGTGTTGCTTGGTCCTTACCCGAGTGATTGGTCACTTTCCCATCTGCTTACGTAAACAACATCAGAATGGAATTGGGTCGAAGATACTCGGCCTATCGGGTTTTGATAAACCTAAATTTTTCAGTTTTGAACTTCTAGTTTTCCTCATTTGAGCTCATGATAACGGCGCTTTATCAATCACAGAAACGAGTGCGCCTTTTACGAGTATTTTGTTTATTATCAAATATTTTCTTTTTTCCGTATTGTAATTAGGTACGTAGCTATTCCAAGTGTCAGCTCCTGTAACTGAATAGGCAATCTGCGTACAAGGAAACACTGCAAATTATTACACAGAGGTTTATTATTTCTGTATTGTATAGCTCTTCTACGCAGAACACCTCTGTCTCTGTTTTATTGAACGAATCGTTAGGTAGTTATCTACTTGTCTGCATTGGTTTAGATGCCTACTGAGGAGAAATTAATAAAATTAAATACCTAATACACCTAAACATTCCTTACAAGATCTGATGGTGGAGTGCCGTGAATTGGCAAAGTCCCGGCGGCGCCGTGTATGCCGCGTAATGCCTCTAGCTTGCTGCAAGCCTAACACTACCTAGCGGTCATTGATGAATAGTTAGTTCCTCCGACAAATCATAGGGTCGCTGCTCTAATATAGTTTGTAGTGAGAGAAGGGAAAAACGTACGGCTTTTCGGATGATTTCCTTCGATTTGTTGGGAAAATATATGTAATTGACAACCAAAACAACATTACTGTTGCTTTGAAAGTTTTCGGGACCTCAATTTTTCAAAATTTCAGCCCATTATTACTACCCTACACGGTGGATCAAAACTGATGCCGATGTTACTGGCTCATCCCCAGCCAATGTATGATTTTTCAGCCACATTTCTTGAACTTTGGACCAGTAGTTTTGAAGAAAAGCTCTGGACGGCGTTGGCGGATGGACGGATTCTTTTTTTTTTCGATTTTTAGATTTTATACATCTTGAATTGTGAACAAATGTATAGGGGGTTAATTTTTTTCTCGATTTTTTGATTTATACATCTTGAAACGTAAATAAATTTTTAGGAGGGTTGATTTTTTTTTTTTTTTTTTTTTTTTTTTTTTTCTCTTGGTCGGTTGATTACAAAGATTCATTATTGAAAATAATAAACCAAAATGCTTCAGCCAGCTCTCCATACCCGGTAGTTTATCTGGGTGGATAAAAACGGCTATTAAAATACTCATGGAATTTTACATCCATCATTACATCTTCCTCTTCCGAACAAGGACCTAATGATAGTACCGCTTTTAATTATTAACTAGGTATACATTCTTCTCCCCAAAAGAATCTTCGGGAACTCACATCTGCTGAAACGTTCAATTTAACCCCTATGGAACTTTGTAGATATATATTTACAGATTTCTTTTTCATTCAAAATATAGAAATATACCAATTCACTTATCGGTAGTTTGCATTAGTGGGAACAATGATGATTAGGAGGTGTTTGGATGGCCATTTAATACATAGAATCCATACACAATCAACAAATACAATAAAATCGGCAGGCAATTCAACCTTAATGCGTTAGATGACTCATTATAGTTTCCAAGCATGAACGGATAAGGAAGGGGAGCGAAATCGGGATTGCTTTGTCGAGTTTAGCACCACTCTGCACTGGCCACTGCACATTTTTTATTGTCAGTTTTATTGTATGGGACCACTTTAACGGCTTCTTATTGAAGTTTCCCTATAAATGTGGCAGAGTGGGGGAGTGAATTAATTGATTAAACTATAGTCTAAAAGGGAGGCCCGCGCTTTACGAGCTCTATGGGAGGAATCTCGCGTTTGATTGGCGACAGTAAAGATACGGGAACCGAAAATAGAAAAGAGAAAGAGAAGGTACTAAAAGCGGCAGTGAACTGTACGTATAACGCCAAAGCCTATTGTCAGGGCGGAATGAGAGGGCATTCGGATAATCAATTCCACGATGATCTGCTATTTGGAAGTGCAGGTTTGAGATATCAGAACGGTTTTGACGGCTGGAGACGAGGGTGTCGGTTTTATATGGGTGATTTGAAGGTTTATAAGGGTCACTTAAAAACCGTGGAAGATGTAATTGTTAAAAGGACTGACGGTTGCGATTAATGTCATGCTTATTCATTACCTTAGTTTACGCGAGTTGGGTCGTGAATAATATTAATAACTTCGAGTGTTTTATTCCATCAGTTTACAACTCCAACTGTGGTGCAAGACCGATTGGAGTCACATTATAGTTTTATAGTAAGTTTTAGTCGAAAATTTAGCTATTGCTTACTTGATTGAGGAACAAAATGAGTCTCCACTCTGACATTGCCTGCACTGTCTGTTTGTATGTCTGTTCCGCGCGTTTAGTATCCGCGTTTTAGTAGGCACGCAGACTCATTAGACGCCTGGAATGTTCTGTATAGTTTTTGGTACCAATCCGACATGAGGTGGTGGCGATGCCTTCGACGATGTCGAGCAAAACACCTCAGATTTACATTTTTTTGACATGTTGATCCGATTTTGTTGGCTTTAGAGCGCTCAGATGCTATTCAACGACAATATTATCTTCAGTAATGCGTTACCCATGGGTGTTAAAAAGGCACTTAAACTATTTTTAAATAGAAGGCTATTCCATCCTAAGAAATTTAACACCATCACTAATTTAACACTTTCTTTCCATAATTTGGTCACGTCAAAGTACCCGTCCCGCCTGGGAGAGACCCCCCCAGAGAGTTCCCAGTGTGGCCAGCGCATCAAACTTCGAAAAATCGCAGAAATGAAATTACAAATCATAGGATAGTGCGCGTAGAGTCAAATGTCTTAACACTCAACCTATTTTCATTTAAAAATATAAAATGAGTATTGGGTATCGCTCATTGTCAATGATATCCGACAACAAATCCCAATAATACAACTTTATTGTAGTTTTCACTGAGTCGAACGGATTCGAGATCAGCTCACTAAAAATCCATAAAACCGGTCTTACCTATTTTGTCGGCAATAATAAAATGAAAGTTATTGATGGCTCCTTTAGCAACATTTTCGAAGAAAAAATAAATCTAGGGATATCCGTGTCGAGCCATTCGGGATTAGATCCTCACTGCTACAATGTTATATAATATCAGTTTTATCTACCTTCTTTCACACGACATCTAATCAAAATCGAGGTGACAAATCAGAGTGATAGCCAGACATGATCGCTCCAAAATCTATCGGGTATCGAACATTTATTGGATGAAATCTATACGTATGAATTACCCAAAACTCAAAGTCACTAGTAAGTGACTTTTGTACACGAAATCATTTTTAATGTTGCCCCCATATGCATAGGTTGTTTCATAATTAAACCAAAAAAAGCCTTCAAGCGAACCGAGACAACAAACATTCATAACGAATACTTGAAGCTTCAATGATTGTAGGTATGCGATAAAAGTTCTTCAGTACAAATTACTTTAATATGAAATGGCTTTCACGTTTGAAGGATGAAAAATAAATACTCATCTGTGAAGGTATGAGTAAATGAAAAAAAAAAGTTAGTAACTTCCTCCCAAGCCTGCCTTTTCCACGTTCAACTACACTCAAACATTTAAGAGTGAATTTGCTTTGCATGAAAATTGCTTTGAGTCTTCGAGTCCTTTAAACTAATTACTCCCTTACTTTGGATAGCTCTGCAAATAGTAGGAAAAAAAGAGCTCGTAAAAAAGGGTTCTTTCTCTCAACAATGTTTTCCTTGATTCTTTTGAATGCAAAGCACCTTGTAATCCTGAGCGAGCTCCTGTTTTATTTTTAATGAGACAAAGTAGGCGATGGGCGAGGGGTGATTGAGCATTGACGTCTTGTTCACTCAAGGCTCACCCCCACTACCACCTTTTAGTCCCCTCCCCTCCCTGCCCCTTCACAATCTCCATTGTTCCACAAACGTAAATTAGTGCCTTCCCATAATCTTCAGCTTTCCGTCTTTTTTCCCTTGATTGGGAGCTTTGTATAAGCAATAAGGAGCCCGAAGAAGTTTTTCTTCGTCGGAAAAAAAGGGTTCAATACAGCCGGAGTCGTTTTGCCGGGGTTGGATTTAAGGGATGGAAAATTACGATATAATCACATAACTTTTGAAAAGGAAATTTGAGTAAGACGGATGAAAAGGGGTCGAAATAACAATGTACTCGTAATGACCGAATTTTCTTTGCTTGTTTCGAAGTCGAAATTTAAGGGGACGAGTTTCAAAGCAGTGGAAACTTTGAAATATCAAATGTTCTCTATCCATTATTTTTGTTTTTTTTTTCTCAATACATCATGCTTATTTTTTAATTGTTATCAAACCATTGCAGTTAGTTGGTATGTATATATAAATTTATCTCAAATTGTAAAATCATTTTAACCTGAATGCTATCGATGCAGATCCACCGTCACATGAGCACAGTTTCCTTGATATTCACCTCAGTGATGCTGATTAAACTATGGAGAATCAACAATTTACTAAGCAAGGAACACACGATTCCGATGATGCTTTTTATGCTATACGATGTTATGTTACGAGTATATTAATTTATCACAACCACTATCACCTTTCAACTACGTAACTTTGCTCCAGGCTCTTGAATTGCGTACAAGTTCATGTATTTAAATTGATAGTCTATATATTTTGAAGTTCTCGCTTTTCTAATGGACTAAGATCCCTTTACAGGTTGACGAGCCGTTACATGAAAGTAGAAGGGTTTGAATATTGAACTGAAAACGAGACGAACACCATAAAAACACTACTCCGTATTCAAGGCGTTTTTCCTATCATGTAGCATGACCGAATGAACGAATTATCTTAATTATTTTCATTTTAATTTGTTAAGTTTTTGAAATTTGAGCGATTTGTGAGACACCCTGTATACGTATAGGTATGTGAAAGTTATTTACTAGTATTTCTTTTGAATTTGACACCCACTTATTTATTAGTCGACCGGTGACTGCGATATAACGTCATCTTGATATGAGATCCATATCAAATGAAATCGCCCACGTTGACAGTGGATTTCCTTCTTCATTTCTTACTCAGCACCCTCCATTTACGGAACTACTGTCTTCTTAAGATGTCTAGAAAAATATGAAGGAAAAAAAAACTGGGAGGACACAATGCCATCTATACATATTTATGTAGTGGCTCGGAGCCCCTCCGTTGAGTCGAGTAATATCCAAAAGTACTTCCTTTCATCGGTTCCTTCTTTTCCTTTTTTTATTCCTAATATTCGTTTATGAAGGGAAGTAAGATAGGTAGGCAGGACAATATGAGGGAAAGCACTTCATGAAGACGGATACGGGCGTCTTTTGTCGAGCCGTTTCTCCTTGATGCCGACCTTTTTTTCTCAAGATGAGACCGAAAAAGAGATTCCAAAGCTGTCACCTAATAAGATTGGGTGGCTAAGTAATGCAGTGGCAGTGAGGTGGGGTGGCCTTGTGTAATAAAGGTAAAGCTACGTACGGTTCGAGTAACTGATTCTCTCTTAATTCCACTTCACCGACTTCTTTCACGGTGTTCTCATATAATCTTATTAGAACCTCTTTTTCTATGTTCAGGTTGGCAAGAAAGGGAAAAATCCTTGCGAAAAGATATGAAGAGTCGTCGTAATTTATATTTTGCTTCTTCTTGAAGTAGTCAATAAAAATCTAATTTTCTCATACAAAGAGCTGAACCGAACCCCAAATGGACTATAACATGGAGGAAAATTGATGACATCCCAATGATCAGAAAAAAACCTTTTAAAATTCTTCCTTTACGATTCAATATACGTGAATTGATGAGATTCACTACTCAAGAAATTGTTGTACAGTTCTAGAAAACAACCCTAGATGACCGTCCTGACGCGACGGGAAGAAAATGCGTTTTCAAGTTTTGGATGTTCTATAAATTCAAAGTAAACTGTTAGGTAATTCAAAATTAAAAAAAAAAATTTTTTTGTTTATTATTTTCAATAATTAACAATGAACCAAGAAAAATAAATTTCTACCCCATCCAAATTTTTGGTACACGTTTCAAGATGTTTAGGATCCAAAAACTGAATAAAAAAAAAGGCCGTGTGACGAGATCGCAAAGAAATTTTTAAAACACGCAGTCTGACTCGAAAATGTGGTTAATTAAGGGTATTTTTCACCTAAAAATCTACTTTATTGAGATCTGGAAGTGGTTGCAATCGTCTCAGCGATAAAAAAAAAATACTTAGACTGTAACACCTCACATGCCCTATTGTCAAAACTGTAATGCCAGGTATTTCACGTTATGTTTGTACGACAATAAAGAAGATAAAGTCAACATAAAGCCTATTGATACCGCAAGAAACTTGATTCCGCTCAGCTTTTCAAGCTCTGCCAATATTGTAAAACTTAAACGTGCAGTAAAAATTAAAAAATCTTTCTTCTTGCTCATTGAGAGGTGGAAGGTGATTCTTAGAGTAGATAATATGCTTGAGAATTATTCAGTGTTACATAATTATAAAAATAGAAGGGCAGGTATAGTAAGTTACAGTGTTTTGTGTGTTAATAATTTTCAATAATTTAGATGTTTACTCAACGAGGAAATGAAGGTTTAGCGAATTTCACCGTATCTTGCTCGGTCACGTAGGTATGCTAGAGCTCTATAATCGTCCTGTCACCCTTCCTAATCCCCTCCATTCCACGCGAATACGTGACATGTATCACTCCCATTAGTCTTTAAGAACACATAAAGTGGCTTCAATATAATGACCGTTAACAAACTAGGAAAACCCACCTACTCCTTATCGTTGGGGTCGTGATCTGAGGCCATTTAGCCAAGAAAGTTCTAAAGCCTTGCTCGATTACTTCTTCGCCAGGTCTCACGATGCTTTTGCCATTTATACAAACCAACCTCATCCCTTTCAAGGTCAGCTGATACGGTTTGCTTGAGCATTTCCACCTCGTCTCATCTTTTTCTGTACGAGCTATCGTTGTTTTTATCATTGAAAAGAGTAGTTCAGACGATCGCGAAAGTGCATCACGTTTTTCTTGGCAGTTTCCTCTTTTTAGAATTCTTACGTCTGTCTCCCTGTTAGGGAGATACGTCGTTTTTCATTATGACACGTATAAATGGTTCTGTCATCCGGACTAGTTCAGATCATAAGTCATTGATGAACTCCTACATACTACAGATATAAGGAGAACCAGTTGAAACAACCTGTCTACGAAATTCATTCATCCTACGGACATCAGTTTAAAATATTCGCATATAATATTAACTATAAATACACCAATACTCATTTTACTCGATACTATATGTTCAAAGTAATGAATCATGGTTTAATATGGATATAATGCAAATAACACATATGTATTTAGTGGCCCAGATATTTACAGCGAGTCAACTTTAAGGTCTTACTACCATGATTTAACCTCTATAGCTAATTTCCAACAAAAAGTTCCCATTAGACATTTTCTTGAAATACATTTCTCAGGGAATTATAAAAATTTTGAGGTTTATCACGCGTTTTTGATCTTTTGTCACTTATGATTACCGTAACTCCCTTAATTTATGAAAAGTAACCTATTTATGAGAACATTTTTGGCAAGAGCTTTGAATTTTCTATATATTCTAATTGGTAGGGAGGGTTCAAGGGAATGAGCCTTGGATTCGGTGATAATTCATTGCAGTTTTATTGACATCCGTTACATTCAAGTACTTTCGCCTTAGCAGGCCTCCTCAGGGATAGGTAAGGTGATTAGGTTTGTGTTTATCTGGGAATTATATTTATCGTTGTTATATTTAAGGTCGGGGCAGTGTTTGTTGATATGATGGGGTAAAATTATTGCCTGGTTCCAAGAGGTGGAAGTATGCAAAAGTTAGAGGTGTTTAGAGATAATTTAGGTGATACATTATTATATAGTAGGAAGCTGAAGTAATCAATTTTGGATTATAAAAACAGTACCTCATGGGTTGTTTTTTGAAAAACTATCGTGTAAAATATTCAGTTGGAAAGCTGGGCCAACTTTTAGAACCACAGTAGGAAATAATTACATTGGATAGTTAGGAATCTCAAGCAGCTTCTTAACAATGTTTTTCCGTTTGTTTTACCTAGTTCATTGGTGACGGTAATTATAAATTCAGAGTCCCTCAATCAAATACGAGTACCAAAATTTTGCTGAAGTTTTGAGTGTCATTTCGGAAGTTAATTAAATTTGAATTGTTTATCTTAACCATTCTTAGAAGCATTCTTTTTTGGTAATTAGATTAACATTGTTACCTACATAGACTTGAACCATTTCAAATTTGACTTTATTAAACTGAAATCCTGAATTTGACTTTTTAACACGAAAAAGAAAACAATAAGTATTACTTTACAATTTTTCAATTTTATATTTAGAATTTTGTCTCCCTGAAGAAGCCTCAGTTCCTGGGGGGAAACTTTGGAGATAACAAAAAACCAATTTAAGGACAGAAAGGCCTTATGTAAAGTCTGTGATAGAAGTAGACTTTTGTGAAGTCCAGTTATAATTTGAACTGTCCAAATAAAGAAACGTTACTGAAGATACAAGCATGTTGACATTATTATTTAATGATCAAATCTTCTTCTCCTAACTATCTTCCGAATTTAAGCGAGATCGGACAACTAGGGCGTAAAAAATAATGCTCAAGTGAATTTACATTAGCGCTTGAGCAGAGGAAAATCCTTATTTGGGAATAGTGAACCAAAATCGACTGAAAACTGTGAAAATTAAGCTTTTTACGAGAATTAGCAGACACATAGACAGAGAGACACGGAATCAAAGTTACATTCTCGACAGAATGTTATTAAAAATGGTCTAAAACGTAACAAGCAAGTAGAAAAATATTGATTTGGGAGAAAATAAATTTTTCATCTCCCGAAAGTGAAAACAATGCTTCTGATACTTTAAGTAGACTCGGAAGAAAACGGAGATTCAAAGTTGATAGCTCAAACTAAAAATTGATGGACGAGTCATTCCAAATCGTCTTACTGTGAAGATTAAAGATAGTCGGCTTTAATTTCAGCTGTCACTCAACAAAATACTCTGACGAAGAAGATACGTCGAACCAAAAGTGCCTGTAAAAGGAAAACCACGGGAAAACGTCGGAGCATCCAATTTACTACAAGGTCTTCTCCCAAACATCATCAACTCCTCGAGACCCCAGCTCGACAGATATGAAGAAAACACGATCTCGCAAGCTCGTGTCGTAGTCTGGAAGAAGGGTAGAAAACGTTCCGGGTGGGACAATCAGCAGACCCTATAGGAGATGATCAGGATCAAAAGTGGTTTGAACGGGGACAGTGAGGAAGGTGGGGACGAGATTGCGACAAGACTGTGGTAGCTTGTGGAAGGGGCGACAATTCAATTTCGTCGTTCTATCTCCAAACCTTGACGGGCTGGGCTCCCTCGAACTTTGGGAGGCTAAGTTCATTTTATCCTGGGTGTGGGAGCGTTGAGGAATTGAAGACGTTAAGTAATCGAATCCGTAATATCCTTAGTGGATTTGCTGGGTTTCGTTATGAGGTAACTACCACAGATAGACGTACGAGAAAAAGTAGATGGTAGATTAGGCTCAGTTTATATGCACTTTGAGCTATTCATGCCAGACGCTGTTTGTCTTTCATCTTAATTCCATTTTCATTTTACATATTTAGAAGACAAGATCGATCACATATTGAAACGTGTAATTAAAAAAATATTCACATCTTACGAAGACAAATTTTACATAATATAAGTATAATCCAAATACCATGAAAAAAAAACATTATTACCGGCCACATATTTGTATGTCACAATACGACGAGAATATTAAGGAACATGAAATGAATAGTGATTTAAGAAATTACAATCAGTGGATGAAAACGTTAAATTCAGGGTATATTTAGGTAAGCTTTAAAGCACCTTTATTGAGGTCAAGAAGAGAAACTCATAGGACCAAAAAATCGTTGAAGAGATCCATTCTTCAATCAATTCGTTGGAACGAAAATCTTGGACAGCAACATCTTGGACAATTTAAAATATGTCATTTCATGTACAATATGTTAAGTAATACATTTTTACAGGAACCCAATATTGGCCGAAAAATGTCTATTACTTGTTCCACCCCTCTGGAGCTTTTCTGCGACCCGCAGAAATTTGCCAATGTTAGGTTCTCATATCGGAGGCAATGCGACTTAACACCATTCAGATGAATTCTCAGCAAAATTCCTAACTGTGAAAATACATGATACCTGGAACGTATTTTGGACGAACTACCAATATACTCAAATCACATAGGAGAGCTTGTAAAACGCATGACAACAAGAATCACTTTCCTCAAACCACTTTTCAGGATTTTCACATCATCTTTCGAACAAGCGACTTGTGTATCTCTATTGCTTCGGTCTTTATGGCAAAAGGCTTCACCATTTCCGGGGTCAGCAAGCGACAAAAACTAAAACGCATGCAGATTTAATATTACAATCTGGATGATTACAGGAACTGACCTTAGAATGATTACAGGAACGGACTGGTACGTGGTCGTGTGATTCATCGTGACCTGGACGTTCCTCTAGTTCATAGTTGACGTGGTGGAAGAGACCTCGGAAAACCTTTACCATTCAATTACCAACCACACAAATAGAACATTAGCCCGTTTCAAATACAACTTACCACCTATGGCAACTCAACGTCGACAGAAGCGAAAACATTACTGTGAGTTGGGAATTCAAGTGTCATCTGAAAGAACTGTTACCCCTACTCCAAGTTACATAACTTCCGTCACTATACAAAACTTTATTATCAAACCGATTATGCTCAAACAAAATAGCCGATTATGTTCATATTTAATTCAAGATGCTGAACCTTGGAATGGAATTACATTTTGAAGAAATAGACTTATCAGAAGAGTGCTCATTTGAGCACTGGTGCGCTCATTTTATTCCTATCTGACTTGAGATGCAGAAATTTGGAAAGGGGCTTCGATGGGTGTGGCAGGATATAGTTATAACTTGAAGAATCACTCAAATCAGCAGAGTGAGCTCTGTACCTAATTTTATTCCAATATAACATGAAATACTAAAATTTGGGTCGGGGATTGTCTGGGTTTGGTAGAGTATAATACTCGAGAAACCACTCTAATAAGCAACATCTTTACGACAACAGCGCTTTGTCTACGAATACGGTCTATCAATATCTCTTCAATCTTTGTATTTAATGTATCATTAATCATTTAATTAATTGGGTGGTCTCTAGATGAGGGATGTTCTAGAAGTTTAATAGCCATGTTCGCATACCGAGGTATTAGCGAATAGGTTCCAGCCCCCAGATTCATCTTGGGGTTCCCTCATTTTTAACTCGCATGTGTTGAATAAATACTATCACTTGAGCTAAGTTTGCATCAATAATCTTTCCATGTGGGCTCCAGACTGTCAGACCGGCTTCATTTTTCCAAGGTGGCAAGCTCTT
This sequence comes from Adelphocoris suturalis, assembly GCA_030762985.1. NCBI lineage: Eukaryota > Metazoa > Arthropoda > Insecta > Hemiptera > Miridae > Adelphocoris > Adelphocoris suturalis. The sequence continues at coordinate 111,910,005 of CM061041.1, read as the reverse complement.
AGTATCAATTATTGTTGCCTGAACGGCTGTTGAACAAAAACTGATTCTAACGTTCCAAAGATTAAGATAACTTCAATAGATAACCCGCAATCGAGGAATCTGCACACAACAACAGATATTACTGTGTGCAATCGTGTGGGCCTCTAAAAGATATGAGGGGTCGGGGCTCCTGCTAGGTTCAGACACGTGAGCCTCTAAATACGTAGCTACCAACTTTTTAAACTAATTTTTTTATTCTTGTCAAACCATCTTTGAAGACCGATCTCCACAAATAAAGTATATATATAAACTGAATTATTGACCATCTCAAAGTTATCAATTCCTTATAATTAGTAATCCTATCCAGGAATATCATCTGAAGGAATTAATATTAGGAATTCATGATGAGGAGCAGGAGCCGGCATCAAATTATTTCCATATAAGTACCTACCCCGTTTCATATTAGAACATTTCCCGAAAAATCCCTTTCAACAATGTCTTTATACTAGATTTTACAGTGCAGCTAAAGATAATTATGGCCATTTGAAAGCCATAAGGTCGAATTTACGAAAAAGATTTTAAACATCAAAATACCTACTCAAAATCGAGAACTTCCAGTTATTTCGCTCTTATACGAAACATTCTATTTATAACGGCCATAGGATTAGTCGAGTGAATTGTAACTAGGATTGTTGAGTACTGCAATAATAGAAATAATAAGATAACCTGCCAGAACCGTGTGAGAGACGGTCATCTATTTGAATTCTCACCGCTCCACCCCTTCTGAAGAAACCCACCCCTGACAACCCAACAGATCCATATCTCTCAACAATGCAGAAGTGCACATGTAGCGGACCTTTTTTTCCACTGCTTCACCCTTTTTTTGATTTGTGATACACTTGACAAAGGTTACTGAAAGGGGTTGTGGTCATCGGATTAGCCTCGAGCGATTTAACTCTTTATGGCGCTTTCATGTAAGGCGCGTCTCCGTTCCAGTTGTTAACAGAAACCGCGACCGGACAATGACCCCCTCGCGTTCGGGTAATTGAGTCATTCACTGACCGCCACTGCACTTGGGTATATTTACAAAACATCACCCACACGAGAAAAAGGCAAAAAATGACACATAAATTCAACGTCCCTTACACTAAACAACCATGTTGAAATGAACACAATCATTTCTATTCACCCAAAATTCGTTACAAACTGCCCTTGTGAAGATTCCTAAAAAATTTATCAAAATGTGTTCATCTCTGGTTTTTTATGTAAAAAAATGTAGCACAATGGTTGATATCATAGATTACGAATAATTTATATCTTATGTTTTTAGACATCCGTTACATTCCATCTTCCTTTCCAAGTATCACGGTAGTGGTGCCTATATATGGCAGACACGAAAATTTTAGGTAAACTAAAACTCCTACCAAAACAAACATAAGAACTGAAAACACGAGAGCAATTATTATTGATCACATGAAAATTACTGGTGCTTATACTCAACAAAATAAAAATAGTTTCAAATCGATACATCGTTTATGCAACCCTTCTAAATGGAGGGAAAATGACGTCTTCATAAAACGTTTTATTTAGTAAGATTTACTAAAAAATTTTGAATTTGGGAAACAATAGCTGAGGCAACTGCGAGACAAGAAGCGTTGAGTTATTTTATTCACAGCTTATTTCATTCACAAAAAAAGCCACAGTTCCTTTGAGCCTGACGGCTAAAATTAAAAAACATGAATATGCTTTAGCCGTACACGACTCACTCCTCGTCGATTCTCTGAACCCGACCCCCCATCGGCCTCTGAACTCTGTTTATCATTCTACCATCAATCCTAAAACATGGAATCATGTTTTAGCTCCTCGATCTCACTTTATTATAGAAATAATCACGACCATTGAGCTCTTGTGAGATGATGATCTCCTAATAGAAACTCGCGAGTAAACATTCACTTTATTATAGAAATGATCACGACGATTGAGCTCTTGTGAGATGATGATCTCCTAATAGAAACTCGCGAGTAAACATTCACTTTATTATAGAAAGAGGCTAAAGAGGCTACATACGAAATTACAGCTTCCTATAGTGTAAAGTATAGAAATTACCTATTAAAATAATTTAACCACCGCTTCACAAATCTAACCGTTCTCGCAATATTCGGATCACCTGCTATGAATCACATAATCGAAACACCAGCTCAATGAAATCATCAGAAATTAACAAGCGGTTGCAATCATGTTCACAATATCAATAATTGAGAATGATCACCTGTGTGTAAACAATTATTCATATAACCATGCTCATAAATCAGCTTGTTGGCCACGCACTTCGCAGTAGTTAATATAGTATGGTTGGATAAATCGAGAGCTTTCGAACGAATGGTCAACGAATTTGGTGGGATGAAAAACGACGAAGTATCATATCCCTAGCAACGACTCGGTTGTAAGCGGAAATCATCACAATTATTGGCGCTACTTTCGTTGCACTCTCGTGGGACATTTTTCGGTAGTTAGGTCACGGCTAAAGCATATTCATGCTAAAATTTATACCTAACAGCTAAGACTATACCTTCCAGTCTTGCTCGAGCGCTCGTCGAGTAAACATCGTGCGTTGTGTTGTTGTTTTCGGTCGCGCCTCTCTCGACACCATGGGCTGTGTCAAGTGTACCAGGGAGTTATCTTCCCCCAAGAAAACGGCAAAGTGTGCTAAGTGTGGTGGTTTATATCATCCGGCATGTACACGTTTAAAAAATGTAGAAAACTTTAAGAAGATGCGAAAAGAGTTAAGGGAAAAATGGAATTGTGACAAGTGTTTACAACTCGAGAAATCGGGTAGTATTACTGAAGAAAGTGATTCCGATTCCGAGGCGGAAACCAAAAGTGAGTCTGTCTCTATGGTAAATTTGAATAGAAACATGGAAAAGTTAATGAGACAATTTGATGGATTAAACAAAGAATTTGTGTCTGTAAGAAACTCGATGGGATTTTTCAATGAACAGTTTGAAGAAATGAAAAAGTTAATTGTAGATTTTAAAAAGGAAATGAAGGAAGTAAGAGATGAACACCAAGTATTACGGAATGAGAATGTGCGGATGAAAGAGGAAATATCAGATTTGAGAACCCGAACAAACGACCTTGAACAGGATGCGTTGTCAACGGTGTTTGAACTGAGAGGTATACCTGAGACGCCAAATGAGGACATATCGGAGATAGTTCTATCAGTTGCCAGTAAAATTGGCATTCCGTTGCGTAATACAGACATCTCATGTTATCGACAGAAGTTCAGGGTGCACACGGAGCCTACTCGGCGTGTTTCTTCAATGCTCGATCGCGGTCTCCTCATTGTAAACAGTAATCTTGAGTTGATGAAACTTTGGATGTCTAAGAAGAAAGACCTCAGGAATATTACGGCCAAGGATATCAATGCTGCTTTTCCGGATAACAAAATATACGTTAACGAGCGTCTGACCTCTTACAATAGGAAATTGTTCTGGTTGGCCAGGAAAATTGCAAAGGAATATGAATTTCGTTTCGTTTGGACCAATGGTGGGCGTGTTTTTGTAAAAAAGGATGATTCATCGGCCTCGCATTCGATTCGTATTAGAAATGAAGATCAACTAAGGGGACTGGACGTTCGTAAGCATATTTTTCAAGAATGAGACTTTATACTATTTGTGATTCTAAATTTTAATTCGTAGATATTAAATAGGTTTAGGTACTTACTATTAATATGAATGAACAGTTCGACATAATAGAGTCATCAAATAATGTCAATGATACTGAAATTCTTTTAAATACAGAAGATGTGAATAATTTCATAGCTAATAAGGGAGAGGGTATTTTTATTTATCATGTTAATATCAGGAGCATATCTCAGAATTACGATAATTTGATAGTTACAATCGAACAATTTCGGAATAAACCTGATATAATTGTATTGAGTGAGTGTTGGCTCCATGACATGAAAATTAGAGATTGGAGTTGGGACATTAAAGGATATCAAACTTTTTTCACAAGTAATACGTTTAATCAGAACAGTGGAACGATAGTTTATGTTCAGCGTAATTTTAATGTTGAGTGCTTTTCGGAGCCACAAATCCATGGATGCAGCGCACTTGAGGTTGTTTTAGAGGGACAAAGTTGTAAGTTTCACCTACTGGGTCTATACCGCTCACATACAGGTTGTAAATTTGAAAAATTTCTGGATGATTTCTCAAATTATTTGCAAAGTAAGAAAAATGAAGAATGTTACATAATAGGTGATATCAATATAGATATACTAAATGTGGATACTGAAAATCGTGAAAGAGATGACTATTTAAATGTTTTAGCAGTTCATGGTTTCCTCCCTTTAATAAATAGATTCACTCGTGAAATAGGAAATTCGCAGACGTGTATAGATCATATTATTGTAAATTCTATTAGAAAAAACTTCATTAGTGCAACGCACCACTCCGCTATTTCTGAACATCATTCTGTGCTCTTACACTTTCCTCTAAAACAGAACTGTATGTTGCACAAGAAAACAAAAACAATTCGGGAAAAAAAGATAATAGACTATGATAAGCTAATTTCAGTCTTGAATGAAGAGAAGTGGGAATCTATCAATGTAGCAGACAATGTAGAAACTTGTTATTTTAACTTTATGAACACCCTGCAGGGCCACATACGCGACTCAACAAAAATAATTTTGGGTAAATCTGGAAAAGACACCCCTTTAAAACCTTGGATCACGAAGGGTTTGCTTGCTTCCATTAGGAAAAAAGCTTTATTATATAAAACTCTGAAAAAACAACCATTTAACACCACTTTATCATCGTATTTTGCAAGTTACCAGAAAAAAATGAAGTCGCTAGTGAGAGTCTCTAAGGAAAATTATTTTAAAAGCAAAATTGAAAAGACGGAAGGTAATACAACCAAGTTATGGAGGGAACTGAATGAAATTATTGGTAATCAGATGGCAGACACTGAAGTTAAGGAGATTAAGAGTAATGATATATTGTTTAACGATTCAGCTACATGCGCTAATATGTTTAATAAGCATTTTATAGAAGTAGGACCAAAATTAGCGAATGCCCTTCCCCCGAAACAGTTCCGTTGTTTGCCAACAAATACTAATTCCAGAACATTTTCTTTTAAAAAATGTAGAGAGGAGGACGTACTAAAAGCAATCGAATCTCTAAAAGGGGGGTCGAGCCCAGGCTTTGATGGAATCCAAACAGAAACTATTAAAAAAATTAAAAATAACATTGTGCAACCCCTAATGAGTTTAATTAACATGAGCTTATCGACTGGTGTTTTCCCGGATAACCTAAAATTGGCAATCGTTTTCCCTCTCTTTAAGAGTGGAGACCGGAAGGAGGTAGGGAATTATCGTCCTATATCGTTATTAAGTGTTATTTCAAAAATATTTGAAAAATGTGTTAAGTCCCAGCTTATTGAGTACCTGGAAAAGTACAACTTGTTAGACGAGAGGCAGTTTGGTTTTCGTTCTTGTAGGAGCACCCAAGATGCCATAGCTTATCTTACAACTCGAATAATCCAAGTTCTTGAAACTGGAGATAAGCCACTGGCTGTGTTTTTGGATCTAGCAAAGTGTTTCGATACTATTTCTCACGAAATTCTCTTTGAAAAGCTCTATGAAGTGGGTATTAGGGACACGGCGCTTTTATGGTTTAAGAGCTATCTTAAAAATAGAAGCCAGGTGGTGCGCGTTAATGGTGTTTTGGGTGAGGTCTTGCAAATACAGGAGTATGGAGTACCGCAGGGCACGGTACTTGGGCCTATACTGTACGCATTATATGCCAATCAGTTTTTTAAATCGGAAGCGGTGTCAATGGGTGAGGCAGTGATGTTTGCCGATGACACAGTTATGATTTTTAGTGGTGGCTCCTGGCACGAAACATTCAGAAAGGCTGAGACTGGTCTTAAATTTATTAGTTCTTGGTTGATAGAGAATAAACTAACCCTTAACGTAAGCAAAACAGTTTTTTTGCCGTTTTCATGGTCTATGAAAACTATGCCTTCGGAGGACATGATATTGAAACTTCACCGAGTTGATTGTCAAGCCTCCTGTACGTGTCCATGCCCTCCTTTAAACCGTTCTAACCAAGTTAGGTACTTAGGACTAATTATTGACAATTTATTGAAATGGGATAGGCATATTAGTACTCTTCAGGGCAAACTAAGAAAATGTATTTACGTTTTTTCCTTTCTAAAGAAAATAGTGAGCACTGATATACTCAGACAGATTTACTGTGCGCTCGTCCAGTCTCTGCTACTCTATGCTTTACCAATTTGGGGTAGTGCCTATGAAAGTACTCTCCACAAGATTGTTGTACTCCAGAAATACTTTATACGAGCGGTTTCTAAATTAGACAGCAAAGCCCATACAAGTCCTTTGTTTGTAAAACTAAATCTGTTAAATCTCCGCGATATGTACAAGAAAGCTGCTGTACAGCAGTTACTTAAAAGTAGTGAATTTTCTACTCCGACCCACTCTATTTTTACCCGATTTGCTAATAACGACTCACTATCTCTTCCAAAATTAAACTTTACAGCTTCTCAAAAATTTTTCCCCTATCAAGGCATTCTAACTTTCAATAGTTTTCCTAATACAACTAGAGTTGAGTTAATTGAGCAATTAAAAAATAACCCTAAGAAAATAAAAATTGTTTTAAAAAAATTATTTTCTTACAAGTAGTTATAACCATAATATAAGTAGGTATAATAACATGGAATACAAATATTGTAATTTTGCTACCACCATTATTAAAATTTCGATTGAATAGTATACTTACACTTTGTACAATTTCATTAGGCTTTTGTTAATTACCGAGCGATGAGCAAGTTGCTCATTCCCCAACACGGGCTGGTGCCCATATGGGGAATTACATTTCCAAATATTTTATTTCACTTAAGACATGTGTTATATTTTTGTTATCCTTAATTATTATTTTTGATTAAACTTATATGACTGTATTATGTAATGGAAATAAATAAACTAAAAAAAAAAAAAAAAGACATCACCCTGAAAAATTAGCGATAGTTAGATAGTATACCTTCTTCCGGCAGGTCTTGTAGATGAAAATTCATTTTGTGGCAGCTTTCCAATATTATAAACTTAGGTATCATTCATGTATCTCGTATAACTGCAAACAACTCAGCGTAACCTCCCAACTACCCCGAGAAGTCTAATCCATGAAATTAATAGCAGATTCGTTGCAGGAGAAGCCTGTATATTAACAATAAGTCCTATAAAGGGTCTGGACGAAGACGAAGAGAATCCAACGAGACGTAAAATTAGGTATAATCTCCGGAATGTGGGAAAAGGACTTTTGGGGTGAAGTGACGGGGAATGGAGAAGGAAGACCAATTAGAAGAAAGGAAGAGAAGCAGGAACAATTAATATAGAGGCCTGACAAGACGAGGATCCTTGCGAACCCTCCTGGATTCTGACAGGGGCTTGGACTCGCTCGAAATTACCAATCACTTATATAAGTTTCACCGAAAACCTTTATCCTAGACCCCCCGTTGCGTCTAACTTTCAAGAGGGTATTCCTTCAGTGTGACGTCTCTTTTCATTGGTCATCCTATTGTATTACGAAACCTCTCTAATAGCCGGTGCTTATTATTTCCGCTATGGGGATCTTGAGAGTGGATGTCGTTTATTTCAAGGTTTTACCTTCAAGAAGAGAGCAGGTATGGCGTTATCATCATCTGCTCTGTAATTCAGGTATAATGATTACTTCGCACTTATATTCCTTGAATGTAAATGCCTAAAAATCTGTAGTTGTCGAATAAAGAATAATGACACGAGATCATGTACATGTTTTAGCCGTGATGAGTCCCATTTGGCGTATGAAGAGACTTTGACATCCTTCAGTAGGTATAATGTATCAGTGCATTTGAGCCCAGCTACATACGTATTAAAAAACATAATCAAATTTAAAAAATACATTCGAATTATTTGAATTATTATTATTAAAAACCTGTGAATGTTTAAGTAATTGTGAATGATATGAATCTTAGCCATGCCCTAAACTGCAAAAAAGGACGGCTGGTCTTAAAGAGGACTGTCAGCATAAGTGATAAGTGCGAAATGATGGCAAGTTTAGCATGGACAGGTAGGTGCCTGCAAGGAACCATTCATGCGTCAAACACAGATGCCAGCCCAGGTTTAGTGGTCGACTTGAAAGTCTAGAGCTGGGAACATGAGTTGCCAGTGTAAACTATTCCGCATGATAAATGCTAGCGCTTCTTCTCAAGAGCCCCAAGACTGATCCACCACTTCACAGCACGAAGAAGATAAGCGAATAAATATTACGATTTTCAGTTCGAAAATCTGAGTCGGTACCTATGTTGGCACTTATCCAAATTTGGCTGAAAATAAAATGAGTAACCTCGCTTCGCAAGGTTTGTGTCTGATTTTACTGGGTTCAAACTTACAAAAGTACAAATGTGAAGACGATTAGCAGAGAAGTTTTATTATTCCAAATTTCATCTATCATAAGAATTAATAAGTTCTGGAATGACCTAGACAAATACCTACTTCTTTCAACGAATGACCTACCTCATACCAATTCTCTAGTTATCGCAGCACTACCTATGACAATCATGTCCTCAGCCAACTAAAGTTGCAGATAAATTCATCGTTCTGTTACAGGAAAACAGGAATAAATAGTGTCCGCTACATCTGCTATTGACAATTTTATTGAGTTAGTCCACCCTCTCCATTTCCAACCATTTCTCACCGCCCTCCGAAAAACATGGAAATGCCATCGCTTAGAGATCGAAAAGATTAGATTTCACAGTCATCTGACTTTGCGAGCCTAAAAAGAAAAACTTCTCTTAAAAGCGACTCAAGAAGAAAAGTCTTTCTCCAAAGTGAAGTAGCCCAGAAGGGTAATCGAATCAAGAGGCCTATCCCTCACTGTCCAACCAAGTCCTGGGTATAAAAAGCTATTAACCCTTACCCTCGGACCCTTTCTCGTCCATTCTGTCCAAGTCAATTCTCTAACCTTGTTTTATGGGGTAGCCTCTCGTAAAAATCACCCCTCCCTTTTCACTTGGCCATTAGATAAGCGTCATTGCATCTTCCACGCTGGACCCTCGAGTTTTCGTATGCAAAGTCCGATCTTCCACGCTAAATATATTCGAGAAAAGCTCAATCAGGATGGATTTGTTTGGAACGACGAGGAAAAAAGTTTCCTTCAAGTGACCTTCAATAAAATATAAAAAATATATATATTTTGTTCAAGTTTACCCCACGGTTTTGATTTGCGAACATGTTTTATTGATGTACTCCGATGCTGCTCTTGCTTGGTTATGAATCTGTAAGCCTGAGTTTTATTCAGTGTTCTGCCCATGGACATAGAAACTATACCCTGTTGAGTAATTTGTCAATGTAATTCCAAAAGATCAGAATTATCTTCACCAAGACCTCAACACGTTGAAATAAATTGTAACCTAAATGTACAGGTTCGTTAATATATATTTCCTGTGGCAATCAATAACAACCATGCATCGGCTAACTGAAAAAAAAAAGAAAAAAGTGTTTTTTTTTTTTTTTTTTTTTTTTTTTTTTTTCAGCGAATTTGGAAGAAGATGAAATTATTGAAAAGTCCCCTGAAATTTTTCAATATTTTAATCCGTCGCCAAAATAATCAATCTTTCCAAAATACAATTTCAGTTCGTTGGACATCAATTTTGGAGCACAGTAAAAAGTGCTCAAGTTTCAGAAGACATAGGTGGGTACAAAAAACAATTTTTTTATAGGCGAAACATCGCTCAATTTATCTAATTATTTTTTAAGCATGATGATACTTGGAAAAAGCTTATTATTTATGGACTAAAATTTCATAAATTTGTGCAAAAACCTTGCAGATAAAGTTACGTAAATTTCAATTAAATAAACTTAATTATGAAATCAACGAAAATCGCAATAAAAAATTGTTAGAATTCTAAAATTGATTTGTTTATAAATTTCAGAGCCCACAAGGAGCTCACATTTCATAAACAAATACCTATAACATGAATGTAAGGGTAATAATAAATTAAATAATTTAATTCGAAATAACGCACCTTTTTGAGCTTTCACTGATTCATTTTTAGGGTGTTCGTAGATTTTAACAAGTGAGTTGGTTTCAACACCCTATCACTTGAGGGTCAGTATGGTCTAGTTTATAGGTGGTTTTCTCCTCCGGACTAAGCAGTACAAAACAGTTCATCACTCATTACTCGTGTCTCTCTCGGCAACTGAAGGAGAATCTTTTATTTTCTTGAAGACCGAACGGAAGCCCTTTTCCTTCCTCACCTGAGTAAACACAAAATGATCCCAGAATCCCCCCGACGGTACCGCTCGAATAAAAAACGAATAAGAAAATCCGTTTTTGTTGTTCGAAACGCCCAATTAGCGCTGCGCCGGGCTTAACTCTCCCAACAATACGCATGCCCTTCAACGACAATAAGAAGATAAAGAAAAGAACTGCCCTTTTCGAAGATCTATTGTGGAAACGGGACAAACATCAATCATCCGAGAGGAGGGAGTATAATCTAAGCTAAGATGCTCCTTTCTCCGCGGGACTTCTGTAAGTGACAAATTGTACAGTGGAGTGCATCAATCATTATTTTTGGCCAAATCACTCCCGTTGTTGAGCCCCCTTCCGTTTATTGTTAATTGGAACGGATAGTGGGGAACCCGTTTCAAGCTGTATTAGAAATCTTATGTTTTATTCAAGGCTTCCACTACTGCACGAGTACCTACAGACTATACCCCACCACAATTAGTTGGATTTTGTGTGTACGTAATTGTATTGAGTGATACTAACCCAGACGTCCGATTCGTATGTTTGCTATACATACGACGTTCTCGAACTATATTACAGCTTCCAGAGGTCTTGTCGATGCCATAATTTCTGATGAGTATGCTGAGGGTGTGAAAGTAAATATTAACTAAAGTCCCCTTTCATCTATTATATCACCCTCGTATTTACGCCAGTAGGGCCTTAACAGGGATGATATAGGTAGTCTAGTTGTGGATATTCTAATAATCACTTGTCGTGGTCATGTGATTACATGAAGTAGGGAGCCTGTACGTTGCACTACCATTGTGTCTTACTACTGATATTACTAAATCAGTAATATCCCTGCTTGCTGCTGCTTGTGTCGTTGTTGCTGTTGTCTTGTCAAGCCCATACTCTCCACAGATGAAACAAAATACATTTGGGCTGTTCACGAATTTTTATGAAGTTTCGGCATCCTCAACACACTACATTAACTTCAAAAGTGGCAAAAAGGACATGATATGAATTAATCGATGAAGCGTTGTGCCACAAATGAGATTCACCAGCAACAACGGCGACAAGTGGCATGAATACGGCGGATACAAAGATCAAAAATAGCTATTTTGAGCCTATAGACCGAGAGTGATTACCTCATATCTACATGACCGAACTCAGAATTCACAGAGCTCACAACTGTTATCCTATTCATCCAATCGACTTGAGCAGCCTACATAATATAACCTTGATAGAATTATATATATTTGGTTGGTCTGAGCATATTATTGCGTGCACCGATTCCAAAAGTATGATAGGTACTATGAGCTGATAGTTGAACCCAGTTTCGTCGAAAGTCGTGATTTTTTAAGTCTGACCAAATAAATCGCACCTCCGCTATTTTCCGACCTAAAGACACGCGTTTTGTCTCATAGGACGCGGTGGAATGTCCTCTACAAGATGCAAAGCCAAAATAATTTTTCCAGGCCTAGTTTTCTGTTTTTAGCTCATGAAATGTGTAGAAAAAATGACCAAAAACTAGGATTTTCCACACTTTTTGCAATTTTTGTAGAAAACAGGGGTTGGAAGCAGCGCATAGAAAAATTGAGGTGATATTCACAATCAGCGGAAAGTTTTACATAAGTTAGGTACCTTTGAAAGGAAATTAATCTGTAAGTGTGTTCAATAAAAAATGCTAAAAAGTTTGTGCGCAAAAAAATTGGGAATCACCTACATCATGGAAAAACGAGTTAAACAAAAAAGGACCTCGGATTCGGATTCTGCACTATTAATAATGTAAGAAACCGACAAGCTCCGGCTTGATGTAAGACCACCCCTAAATTTTGTACACACACCCCCAAACACACAACAATAGCATACACAATAGCATACCTACATTTGCTAAAAGAGACTTTCTAAACAGATATGGCCAATTTAGATGTTAACATCCACATCAAGAAGCATTCATACAGATATAAATCTTTAATGTCTATGATGTCTACAGTTGATGTTGTCTCCATTTTCGACAAGGTATCGGCTTCTTGAATCGATGAAAGCTGAAGCCAAAACGACTTCTCAGCTCACCAAAAACATTACAGGAGACAGAAGCTCCAGAAAATACGTATTGTCATCTTTGATATAGCAAGTGCTCCCGCCATCACGATGACTTCTACACGTTTCCGTCTTCTCACACACAACCTGAAGCTGAAGGGGTAATGGTATTAGGTTACTGGTGGTTCCGTGACTCCGTCCACTAACTCAAGGAGGCGGCATTCATCAGGGAAACGTCCGGAAAAATTAGAGAAAAAGAATCTATAGGAGTGCTCAGCTCGGCCTATGTCTAATGGACTCCATACATCAATCCTCCTCCCGCACGCGTGCAATCGGGGCGGCATTAAGTTTATTATAATTTCCTTTACTATCCTTTTCTTTTCGTCTCCCGTCCATTAGTGGAAATGCTGGACGAATTATCCAAAAGGGTTATACTATAACCACGTGGCATGTGCCTTACATACTTGTTCTTTGCTAGGCACTGGAAAGCAAATTAGTAAACAAACATCCATTCTGGCGACGTTTAAAATAAGACAATTTTAACAGTTGAGTAGAAAATGGTGACAGCAATAACCGTAAAAGAATTTTCGTGACTGTGAGCAATCAAGATGTATCTACATGCATAAATATTCTTTCTGAATCCGAGAGCTGTTTATGGAATCAACAAATCATTGGATATCATTAACTTCTTGAAGGTCGAAAAAAAAAACCTCTCACACTCATTTATATATGGTTTAATACCATAAGATTGAATTTGGTTTGTGCTTGTAGATACGGATTCTATTTATCGCATTCGTATCCTTCAAGAAAGCACGTTTTTATTCAATCTGGCTAATGAAGAAGTATTCCAGGAATTGCTTCGACAGTTATGTGGGTTTGTGTAAACCAAAGTGAGATTTATCATATAAAAAAATCATATAAATCTCTATCAATTATAAGTTCTTAGTTGTCTGAACCAATTACAAATAAGTAGATTCAGGAAGCAACCATTGACCTAGAAAGAAAAATCACTGGAAGAAAAATTTGAATAATATGTACTCAGAAATTAATGTGATGAAGATTGTGTTCAACCAAGGTTTTTCTCAGGTAGTTATAGTTTATAACGAGAAGTAATTATATATATATATATATATATATATATAAGATTAAATTTTAGATTAAAATTGGGTTTTCATATATAAAATTAAAAGGTGTGCCAATGAGGACGAAGAGGAAGGTTAAACCAGCATAATATCTGCTGCAACACTTCTTGTAAATGTTGAATGGTGATCTTAATTTCTTACAACAATTCCTTGGTTTATTAATTAAAACAAATCTATGTATAAATGTTTATGTGCTCAGTCATTATCATTCATTACCTACTTTATCCTGTCTCATGTTGTAATCTTAATTATAAATAATGAAGATGACACAGGAATGATAATATAGGAGAACATCCATAGTTCAAGAGGTCATTATGTAGAGACACCATCCAATAACTTGGCACCAATTTATCTGAAAATAGATATCTGCTATGCAATCAACTTTCAGGTTTACATCGTCAATAATATTGATGAAGGATAGTATCTCGTTTAATGCCGCTAATGACCCTTCTGGTTGAGGTGCGGATTAAACCTTACAAAAGAAAAAGTATCTAGTTTGAAAGAGTAACTACCTACATTTTATTTAGTACAATACTGAATCGTCGGTATAAGTTATTCAGCATTTTGATGCAATAAAGTAGCCAAGGAGTACTCCGCAATATTTCTGGACTAAAAGTTCATGAAGAAAGTAAATTAAACAGCAAACCGTTCAGAAAAATCAATTACTTGTTACACTTCATCAGGCAAAAGCTATAAGGAGCGTTAATTATCCGTTTTCTTGTTATAAAATCTGTTCCACAAGACAAATAAAGTGCATAGGTAAGTATTGCCTTCACTAAAGCCTTTTATTTTCAGGGAACCCACGTTTCTTTTAATCAGACGTCTCGTGCTAAACCGAGTGCGAGTGCAGAGTGCAGTGTTAATTAGGAACTTCGCATGTCCGCTTGAGCTGGACTTGACAGACCCACTCACAGAGCAGACAGAGCCATAGAGTAGCCGACGCACCTATTGTCCGGCATCCCTTCTTCACGCTCCGGTGATAACCGGCAAACACGGTTTTTATTGAATTCCGCACGAGACCTCTACCGGATCGGATTAGTCCGCTAGACGAGCTAACGAAGGATATTTTCCCATTTTGTGGAATCCGATTAATTGCGTCTTGCGTCGGCTAATACCATAAAAATGGGGGTCCCTTCCGATATTTAGCTGTCTGATTCACACAAGCCGAGCTGTGTGATTCACTGACAGCAACAACAAACACTTATGCGTATCAAGATGGATTGCTGGTTCAAAGTAATATTTATCCAGTATGTTTGGATCATACATGGAATGTCATTGGATAGAATGTATGTCCACCTCTTAATAAACTCGATAACATTGCAACAGGATAATCCGACGATACTTCATGATTGTGAAGTCACCAGCTATAATTGGACTCAAATTAATGCTCTAACTTCAGGTAGTGGAATCTACAGTTAATGATGAAAACGACGCCGACGATGGAAATGTTATTATTCGTGAATAACAAACTTCTTATACTGATAACCAAAACTGATATGAAAAATTCTCAAGGCTAGCTAAATTTATTAGGTACAATGTTCCGTTCCTTTAGCTTCCTTTCAATAGATCCGAAGAGTTTTTGATACATATCCAACGGTAGGTACAGTAAATTTAAATTTTACTCCAATAATTTATAGGGGCCAACATAATCCTTAAAATAGAGCTTGTCCCTTACATACCTCTTGAAAATTAGGAAGAATGTATATATGGGAAATACGGTAGATATATGTACAGCAGATTAGCACAAACTACAGCTTATCAACTTGCCTAAAAAGGCATGCAATTACATAAATCAAAGGTGTTTACTGTTCTGAATATTAGAGCTGTAGCAACGGTGAAGCTGTGGTATTGAGATAAAAAGGTTGAGTTTTAAGTCGACCCACGACGTTGGCCTAACTGTAAACAGCCCGCATATATGTCGTGGCGTATATTGGAATACTGGAATTGTAATAGTTTTCTAACATTTATAGAAATTTATCAAAATGATCGTTACATAGAATGCTCGGAACACTTGCAATATTGAACTCCTAAAGGTCCAGGTAAGAAATATCCGGGAAAGGTGCAGTGGGAGGGCAGTGCGGGTATGAATGGAAGCTTTATGGGAGCTATACTATAGGTATGACAACCTATAGTAGGTTACTATAGGTAACACAAGATCATGTCAAGATTTAGTTGTTAGATTCTTACCTGTTCACCTAAAATTATTTCTTATTCTGCCAATTGTTCTGGTAGTTGGACTGGCATGAATATCACTTGCGTTCAATCACCAGGAAACTAACGTTTCTTCATACGTCTGTCCAGGAAGCTCATGTACAAGAGGAGTCTGTAACTGAACGAACGGTGATTATTTAGTGATGTCGTACATCTTAATTCCGCAAAGCAGCTTCTAAAGACAATGGGCTTCACCCACCCAATTCGGTTATATCTCATTTCAAGTTTTTATTGATTCGTCCTCCAACAATCAAATACAACTGGTTGATGCTGCCCACTGAAGGAGGACCCCTTACAACTTAAATTTACTAAACTATACCTATAAAAACCAAACATTAAAGCATTGATGAGGCCTATCTTTAGAAAAAAACGCGCATATTCATGGTTCAACAGCTCCAATCCAAGAACGGAATAAGATATCGCAACTTTGGTTTCACCATCGTGCTCAACACTAGAAAAAATTTAGAATAAGGTGTGACTCGGCGAAAAGTGAGAAAAATTGTTTTTCGAAGTAGCCAAAAAATTTTGGATCTTTTTTTCCCTGATTTTTATTCGCTTCGAACTTAGAATCAGGCACCCAAAAATGCTCACCAATTTTCACTTTGATATCTCAAAAATTAAAGAGAAAAAGTGAGGTATTTAGGGTACTTTTGTCACACCCTGTATAACGTGCAATAAACTTTACTGCTTAATGGTGAAAACGGAAGTTAGTGAAAAAACGTTGTCTATTTCCACGAAAAATAAACAGTTACGACTTAAGTTTAACATTCGCACAATGTTAAATCGATTTCGACGGTTAGACCATCATCAATAACAAACAATAATTCGTGGAAATGGACAACGTTTTTTCACTAACTTCCGTTTTGAAATGGGTTTTCACAACTTCGTCGCGATTGATTTAGTTGGTTAATGGTGAAATTGCGGATGTCTCTGAAAGGGGTGAAAACCCTCAAAACCGTTCAGCAGACTTTCACCTGCGCCTCGGGGGATCTTCTTCTCGGATCCTTCTCCGGGGATTATTTTCAAAGATTGCTCGCTACTATAAAATCGTTAAACCGACCTCCCTCATCCCGCCGTTATAACGTTAAGAAGAGAATTGAGAGGGAAGGGGCATCAGGTGGTAAAAACGCTCTCGAGTTTTAGCGCTCAATGAATCGCCCGTGGATGTCGGCCTTAATGAACTATAATCCGCCCCGGTTTCAATGCCTATTGTTCACCCCGTCCCCGGTGCCCTCAAAAAAGGAGGGCACGGCCACCTGATGACGGAATTTATGCAACTTCATTACATTAAGCACAGTTCGCTAGCTCCGCATTCACCTTTCTCCCTTATTTCCGTCATCTTTTCCTTTTTTAACACGGGCGGATTATTTAAGGGACATAATGGAAGGTTAACTTTTATTCGGGCTTCGTCGAATATTAAAATTCATTGTAGAGGGACGAACAATGAGGGGTATTTTTGCTGATCATCATGGCTTTGGAAATGCGGCTCACGAACCACCGGATAATCATAAAACCTGGGTAGGGAGAAGGGACTGACGAAAACAACGTACAAGATTTCTATTTGTATATTCTTTACAATATTGTGGAAACGGAGTACGAACGCATTATAAAAAAACTACCTATGTTAAAGAAGACAATGGATTCGTGGGGGTTTCCTATTTGGGAAAGACCGATCCATTCATTGGTCATCATCCTTTCTGATGATAATCAATACGGGTATCCTGGGAATATATTAAGTCAAGAGTGAATAATCTGATATTTGTATTTCTAATACCTGTACTGAACATATTTTTCTCTTTTTAGTACGTAAGGGTAAATAAGCTAAGTATCATTAGGTTTATGATAACGCTCCAGCATGGAGGTATTATTGCTGCTTTAATCCGTCTGCTGATAAGTGTAGGCGCGTGCATGTAGGAACACCCTCTCAGCACAGAAATTCGTAAATGGGTCCTTCAAACACCTCAAACCGAATATAATAGACCTGAGCCTACAGCTTTTCTTCTTGGTAGATTAAATTAGTTCATCACAGTATATATGTTCTTTCTCGCTATTCGAAGTTTTTTTCCCAAACTAGTGGGCCGAAGTTAACTAAATTGGGCTCAATAACCACATACGAGTCAAAAATGTGCCCGAAATCTTCACATCATTTTAATCAACCTCAAAAAAGTTAAACTCAAAATTAATATTAAGTATTAGCAAATCAACATCATCATTCATGATTTATTACCTACTCAAAAATCGTGAAAAGGTAGTTTTTGATTTTGATTATAGTAACCTACTTCAATGAACCGAAATAACACTGCCACTTTCACTCTAAGCACAGCACGAAAAACCGTTAACGTTTCATGAGGTTTCGAATAGATAAGTATTGAGTAAAGAAAGATCGTCAACACGAATGATTATCACGAAGCGGCTTTCCGACGCGGGAGGAAGCTGAGCTTCAGATGATTCAGGTCATGATTGAGTCCACTTTAGTTTTCTCAGTCTCACTACGGTATGCTGGTGTGCCCGACTACTTTAGCTAAACGAAAACATGATTGTGAATGGCATTATTTCAAGTTTACATGGTATACCCAAACTTACACAGAAGGGAAGATTTTCACAGAAGGGCTACCTATCCAAAAACAAAACTACCTAATAAATCTAAATGCAACAATTGACAGCATTTTAAGAACAGGATTCAAACAATTACAGTTGAAGGATACTTCTGTATCAATTTATACTACGGACAAGCCCAAATCAACATGCAAATGCAAAACGTAATATTAAAGAATAATGAACAATCTAGAAATGTTAATGAAAAAATAAATAGCCACACGACGAAAGAGAAAGATTACAAAAAAGAAGGGCTTTACAAGGAGATAACAAAAAAAAAAAAAAAGTACAAAAACCGAACCAACTAATCTATACCTTCCCACTGAACTATTCAGTTCCTCAAACTATCCAGTTCCTCGTACCTGAAACCTGACCTGTACTAATATGTATCAGAAGTTGATCAAATTCTGTATAAATGCACCAAGTGAATGGTGGGAAAAGTCCATATCCGGGAAAGTATCTAGTACGAGATTGAATAATCGGGGCATCCGGCGTAATGAGCTATGGTGTAGGTAGTCAATGATCCTTGAACACAAATGCAAGCCAAGATGTGGGATTAAGAAATTTACTTAATTCAAAAGGGCTGTTGCGTTTACATTTTCTCGGACTAGTTTATAACAAAATATATCAAATTAAATCAACAAGTTCTTGCTGTGTAGAATGATACAATCACAGTATTTGACAAATCCTATTGAGGTTAAGTCCAGCCTATGGCGACCGGAGGAAACAATGTCGACCTACGTAAATTTACAATGTGGGGAAATAGTCCGTCCACTTAATCCCTCCTATGCTTCCATAATTTAAGGGATGAACTGGTAACCTAATAAAACGTAATACTCATTATATTGAGGGAGACTCATAGGTAGGAGAACAGCGGGGATCTTATTATGAGATCCTGCTGTGCTGTAAAGACCTCGGCTTCCTTTCCCATAATATTGCTGGAGCTTCGAAGTTTCCCATTACCTCCCAAAACCTGTATTCAGGTAGGACACGTGCTACTTCATAATAAGAACTATTCATTGTATTATATTTTCGATAGGCGGTGGGTCTTTCATTCACATTAGCTAACAAAGAACCTCCACGAGATTCGCAACTTGTAAGGTACCTAACCTATAGTTCAACCAAACTTTTTGTTATCCACTACTTATTACAAAAGAGAGAATTAAGATTATTGCACATTTTCAAAATTGTTCTCAATAACTCCTAAACCCTGCATCCTACATAAAAAGCTATAATACTCACCAAAATTGTAGATCATAATTAATACTAAATCTAAACGAAAGCCATTCGACTCCAAAGGTCAGACAGTTACGAACAATGAATTGAAACTCGGGTTAATAATTGGTATGTAATCACTTCCTCCTCCCCACCTTCCTGATTTTATTTCGAAAAATGAAGTCCGTAATGGGTAAGACAATTTTTGACTGCCATCTTTGTAACTTATTTGCTACTAAGAAATTACTAAATGAAATTGTTATTAATTGGAAAGGAGAAATAATCTTAATATTGTAACGGCTTCTATCTGTATCGTTGATAGGTCTCTATAACCATATACGTAACCTTCTACTTCAGGTAGATATGAAACATAACTTAGCCCTTCCAAATGACTACTTCTGACGTCACGCCAATAGTGAGTCTTGTGTCAATATTAGAACCGTTTCAATACAATACGGCCTGTAAAAGTTAGCTAAAAGTGTACATTTTCAAGTTTTATGTAATAATTCCTTAATTGTGTGCCCTAGCAAAATATTCATAAGCACCAAAGTTGCACGGAGCACGCAGTGAAGTACCTACGGAATAACTATGTGAAGGTTACACACACTTGAAAATCGTGCTAATTTTGGATAGTAATTCCCAACCCCCGTCTTGCGTTTCAGGTCATCTAGTGACCCTTAACAAAATGAGTTATGCAGTAAATCAATATACAAGGAAATTAAAATCGCTTGATACGAATCTTTGGAGTAATTATTCAAACCTCAGTCAAATTGACTTTTGACATACCAGATCAATATCTAGATCGCTAGGTTATTTTGGTATAACTCTCTAATAATAAAGTGAATGAGGTGAAATGTTTTTATTCTTTCTGCTAACTTCCACAATGCATTGCAAATTTCACATAACATCAAACATTACCAATCATACCGTTAGTGAGTCAAAAAACGTTGAAATATTTTCCTCAGCAAAACCCCATCTATGAACCTACTGAATGCATCACAATGGAAAATTCGTCTAATGATTTTCGCAGTTCCCCCGATCACCAGACATCCGAAAAAGGGTGAAGAAAGTAACATCTGCAGGCCATGATAACACGACACTTAGTCATCTATCTAATGGACGACTAGCGGTCTACCCCTTTACACAATAGAGCACAAAACCATACAGGCGGAAGAGGACATGCCGCTAATCCACGAAACCATCCCTCCCATTAATTGTCAACTCTTCCGCTACGGAGCAGTCCGACTCGAAAAGATTTCAACGATTGAAAGAGATTTTCCACTTGACTCATTAGCGATTGACTTGGCACGAAAACGAACAGGGTTCTCAACTTATACTAACTAATCCAACACTTTCCGAAAGAGGGGAGGACATCTGTTTCACCGAAGCTGTTCCCTTATGATTTGAACTCGTTGACGGCTGCGAAATGTAATGAATCAGTGCTTCTTGTACTCAAGGGACAGTGTTTCGAAATCAAGTGAACTAACAATGAAAATAAACAATTAAGCATCAGCATTCATGTTCCTGCCTAAGAGTTTTCGAGGAAGTATTCTAATCTGCGTCTTAATGACATGCAGCCGAATTTGGGGTCTAAGGAACACTGAGGAATCGGAACGCGAATCAGTGTTATTTTTAGCAACCTGAACATCCGACTTTTTTCTTAAGACTGAATCTGGCACTGTAAAAAAATGATATGTGATGATAATGGCTATCACCTGGTGGGGAAAACTGTGTAAGATGGAACAAGATGGGCTACCCGGAATGCGTTTTAAACGCTTGTTATCTCCAGCGAGTTCAGAATCGATGTGAATTTTCCATTAATTTTCTCTTTGGGTTTCTTTTCTCCTTACGATGAGCTGGGCCTGAGTATTTTGCTAAAGTGGGTCGAACAATAATAAGTAGGACCAATTCAAGTATTCCTAAATTCACGTAGCACATGTATGGTTCTATGTTCTCAGGAGTATCACGTAGTAACTGTGTGTGTGTTTGGTTGGGGGGGGGGGGGGGGCACGCTCCTTCAATTTGTGTGCTCTTCTGACGAGTGAGAATTTAAATTCACGGCTTCGCGCCTTGGCGGGGGATCCGCCACTCCTTGTACCTACGATTGGACAACCAACTGAATGAGATCCGGATTTAAGTTCTTTGCTATTCAACCTATAAAGCTGAAATTTGAAATGTAGGCCTCTTGGAACATCTAGAAATTAATTATAAATTCTGAAGCCTCCTAGATCATCTGTGTGAACTCCGGAGCCAATTTATTTACTACCTATCCAACATATGCTGCTAAAATTTAGAATGGAGGTCCTTTGGGAGACCTAGAAACGAATTATAAGATCTGATGACTGAGCAGCTGACTGAGCTCCGGAGCTAATTTCTTTGCTACTGTACCTATGAATAGCACATTTTTACGTCGAAAACGTAAAAATGTGTTCTACTCTCATCACTCTCTAGCATTCAGGCGCAAGGTGGCGCTTTGTTTTGTATTTATTTTTATTTAATTAGTTTTTGTTCATTTATTTATTTTATTTTAATTACTATTGTTTTATTATTATTATTATTATTTTTCTTTTTTTTAATTTTTTACTTGGGTCTAAAAAATGGCTAGCCCAGAAGATGGATGTAAAAGGTTATTGGAATTGAACGATGGTTCGGGAAGGCCGCAAGTATGTAGATAGGTACATAGGACTTGAAAAGCAATATTGAGATTTGATTGTTCGCGTAACGGTAGGGGTAAGGCATGATAAACATACTTGGTTCACCTGTTATGACGAAATCGTTTGGATTAAGCGTGGATTGTTTCGATTGAATTGGAGATGTCTACCTATTATTAGTTTTGTACGTTCTCGTACTCTAAAGTGGTTTCATTGCTCGGTGAAGTGCACATCAAAGGCGGAATCTCTGAACAAGTCCACTCAAACTTTAGTTCGACAAATAATTGACGCACTGTCCAGAAATTGACCCCCACTCAGCAGTTATTTTTTGAAAAATTAGTACTTAAATGTACCGGATAAAATTATCAATTAACAATATCCGGTGGGGCATACCCAGATCCACATTAGTCTCATCTCTTTGATCAACTTTTATGGATAGGTTGAAGTAAGTATATAGGTATATGTAGGTATAGATGGCATCTCGTATTGGTGGATCACCCCCAGAAATTTCTTAACATAGCTTCTTTCTTTCGTAACATCAAAAAACGGAACCAACAGAGATCTTCATAATTTCTTGCGAGGAATTAAACCACGTCATCCTCGTGCACCGCAATTGTGCACCCACGAGCAATCATCACCATTTTTGTTTTTCAAAGAGGAACCTCATTTTGAATTGCAGATTCGGATTCTTCGCAAAATTTTATGAAAAAATTACCCATCAGTTGAATCTTTGAATGCCGCAAAATCGAGCTCAATATTACGCTCAAATTACGGAGCAACATTTTTGAAATATCGACTTTTTGAAGATATTCAACTGCCACAATATGTGATAGTCACATGATTTAGAGGTATTTTTTCAGGCTGAATTACGTAGTGATGTTCATTTATTTATTGATTCGTAACAGCAACTTGGAAAACCACCGAAAAAACTGTCAGAAACACATTTCTCCAACCATTCCACGTAATAATCTATAATTTTGTTTTTCGGTGTTTTTGCAAGTTCGTGTTTCGAATATCGTTGAATGAGCGCCACTACGTGTTTCAGCGTGAAAAAAATACCCCAATATCATGTTCATATCACTTGTGGTAATTGAATTTCTTCAAAGCTCGATAGGTAGTTCCAATTTGTGCTCTATTTGCGCATGATTGCGCTCATTTTGGCGCACTCAAAAGTTCAAGTGATGGGTCATTTTTTCATAAACAATTTGCGTAGAAATTTGTAATGAATGGATTTACCTCTTCCTATCTGAACAAAAAAAGTTGTTTCTCGAAAATGTCATGGTTGAATTCCTCGCAAAAAATTATGAAGTTCACGTTGGTTCAGATTTTTATGTGCAAAATAAGGAATTTAGAATGTGGAGGGGGACCTTTTTTGAATTTACTTTCTTATTAATTCTTATCACAAAACGTCAGTTTGTTACGTTTTTGCACCAAAGATGAAGTCTTGGGAAATCCCATTTGGCTCTCCGTACGAAAATTTTCAACCCTTAAAAAACAACCCTCCTGAAGAAAATTCAAATATGAAAACTTGCTGTCCTGTGTACCTCGTTATTAGCCATTTACAGTCTGGATGAAATGTTGTTTGTTTATATTTTTCTGTGTAGGTAGGTACCTTCAACTTACCAGCATTTTCCCAGGTTTATTTATTTCGGATTATATTCACTGCAATAGGTCCGCACTACTCGGCAGCTAGAGCTCAACTGAATTTAATTTCTTATTAATTCTTATTAATTCTTATCACAAAACGTCAGCTTGTTACGTTTTTGCACCAAAGATGAGGTCTTGAGAAATCCCATTTGACTCTCCGTACGAAAATGTTCAACCCTTAAAAAACAACCCTCCTCAAGAAAATTCAAATATTAAAACATGCTGTCCTGTGTACCTTACGAACTAAAACGAACTAAATCACTCGCGACGAATCACTT
The DNA here is from genome assembly GCA_030762985.1 of Adelphocoris suturalis. Taxonomy (NCBI): domain Eukaryota; kingdom Metazoa; phylum Arthropoda; class Insecta; order Hemiptera; family Miridae; genus Adelphocoris; species Adelphocoris suturalis. Next base: position 111,885,958 of record CM061041.1, on the reverse strand, counting down.
TCGGCCTCCACATACTGTAGGTACTAAATTCTTATGATTTAGTCTCCAAAATTAAGGACATTCAGATGCCTCCAAATGCTAAACTCGCCTCTTTTGATGTGGTTAGTCTGTTTACCAATATCAATGTAGCTAGCTGCAAAGATGTGGTATGCAGGCTGATTCACGGCTCTAAACTTAATACTTTCGAAAAAGATGAATTGTTTAATTTGATGTCTGTCTGTATGGATCAAAATTACTTTTTATTCGAGGGGCAATGCTATACACAGCCAGGGGTTGCTATGGGTTCTCCGTTATCTCCTCTGCTTGCAGATATTTACATGGATTATCTTGAGCAACAAATATTTACAACTTTTAACACAAATAATCTTCTCTATTGCTATAGATTAGATTTCTATATGATAAATTATCAAATTCACCCTCGAATTCGGCGGGAATAAACTAAATTTTCTTGATCTGTCCATCTCTTTAGTAAATGAGAAGCATGATTTTTCAATCTATAGAAAAGATACATATAGCGATATAACGATCCATAGTAGTTCAAATCACCCTTTAGTACATAAGCATGCAGCCTTCCATAGTATGATTTTTGGAGGAGATCTCGTTGATACCATATGGGATAAGGTTCTTAGGAAAAAGAGTAGGGAAAAAGTTTCCAATCTGGCTCGGGAAGATGTAATTTTAGAAGAAAAGCAATGGATAAGTTTACCTTATTATGGGAAAATTTCTGATAAAATTGGCAAAATTCTATCATCGAGAGGTTATAAAGTAGGTTTTAAAAATTCGTCTTAAAGCATTACTAGGATCCGTTAAGGACAAAATTAGTGTGCAGGATAAAAAGCAAAACTGAAACCAAATCGTATTTGAAGTTCAGGTTTATTTATTTATTTTTAAGCAAAACTGAAACCAAATCGTATTTGAAGTTCGTATAAGGTTTACCTAATAGCGATATTGAGTGACAATATTTGGCTAGTATTGTGGGAACGCAACAAGAGGCGGGCGATTTGTCACCCGATGTGGCGACGAGAGCAGGGTTATAATTCCGGATGGTTAGCGCAGCGCGGGGAGGGTTCCTCAGCTTACAGAAACGGCCGCTAGACACCAGCACCTGACGGTATCAGATCTCGAACTTTCCTGGCCTTCGAGAACCCTCCAACTTACGCTCGTTGTTACGTTGCACTTACCTACAACAATTATGAAGCTATCTGGAGTTATTGTTTTCTTTGCTTATTATGGGATTTCTGAATAATTTTATGCAATTGGATCTAAGATGATTTGAATTATGATTTTCCTCAAATTATCATGTCCAATGTTTTTTCCAACAACTTGAGTTTTGAATCGACAATTTCGGCTGTTTTCCTTTATTTAATGATTATTCTCCCCTCCCTCAGCAAGTTTGGGAAGTTTTCATCAAGTTTTCTCGGACAAATCAACCAACTTTGATCAAATTAGGCGCTGATAGAACTGATTATAACTAATTCCAAGACAACCTAACTTAAATATATATATTTGGGTAATTTTGGACCCAACGCAATTTTCCAATGATTCTTCTATTGCCATAATAATCAAGTGTTGACTCCATGGGCTCGACAATTTGTTATCTAGTTTAGGTATTTCAAACTTTATTTTGACACATCATGGATATATCTTACCTCTATGGGCCATTCCAAATTTTTCATAATAGTTCACGTCTACAACCAATCGTTGCTGGGGAAAATAAAACCTCGATTTCCCATCCTACTAAAATCTTCCACCACTCGTTGAATTTAATAGATACACATTTCCTCCATATTTCAATCGGCCAATTTCTCTGTCCTGAGTTGTCCTAGGTTCAAACACAATTCGTTAGTCGCTTCATCAATCCACTAATCTGCTGGTTTTCTCCCTAGTTCGATACCCTGCTGATTTTTCTCCCATACGGTTTACTAATAAGTCATATAGTAACCAGGGGAGCCGTAAGACATTTCCATATCTATGTCACAATGTATCTGCGTTAGCTTTACACCTAGTTTGTGTGATCTAAGAAACTTACTTACTCGTCTTAGTTAATTAAAAACTATAAGTAGTGAATAACAATATAAGTAATTACATAGTTATTAATTACTTAGTTAATAACTACGAGTAGTGGTATGGAGTCCCTATAAGTAGTGAATGTAAATATATAAGTTGTCACCTACCTTAATTAACTCCGATCCAATATATCAAGATCTGAATTAACTTTATATCAGATGATGCTTCAGCTAAGCAATATTACTATCAAATGCGCAAAACTGTGAGTTTTGAAACTCCACTATAATTTCATCTTAATCAATAGGTACCTAAATAACTTTGAAAATCAAGACTTGCGCAGCTCGGATATCACGTTTGCATACCTAGAAACATTCCTATGTTGTGGCTCAATCGCTCAAAACGTAACTTTACCAGAAAAGTTTAAACCTACCCATTTACTTATCTAAGCAAAAATTGTCCTGAGCAACCACGTAGTATTTTTTTTTCTCAAAGATTCAAACATGGAAATGAAGCGAAAATTCGTGAATAAAGTGCATTTATGGGTTGGCTCCATTCTGGTCAGATTGGATTCGGAAAAACTTGACTAACCCTCATAAAACCTGTTTTCTAACCACCTAATTTAATGCCCACAGTGCGGAGAAAATGCGAACAATTGATCCATACTTTTTTGAACTCCGAAAAGAAATAAATAACTGACGTATAGTAACCTACCTGTTTTTAGATAGAATGTACCTAGTTGTGCTACACAAAATTACCTACTCCAAAGTTGACTTTATATAGCTAACTAACTAAGAAAGTTTATATTTTCGAAAATGAAGTTGAAAAGAAGTTAAAATTTGATAAGTTCCATAACTATTAGCTCAGCATTTTGATATTATGGTGTGTTAAGTTTCACAATTCAAACACCTGATGAATCATTATATTTAACTCATATTTAACTTATTTGGATAAATGTGACGTTTAAGAAATATTTAAGTAATTGGGGTTCATTAAAAATGAATACGCCTTTTTAAAAAAAGGTTTATTCCATACAAAATTCGAACACATTAGTTCCTTGAAAGACAGAAGGTATCCATAAATTTCTACTCTACTAACAAATAAGTTACTAATTCCCATAAATTCAGACAATCTCATTGTCAGTCAATTCCGAAATCTTACTCTTACTAAAAAATAAGTACATCGTAAACACCGACATTTTGACATAATTTTGAAAACTAAAAAAATTGACGTAGGACAACATGGCACGATTGGTTTGACTGAAAGCACTTTTCTTAGATTTACCTTTTTGGTTATTTTAATCAGAAATGTTACAGTTGTACAAAATAATTTATACTTACAGGTAGGTACATTCAAAAAGAGATCATCACAATTATAGCTTTGATGATTTTTTTACGTCCTTAATACTAATGAGATCATCATGTGAAACTGAAGTTTGCAGTAGGCGCAAAATGTTTTCCCTTTAGCTCGAAAAAATAAAGTTTTACACAGAAAGTCTAGACGACACCTGAAAATGATCTTGAGCGGGCTGGAGCTGCGTTTCCTCGCTATCTCATCGGCGGGCGCGGGTCCTCCGGTTCTGGAACAGGGTGACATTTGAGTGACAACTACGAAGGAATTCGATCAAATTCTTACGGGGACTTTGCATTAAGTTCAGGGAAAATTGCGGAATTTGAAAGACTTACTGGTGTCGCAGTTTGGCGGCGCTGACGCCGGCGGCGCCCCCAGTTCGGCCAGAAGATCCGGAACTGCTTGGTCTTCTTCCGCGTCAGGCGGTTCTGTATTGCACACAAAATCAACACAAACTTATTAGGTAAAAATGAATTTTTGTGTTGCGAGACATACAGAAACTATCATTTTTACAATGTAAAAGCTCAGAATAGACTTTGTATTTATTTATTTTTATTGTTCCTTTTGTTACTATTTTTATTATCATTTCTTATTAATTACCAAGCCATTCTACCACAGACCAAGTTTCGGAATTATTTCATAAAAACTAAAAACTTTATTGAAAGAAAATCTAGTTGTTGTATTTACTTATTATCTTTATTATTGTAGAGTAGGCATTCGTTTTATCTTATTTGATTTTTTACTGATATTTTTAGTAACAAAAGAATGAAAGCGTTAAATTTGGACAGACGTAGAATAAACTTGTATCCATATAAATGTATACATTCATTTCAGATTCGTATAAGTTATGAAAATTAATTGATCAATATCATCTAAGCTAATACGATCAATATTTTATTCTGAATCCAATGCCGGACATTGAATACATAAATACATTTTAATGCCCTCACATATTTTGGATATATTCAATTCAAATTTTATTATAATTTATTATTAGTAATTTCTTACATCGTTTCAGTTGATTTTAACCATACTTATTTACAAAGAACATGTACCTACATGGATGGTATGATTCGTTAATTGATAATAATTTATATATTCACTATGTTTTAATGTTACTAATGTTTACGTCCACATGTGAAAAAACTTGAAAGGGTTGATTTGCAATTACATGCACATGCAAAAAACAAAGCAAATATTAGTAAATAAAGTTGACTAAAGATCAAAATTTAAATAATTAATGATCCAAATTTGTTCAATTATTGTAAAGGTGTGATCATTTGGACGTTTCATGAAACGTGCTTAATTTTACAAAAATTCATGAAAATGCTAATGACTTAGGTAGGTAGGTATATGACTGAAATATTAATAATCACCATCTTGAATATTAGGTATATTAGGTTACTAATTTTATCATAATTATTGGGTATAGGTTCGAGTGAATCATTTGCTTTCTGGTAGAAATATGAGCACAATCATATTGTTTATAAATTATTATGTGAAGTATTCTGTGATAACAATGTTTTTTGAGTGGGTTTTAAAACTTGCAATTTGATGTAGGTAGTGTAGTGTTTTGATAACTATTAGTATTTTATAAATTTGCCTTAGTATAGGTATAGGTAATATTAAATTCAAAATGGAATTATTGAAAAAATATTTCTTATTGTGAAGAGAACTAACCGTCTCCATAGTACGGATTTTACTTAAGTAAGTGTAGAATATTTAACACCAATTAAGTCAAATATTTATAGGTATTCATTATTGATTAAAATAAAGTTTTTAAATTTTAAGTCTGAAAAAGTTGGAGATTTTTTTTTCTTCTATAAATAAGAAATTAGCGTAATTTAGATTTCTTGAGTTTCAACGTTGAATTAATGTAGTAATAACATGATTAATTATAGGTAATAAATAATATTAACTGACCTTGTTGTGGCGGGAGAGGCGGTGGACCGAAGAGGACGGACCTGATGAGATGGTAGAGGTCCGTGATTAGCTGATCGATCCGCCTGTAGAGCTCGTCGGCCTCTTCGATCGTCGGCAGGTTCCAAGGCAGCGGCATCGCGACGTCGATCGTGTTGACCAGAGCGTCGGCGGTTGTTGGCAAAGGGAGGCGCGTTGTGGACGGCGGCTGCCGCTGTTCTGAGCCCTACGCGGCGGCAGAGTCCCCTTTTTGTAGGGCATTTCCCCTTCGGAGCTTCTCCCCTCTACCGCGGGGGGAAAAACAACCCCTATTTCAGGGGGTGGGCAGAGGGGTAAAGGGGGATAGGGGTGAGTTTCGCACGAGAGGAGGCGAGTTTTCAACCCCTTGTTCCGCCTTTGCTTCCGCCACCCCATCAGTATTCACTTTTGAGCTAGTCACCCTTATTATTTTCTACAAGTGGCAAACTGATATAAAATAAATAAAGTAACCAAATTTTGTTGTTACCACATGTTAGGAAATCAGTGACAACTTCACACCAAATTTTTTGAAATCTTATAATGCCTATTAGCTTTTGTTCTTTCCGGGGGGCATAGTGATTTGAGGTAGGTATGTCTTATATGTTACCAATATACTTTTCCAAATTACTCAAGATGGAAAGAATCCTTACACATAAAACTCAAAGTTTGTTTCTATCCATCTATATATCAATCTATGTACCTAAGTATGTTTCCAATAGACAGCTAAACGGCTGGACCGATTCTGATGGGAGCGTTCGTAAAATGATCAGCGAGTTCTGGCGCTCAACATAGGCTAAGTCTGAACCTCCAAAATATCCTACTAGGTGCTTCATAAACGGTGCTACCCTTCGCTGACTATTTGTTTGGTTCCCGAACGTTTGTTATTATGGTTGCTAACTGGCAGTTTGTTAGCGGCGGAAATTCGTGACAAGTGGAGAAGCCTTTACGGTTTGCTACAGGCGTTCCGAGTGAAGCATGGGTTTCATTATTGATTGGTGATTGACCCTAGGAAGTTGATATTTACTACATGTGGGTCCGTGCAACGCTACACAGTAATAAATTACACCATCTCATCAAAAATCTATACAGATATATACCTGTTCAATTCAGAAAGTATCATAGGTTTAAGTCTATGCATTTAAGATATCTATTAGAGGGAGACGATCATTGTTGCCGACGACAAGTTCCTGTCGACGGATCGTCACCAAATACTATACAGCTAATTCCGGATGTCTAAAGAGACTACCGACCAAATTTCGAATAGTTAGCTCTAAAATTACGGTCTGCAGTGCGGATCACATGTTACGTGCACGCACGTTGACAAATGGTAGCCGACTCAAAGTGGAGACTCTGCATTCGTCAACGAAATTTGTTCAGGAAGTGAGTGAACCGGTGCTCTTACGAGGCAAAGAAATTTGTCGTTCATAATTGTGGTGAACTGAACGAACTGATTTCCTGAAGAGATTGAGAGGTCATCCAATTCTTTAGTATGAAAACTTTGGTTTTGGTGAGCGTTTCAGTGAGTCGTTTCAATTCAAAATCCCACCTGGTGAGAGATGGGCGCCGTTATCAGTTTCATCGTTGCAGAAGGAATAACTCATCTCAAAAACAGATTGGAAGTGTAATGAAACGAACTAACGTACAAGTGGTGTAGTGAATTTGAGGAAGGAAGCGTCAGTTTACGATGATCAAAGGAGCCGATGACCTTAAATTTTGAGATAAGGTTTGGTTTCTTGATAATAATTAGGTACATATTTACAATTTATTCCTTGTTATTCTTGCCTATAATTGTCTGACTCTCTGGTGCAATTCTTTGTAGCCCTGAGGATCGTATAAAAATATACCGAAACGTTGGCCTAGAAAAATAGTGGTACACTTTATGACTGAACCTCAAGACCCCAACAAATCTTAACTTAGATTTTGACTGATGAATTGGTACAGAAAATGTAAGAAAACCGTCTAAAGAGATCGTAAATTGACGTTGAACTAAATTTCCGTGGTTTTCCAGCTGTCAAAAACTCAGCTGCACGATACCGTTACAGAAATACTTATTTATTTATTATTTATACGGCACTACGGTCCTTGTAGGACCAAGGCCTTCTCAACCATAGATATCCACTATTTCCGATCCTGAGCCAAGATCCTCTACCTTTGGACTCTAAACACTGCGAGGTCCTACATCAATCTAGCCAGCGCTTTCAAGGTCTCCCTTTTTCCTCCAGGCGTACCGTATAACAATCTTCGTGGGTTTCTTTCTTCTGGCATGTGCAGCACATGTCCTAGCGATCTAAGCCCCCTCGCCAAATGAAAGCCACAAAGTCCTGTTGTCCATATAGGCTCTTAGCTCCTCATTGTTGTGATCTCTACATCTTTCGTTTTCACAAACTGGGCCGAGAATCTTTCGCTCCAGACAGTTCAGAAGGCATTCATTTGCAATAGTGAAGACCCAGGACTGTCCATACGTGACGACTGGACAGATAACATTTTTTGTTGATAACGAGCTTTGCACTACAAGCAAAGCCTTTTCAAGCTCTCAAAGCCTTTACAGAGACTGCTGGATATCCCAGAAGCATACATTCGTGCCTTTATTTCAATTTTGTCATCGTTGTCATTTTTTTATTATTGCACCCAAGTATTTAAATAATATACTGAAGATCGGCTGTGGCTGGGGCTGGTTTCCCGATGTCTTTACTTACACTGTTTTGCTTTCATCTATCCTCAACCCTCTCCTCAAAGCTGCATCTTCGAATTCATCTACTGCCTCAAAGAGGGCCGGAACAGTCCTTGCCATGATATCAACATCATCTGCATAAAGCTAGATGCTGCATTAAGCTGAAATGAATAGTACCTCCCAGAAACACTGGGATTCCAAATATTGTGTCACTTTGGGGTGCCAAAACAACGTGAAACTTCAATCAGTTGGAATTTCACACTTTTGATCTCAGATTCGAATTCAGCGCACTTGAAAACACCTTAAATACATAGTAATTAACAGCTTAAAAGACCGTTTAGTTTGGCCAATAAACGGGCTGGAAGATCACGCGTGACGTAGTAGGGCTAGGGAGCTGAGCCTTCCCCCAGGCGTCATCGTGCAAATGAATTTCGAAAGCCGTTTTACTGGTCAGATACACACATCTTATAGCACCTTTTTGGAAAGCTCTCGCTCAGATCTTTCTAACGAGGAAATAAAAAATAACCATGCAAATACCCCATTGAAACGCATTCCAGAGCAAGTCTTCGATTTGAAGAGGAAAATGAAAAGTTTCTGGAGTCCATCGTGGGAGAGAATGAAACATGGGTTACATGTTGCAATCCTGACACAAAAAAACAATCCCTACAAAAGCACCCTCACCCTCGGAACCCATTGAATTTGTTGCTCTTCTTTAGAAAATTTTGATTAAAATTCGAAAATTGTGCACTTAATTTAACTGAGAGTTAAATGGTTCGAATTTTATTTAAAATGTTCGGCATACCGTTGTGATAGACGATTTATGTCGCCAGACCACTTTGAATTTGATGAAATTTTGCTCTGAATCTAACTGAGAGATAAATTACCGGATTTTCTCTGTAATAGTCAGTAGACCTTCCTAGATGAAAATTTGGGCTGCCCGACCAGTTACCACCTTGCGTTTTCAGACTTCAACGCTACTTCATATGTAAAGGTATAAGTATTCCATGTGAGAACAAAAATTCGTTCTTGTCAAAAAGTGAAGCATTTCAAATAAAAGGATCGTTGGCCAACGCATTTTGAGCATTTCATATTGCTCAAATTTCGAAATATGTGCTCAAAAAGTCACTAAAAATGGCTGAACGTCGTTAAATTTATATTTTCTGGCAGAATGATTGTCAAAAGAAGTTCATCAACTCTGAATAGGTAGAACATTAGGACATTCATGTACAAAATTATGCAGAAAATTGATCAAAAAAACAAAAAAAAATTCTTTTTTGAATTGCAGAATAACTATTTAAAAGAAGTTTTTTGTCATAAAATTGGCTCCTGAAAATTCCTTTGCTCCCAAAATGCTTAAACTTCAAAACACGTAAAATAATACTATAATCGATAACTTACAAAAATTCGCCCATACGATCATGCTGCATGACTGGAACTTTATTTTTTAAATAGGATCCGAAGGATTTTTGCCGCCGGGCCCGGATTTTCTCCACGGCACTAGGTACCTACCTACTTGACGATTCGTAGACCTCTGATGGGCTCCTAAAGATGATGATTTCTATCTTATTTAATCTCTGAAGCCGAAATTGAGAGAGGATTGAAATGATTTGCTCATTCTTAATCAGCTGAGTGAGTTAAATTGTATCCTGATCATCCTAGGAAGTTGAGATTTGATAGGGAGACTCTGGGACACTAAGAGACGATTGCAATTATTGGCTCTTTTCCAATCAGCTGAGTGAGCTAAATTCTCTCCTGTTACTCCTAGGAAGTGGAAATTTGATACGGGTACTCTCTGGGACACAAAGATACGATTGAAGTTATTGGCTCTTTCCCAATCAGCTGAGTGAGCTAAATTGTCTCCTGTTCATCCTAGGAAGTTGCAATTAGATACCTATGGAGACTCTCTGGGACACCAAGAGACGATTGAATTGATCGGGTCTTTGCTGATCAGCTGACTGAGCTAATTTAATTGAAACATTTTTAACTTGAGACACAAAACACAAATTTCGCATAGGGAAAAATAAGACATATCCATGTACCAATGTATCTGCATTTATTGTAGATAAACAACTTTAAAATTGACATGGTCACGCATACTGAAGTTTTTTTGAAATTTCCATTGGACTTCCTTTCTGTTCCAAAGACCCTTCCCTTTCTGAGATTCATATCGGTCCCAAGGTAGATACCTAGGTGTCCTGAGGTACCTTCGTACTACTTACCTTGGGACAAAATGAGGTATTTAAGAGATGAATTTTTCGTACCTATATTCAGAGTGTTCAGAAAATTCAAAAAAAAAATCTGAGAGCTTTGTAATTAGATGTAGGCTGTAAATGGTACGTTGCCAAATATTACAATTTCACTTATGGTATGTTGGTACATACTTCACAAATGGCTGCCGCTAATGACCCTTCTGGTTGAGGTGCGGCTTAACCCTTTAAAAAAAATTGAGGACAAAAAATGTGTCTCGAGGACACGATTACGCTACTGACACGAATATGCTGATGTGCCAATCCATATGCAGGCATATTAGGCTGCACGTTTCCGAATTATGAGGGTACCTTCTTTTAGGTAATCAACTGTTAGAGATCAAAAAGAACTTTGGAAAGATAGATACCTACTGGTAAATTATATACCTAATACCTAGGTACTTTTTTTTTAATACCCATTACATCATTATTGTGCAGTGAATGAAGAACGTGCCTAAGTATTTTTATTGAATAATGCCTTGTATCTTATAATAAATACCTAATATCATAAAACTGGTACTAGGAACTCCATGAGCGATTTTCCGTAAGCAAGGGGTATATATCGGATCGGCATGAACCTAAAGCGGGGCTCAAGAGGAACTTCCACCCTCCTAGCCACAGACCTGACTGAGAACAGAACTAACAGCACATTCTAGTGGTTCCAACTGTAACAAAAGCTTTCCTCACAGCACCATAGGTCGCGCCACTTGATAGCCATCTACAAAGCATCTACCCTATCTCCACGCTCAAGTCAAAAAAATGCGACCGATCATATTGTACTTATAGGTATGTAGGTGTAGGTACAATATTTTGTAAATTTGTTGAAACAATTTTATGAAAATCGAATTGTAGATATTTAGATGTAGGTTTATCTACCAGTGTCTGCTGTTGTGATGTCTTTCTACGTCAGGGCAATAAAAGAGACAAAGATGAAGACGAATGAGAAGGTTTCCGCCATGCAAGGTTACAGTTCGCTCCTAGGTTATAGCGTGTTGATGCAGATTTTCTCGTTTCTCGGAACATAATTTTCTGAATTTGATTCTGACGGTTTATTTGCAACAGTTTTTCCGTGGTAATCGTATCGATATGGCCTCATCCGACGCGAAAAAGGCCGCAGCCGTCAAACCTACTAAAGTAAAAGCCGTGAGCACAGAAGAAATATACAACGGTTTCCAACTCCTACGCTCCGAACAGCGAGCTCTCATTCAGAAACTCCAAGAAGTTGAAATGGATTTGAGCGAACATCAGTACGTTTTCCTATATTCTTATGATAAATTCATATAAATTTGGAGCAAATGGTTTTGTTTATGTTGAGGTGATTAGCGGTGTGTGCAAGATATTATACATACCTAAAGCGAAAAGATAGTTTTTCATGTGGTCACGAAAGGGTTTTGTGGTACACACATGTTCACTGAGGTATTGCTCTTAGCATGTTCATTACGCTGTATTAATTTTAACGTGCAATACTTCCTTCTAATTGTTGGAAATTTAGAGTTAAACGGAAATTACATTGTTGATTTTGCCTTCAAAGCTCTTGGTAGAAGGTCAAGACGTTGATTGTATAGGCCACCCTATTATGTACTTGAATCATTATGTAGGTAGGTAGGTACACCCTTTCTACCGCATCTATGGAATTTCTAACATTTTCTACAAGCAAAATGTTGGTCACATTCCATCAAGGAATGTCACACTCTGAGAACACAGTCTGTGACTCAAGCCGGTCTGCGCAAGCGTTGTTTCCAGCGTAGGCTTTTATTAGGATTGTGTAATCGGATATATCTCTGCTTGTGAACTCCGAGTTCGGAATTTCGGAAGAATCTTCTGAATCACGTGATTAAAACTAGATTTCTCGAAAAAAAAAAAAAAAATCGCTGCTTCAAAAATTATTAAAACCCCAACTTGCTAAAGATAATAGGTAGGTAAAGTGTATAGGTATACCTATTCACGTACCAATACCTTCCTTCATATCATATAAATGTATGTAGTTATGTGTGTACGTGTATTATTGAGTGAGAGTATGAGACCTTCGTAGTCTCATGGTGAGGACCTCCCCTTCTGTTTTATTTAACCTTGTTCCATACACTAAGACAAATGGTACCCTACTTCCAGTGAAATATTCCAGTAATCCTTTTATTAAAATAATATACTTTGACGTACCTGTTAAGTCGAACGTTATATAATATTTGCTGTACATACTCTGTGACACATTTTTATCGCATCGTTAGTCCAATTACTTTCAGAGCTCACTCAGTTGATTTCAGTGGTTCATCATTTAATTATACTATAGATAGGTACCACACCCCGAGAAAGCATTTTAGTATTCAGCATCTTGAGTTGAATAGGCACAAAATTAGCTGCAGAGCACACTGCTGATTAGAGTGGTCGACTTATGGAGCAATCAAATAGGGGTCCATTTTTATATTATTTCGATATCCAGGGCAACTTTAAGGAATAATATAATGTACTGAGCGAAATCAGTAAACAACGAGTCTCCTAACTTCAATATCATCGACAGTTACAAATAATGATTATGTATCCAACTTCAACTGAAGATGTTACAATTTGCAACATAATCTTCTCCATACTTGTTTTAGAATTAAACTTCATTTCAAACTAAACTTAAATTTAAACTTAATCTTCTACCATACTTGGTTTAGAACATGACCTGGGGAAGTATCGCCTTGATACTAAATACTACCAAATATAAACTGGTCTAATGACCCTAATAGGGTCGTTTGAAAAAAAAATGTCCGTTTTCTCAATTTACTGTGTCCCAAAGATTTGAAACATGATTCTGGAGCCAATTTTCAACTTATAGCAATGGGGTATGAATCAAAATGTTCTTCAGGTTATCCTTTGTAAAACCAACTATCAAACATTACGTTTTTCTAACAGTTAATAGGTTTTTCAATATCAACAGTTTAAAAAAAAAAGTCCAAATAGTAATGTCCCAGTGGTACTTACGATAGTTACTAAGGTTTGTAACTTTTGACTAGAAAATGTTTTTTTAGATCTGAAAAGTAATTTCTATCAGACATTAATCTATAGATAATGACTTAGCAAGGTTTTTACAATTCTGAAGAGTAGAGGGCAGCTAGAAGAAAAAGCACCTTGTCCCAGGACTTTGGTCACAATAGTTGTGTCCCAATAGTCACGCGAGGGGTGGCGGCTGGAGAGTATTTGGAGGGGAAGTGGAGGGTCTAGCAAGTGCGTGTGACGTTCCCCTAACGCCCTTAGTTGAGTGCCACATGCTCTGCAGCATCTTTGGTGTCCAAGGATTTTTCACCTTCATCACAATGGTAAGTGGTTTAATTCAAGGTCCCCATAGTTACTATGAATTCTCTAGGGAAACGTTAGTTTGTAAACATCATTTATTGATTAATTTATACGCCTAAATAATCTATATTTTTGCATATGTTAACCAATCGTTTTTTATGAGATTGGAGGAGTGTAGCCTTGTTCGAAGTTGAAATGTCCAGATAGTTATGATAACTATGGTGACCGACTAATTTTTTCTGTTTTGCAGGGTGTGATACCAGGCAGTTGATGCACAGTTCGAGTAACTGAGTGCTGTGCCAATGTTGCACTGTACTCATCCGGAGAAAACACCAGTACTTTCGTTCTCCATGGCGTCCTCCACAGATCGGGCAAGGATGCTGTAGATTTATCCTAACAATACTTCCAGAAGATCGGTCACTGTTGTCACCTGATTCAATGTTACGATGGACGAACATTTGTAATTTGTAATTGGATTGTAAATTGTCCAGTGATCCTTTTCTTGGTTTTGTGTTTGGCACATCGTAAGTTTGATGAACATGTGAATGGGCTTGAACCTGATATTGGAGTACTCGGTCCACCCATGCTCTCAGTGACTTGGAAATTCAGCAGAAATTCACAGCTGTGACTTGGATGACATTCCTGATTACATCCCTCCTATGGAATTAGTGGATGCCTCAGCAATTAAATGTGGAACCTTCGTGTTGGTGGAGCTACAAACAAATATAATACTCCAACTTTGGGACATTGGTTTGGTTTTCAAGACTTCATGAAACAATTAAAATAAGTTGCTAAGTAATTGAATTGTTAATTGAGACAGTTTTATTAAAGAACTTTACTGTAATTAGCCCTGAATAAAATTTTATCCAGTTTAATTGCCTGGCTTGAGTGTTTCGAACATGTTCAACCCATTTCCCTCACTAAGTGTCCCACGCAGCTGTAGTGTTCAATAACACTTTTTTCGCATTAATTTAATTTTTTCCAAACATATATGTGCTATCGACGTTTGGAGTTTTAGACATATTGAAGCAAATTCCAGAACCAGATTGCTTAAAGAAACAGTTCAACATGAAAAAATAAATAAATAACCATTACCAACGTAACTCCTGTGACAAAAACCACAAAAATAAAATTTCCATGACAATCTATGCCAACAATTTCAACATATTTTTATGTAATTATTATCTCTGAGAAGTGTACTCATTCAGAAAAATGAGTCTGCCTCCCGTAATCCATCTTTAAAAAAAAATTGCACCGTAACTACAGTGACCAAAAAATTGTGCTTTTTTTTCAAATTGAAAAAAAAAAAAAAAAATTTAGAAGTGAAAAAACTCGTGGCTTTTACATAGAACCTTATTTTAGACATCTTCAAGTATATCTGGAGCAACTCGGTGGCTAAAAAGATCAAGATTTAATTTTGACTGCTACACCACCTCAGAAATGAGAAAACGGACATTTTTTTTTTTTTTTTTTTTTTTTTTTTTTTTTTTTTTTGAAAACGACCCAATAATCGAATCATTCGTAACAATAATCTTTGCATGACTCTGCAAACGTACTTTCAGAACCACCCACTTTTTACCCATTTATGTAGAGGTTACTTATCCTTTATTGTAATATTGATGTAATTTTTTCACAGGATAGTTTTGGACACTTTGAAAGACTTGGATGGTGATAGAAAATGCTTCAGATTAATCGGCGGGGTGTTGTGTGAAAAAACAGTCAAGGACGTTATTCCCACTCTCACCAATAACAAGGAACAGGTACAGTGTTTTCATAAAGATGTACAAAAATCATATTTATTAATAGCATATGGAATCATAAGATTAATGTGATTGACAGCACATCTGGAGTGGTGTAATCAAAACCTGATGATGTGTACTATATCGTTCACTTTCATATTATAAGCTTTTTTTTTCGTCTCACAGTTATTCTTCAGCATCAATACTTGATAATGTTTTCATTCGCTTGATTTTTAATTCATTTTCATTTTGATATTGTTATACATCTATAGATTATTCACAAGGAAATATTGATACGTTATTGAGGTTGGGAAATCGCTGTTGAGTTCTACTAGGTTTCTCAAGGCTGTATTATTTCTAGTTAAGAATAGACCGAGAGAAATGAGAATAGGACCAAAAATTCCCCTTCCTATTTACTTTCCCTACTTAACCCAAAGGGTCGAGGGAAAGTCTTGCAATCACCCTGAAAATCAATTTCTGAAACTCATGCTAGGATGGGTATTTTGTTCAACCTGAACCCATATCTATACGTTTCATGAAAATGTATGTATGTGTGTATGTATGTATGTAACTCATGTACACGATTGCGACCTTAAGGCGACATAAAAAAGAATCCAATTTCGGAGTTGGGTTTCTAAACCCAAGAGCTAGCTACAGTAGCAAAACCAGCTTAAAATGTTCATTTTTAGGGGGTTAAAAAAATCAGAATAGTTTTTGCCTTTCTCAAAAAGGGATCGAGGAATTTTGATAAATTCATAGGAGATACTCCTCTTCTGGGTAGAAATGATATACCATGCCCCTCATACCTAGGAAACTAGTTTTAGGGCGGAAATGAGCAAAAACCTTCAAAAATAGGTGGAAAATGACGGTTTCTAGCACTTTCTTGGCTACTATTCTAATAGATACGACCCATCATAATAGCATCCATCTGTAATGAATACAAGTGGAGAAAATAGTGCGAAGCCTCGCACCAGATGTGTACCTGTAGCTAGGACAGGCAGGGTGGTGACCTCTTCTTGGTTACTTTCATGAGTGCCAACTTGAGGAGAAAATTTTCCTAATTAAGCTGGGTCCTCAGTTCCCACTGGTCTCGTTATGTCGTCTGAGTACTTGCTACCAGTTTCCGCCTTCCCTCTCCCTCCCCCAGTCTTTTCTATCAGGAATGGTAGTCGTGGCCTATAAGTAAATTCATAAACTACATATGTGTTGTTTATGTTTTGTTTCATGGTTTTAAATACTGGTTAAACCCGATCACAAGATGCATAAATACATTTCAAAGTTTAAGTAAGAATTTGTTTAGAAGGTATTAAATGATTTAAAAAATGAAACTTTTTTGCAGGAAATCATATAGTAACATCTAACAAATAAGAATTTACAAATATTTCATTAAAACTCCATCTGAAAAGGGACAAAAATTCAATGAGGAACTTGCACTCATCAGAAATTCATCCTGAAACCTGTTTTAATGTACTCTAGACCATCTCCAATTCACGAATATATAATGACACCGAATTTTAAAAAAATTATTTTCTTAATTAAAATTTAATTTAAAAATCAGGGGAGGTGGAAGGTGCTGAGAACGCTCTGTGAATGGCTGACTAGCGTGTGACGTCACATTTTGCTTCCTCCAAGGGAGTAGTGCAGTTTCCACTCTGCTACCAATTAAACTTGAGAAAAATTTGTTTTTCTCGTTATTTCTGGTGATCCTTCAACATCTTCTGTCACAACAGAGATGTGCACATGGCATCACTAAACTGTATAGGTAATAAAACTTTATATTGAACTAAAGCCTGTATAATATATAGGCTCTATCACCCCTGCTTATACTACTTGTAAACGTCTCCGCAAGGAAAAACCGGGAGGACGACCTTACTTTTAGGCATCTGACTTTATTTATTTAGTTTATATAACATAAAATTTATATGAAAAATTAATAAAATTTCATTTCAGTAGAGCCATTGCAATAGTGTCAACTACGAAAATTCGGTAAAATGCACTCGAAATTACCTCAACTTTTGTAAAAGGAGTCTGTTGGATGGGTAGAAAAACTTTCTTTTTAACTAGTTTTGTTAGTGATCCATAGGAAAAACTTTGGTATGGAAAAAGTCTAAAAAATTGCATAAGATTGTTCATTGTGAGTCAAAGTTGGACGAATCAAGTTCCAATCATCTACTACACCTCAACGTCTACACTGCTCGCTATCAACGCCTTCTTCATCTGGAGAAAGAGCCATTTTCATTATCGTTTGGAATCAGCCATTGTTAGAGCCACCTGTTGCGTTTAAATTCTTTATCCAGCTCAGGAGTAGATATTGTGATGAGATCAACCCATTAACTATCTAACCATTATCCATATCAACCGTAATCATTGGCTCTTGGCTGTATACATTATACCATATTATCATTTTCATCTGTATCTACTTACTTGGAGTTGGCTACATCAATTACCACATCCGCATCAATCACCTCATCCACATCAATCACACATCCACATCAACTACACCAACCACTCATCATCATATTGGACATTCAGGGAGGAAAGGGAGAAATAGGCTATTTATCTAAATAGTCTACATATTCTTCTGTGGAATTTCACTACATTTTAATTACATTCAAAGTCGTGGACCACGCAGTAGGTAGTCTTCTAGCAGACCAAACTATAACTTTATGGTTACACTACAATTATTATTGTTGAATAAAATAGCTAAACTATTCGTTACATTTAATTTACAACACCTACCTAACTTAATTGGTTACTGAAAGAAACAACGTAGGTACATAATACAGTCCACTTGCTTTAAATAGTAATTTGCCCACGGAGAATTTACTTGGAGACTAGCAGTCCATCATTTCTTGTGTAAATCGAGTAATTAAGTTGTGCGAGGTTTCTGCTGAATACCAAAAGGCAGGCCCTGAGCATTCAATATTCATACATACCTATACAGGGTGTCCCCCTGAATTCAGCGTAAAAATTGGGATCAACGCCATTTTTCATAATTTTTTTTTACATAGATCTCAGGAAAAATACTTTCGAGCGCGCCTCTTGTGCCAGAAGTTGCGCAAATGACAAACTTTTTTTTTTTTTCGAACGAGAACTCCCTTTTTTTATTGCAAATCCGAATTCTACGTGAAATTTCTTGAATAAATGACCCATCACTCGATTTCTTAATTGCATGTAAACGTTTGCACTTCCGCTCTGAAAGTGCAAAAATGGTGAAATACTGAGTTTTTGAAGATTTCAATTGTGTGGCTGTGCCAAAAAAACCCCAAAAACTCTGGTACCAGCCTTCTCAGTTGGTAGTGTGGCTGGAACACATGCCCTCACCTGTGGGTCAAAACAGGATTTTGGGAATATCCAAGGTAGTCTGACTCTCCTCCCTGGAGGAACGTCCCATGTTGTTTCAACCTGGGGGATACCATAAGGCAACATGCTTCAGGACTCCTGAACACGTCTTCCATTCGATGGAAGGAGATATGGGATTCTAGCCTTGTCTATGTTCGTGTTTTATTCAATTTAACTTACAAACACTGTCAAAGGATCAGTGTTTGCCCCTGTGTTCTGGGAAAATGACGCCATTCTGCGTTTCGAAAATGCTCCGGAATGGGGAACGGAATTCGATTTTGTGGTAGTCTTTAAATAGCTTAAGAAAGTGACAGCCCTGAGACAAAGCTGAGTGGTCAACCTAACACTACCAAAATTGAGTAACTTGGTTGCTGTAGCCTTGTACTAACCAGCTTCAAACGACTCTCAGTCCATCTCTCTGCCAAAAGGTAGATCGAAATACTCCTCTTGTACATCCACGCATGGGGTGAAATTACAGAGAAGCATTGCTGTAAAAAAAACTTTAGATCTGTTCAGGAGTGTAACTTTAGCACATTCTGTAAGGGGCTATGGTAACTACAGACGTGTTATTAAGGACTGATAAAATTGATTGTCCTAGTTTTGGGTTTGACCGAGTCTGTAATGGATTAATCAATTCCAGCAAACATACTTATTTAAATTTTTACCAATTTCAAAAAGTAGTTGAGAAATTCGTAAGAATTTCACTATTTCTGCCAAGGCTGGTCTGAATTGGAGGGGCAATTATGGCGTTATTGACCTCAAACCCGAAATTCTAGTTATGGATCATATTGGAAGATGAATCTTTTAAAAAGAGAAAAACAGTTATTTTTAGTTAACACTCAGTTTCCCAGTAGATGCACTCAGAGAGGGTTTCAGAATATTGGAATATTTTTTGTTTTCTGTATATAATTTGTTGAATCAACAAATTAACATTCCTCAATACTATCTCTAATACATCTAATCTCTGGTTTCCAGCTTGCTGTATTAGTAGAAGCATTGAACAACCAAGTGGCCAAAAAAGGCGAAGAAATCAACGAATACAAAGAAAAGAACAACATCAGGATCCGGGGTCAGGACGACATCCCATCCAGTAGTGACGAAGGAGACCAACAATCAACAGGTTCCCAACCTCGAAACGTCATCATGGTTAACCCAATATAGTTATCAACTTCCTCTTCTCATTTCGAACCTAACACGCATTTTTTTGTTTGTCATTAATTTTTAAACTTCGAAAACACTCGCTGGCTTATTGTCGACATTGGAATGATTGGCAACGTTAATAGCGAGTGTCTTACAGACCTACAAACATTTAATTTATGATTGTTGGAACAGTAATGGTCTTTCAATTTAATGTTTTTGAATAAGAAATAGTGTTGTTTCTTTCAAGGAACGTTATAGCACGCCCATGTTTCCAATTCAGAGGATAAATATCGTTCCCTGTCTAACAATAAACGAGTCTAACCTTGTCGAAAAGGAATTTTTGTATGCTGTTTTTTGAGCGAATACATTTTAGTTTCTCACTGATGATGGATTTTTTCCCATTTTTGGGTGTATCCTTGGAACGTTTGTTCATTAGTATAATTTCCAATTTTGGAACAAGAAAGAAAAAACTTTGGTAACTACGTTTCAACATTCAAAATACTCGTTGATTCGAACAATATAGAGTGAAAGAACAACTCCATCTGTTGTTTTCACACAAACGTAGGTACTGGATTGAAGTTAACGAAATCTACCACATAAAGTAATGATGTTAATAATAATTAAGTTAAATTAAAACAAAAATATCTTGTGTATATTAATTACTTAGCGATATCAGGTAGTTGTGAATGGGTGACAACGAATTTGGGCCATGTCATCAAATAACATTTCAGCTGCTGCCAATAATTAAGTAAATTTGTGTTCATTGCGCAAATCCTTATCGCTTACAGATTCTTAGTCAATGTGAATAGCTGATTCGTTACTATTAGATTTGCTTCTTGGAGAGAGAATCGAGGCGTTCAACAAACAAACGTTGCTAGTACCATACATTGGGTCCTGAGCAAATGAAGGAGTGGAAGAATAGCCAGTACACCATCAGGGTCATTAATATTTTGATAAAAACCGTTATGCCTGGGAAAGTGACTATAATTGGTTAAGTGCTATGTATTGTGGTACACTGGGCCTCCATGGACGTTATTTTGGATTTGTTCAGTTGTTGCATGTTCTTCCCCAAGACAGTTCAAAAACAGCTTAATTCAAAATTCTAGTACAAAAATTTTGCCTTCTCTCAACCCCGATCTACAACCCACTACCTGTGTCAACATCAGGATTTGATGGAATAATGTTTAAAATCCTTGATTCTGAGAATTTAATCATTACGAGTTGGTTTAAATTCGCGGTATTCATGAAATCTGACTTCTTATTTATCTTAGCTAATTCAGTAAAATGTCCAGAGGTTTCTTCCTAATATTGTATTTCAGTATAGATGCAGCTGTATGGTGGCATTGTGTATATAAAATTCGTTTGAGAAAGGATTTACGTAGCCACTTTAGACATTTTCATGTCTTAGATCTGGCACATAAACTGAAAATTGCTCACAAAACACGTCCGTTACAAAACGGAAGTTAGTGAAAAACGTTGTCTATTTCCACGAAAAATAAAGAGTTACAGTGTTATTAGGAACGTTAGAGGAAATACTCACTGATACGGTTTCTGATTATCTCGCTTCCAACCAAATCGTTGCTACGGAACTGTAACTTTGCCATTTTTCATCGAACTAAAATCGTTAGCCAGTTTTTGGAAAGATCTCAATTTATGCTAAAATGTTAGCTATCTTAACCGCTCCGAAAAAAAGCAGCTGAGCTACAAGCAAAATTATTAATGAACTAAAGAATCCTCGAGTCATAATATGTTGATTTGGTATTAACCACGATGGCTCTTACTACGATGGCGAATGTTGTCTTAACTGAAACTTGAAAATGTTCAGCCGATAGTTTGGGGTACTGTGAGGGGCATCAGATCTCGCGATTGAGCTACTTGTGGATTACATCCTAGCAACATCAGAGCCTTACCACCGAGAGCACTAACAGCTGCATAGGCCATGAATGGCTCACATCCCTCTATAGCTACTTCTGTAGTTGTTGCACCTAGGGGTTGAATGGGTTGAGATCCCAGTCCCACTATTACTATGTTGTCTAGGGGTTCAAAAGGTTCTTCACACTACGGATGGCGGTATGGTTACTTGGTGGATGAGTGAATCCACTATAGAATGGATTACTACCGTTTCAACCCTGGTCAGTTTGGAAACGTTCAATTATTATAATAATTGGAATAATCAAATTTACTTAGTACCACCTTTTAGGATCGTTATAGGTAGAGTAACCCAACTAGACAAGGAGTTGTCGAGGAATTCAACAAACGGAAGTTAGTGAAAAACGTTGTCTCTAAGAGTTACAATGTTGAATCGATTTCGACGGTTATGCCATCATCAGTAACAAAAAGTAACTTTATTGTTTGTTACTGATGATGGCCTAACCGTCGAAATCGTTTTAACATTGTAACTCTTAGTTTTTCGTGGAAATAGACAACGTTTTTCACTAACTTCCGTTTTTTGAAATGGGTTTCCTCAACTTCGTCGCGAATGATTTAGTTCGTGTGAGGAATTCAACCTTTGAACGGTATTTTTCAAAGGTTACATACTTTTAATAAGTTCCATGGTTGTTTTTCTCGTAGTTTATCTAGTTTCGCTACATGTAACTGTTCTAAAATTAACTGTTCACTGTTATGAATTAGGTTAGCACAGATTCTACTAGGTATAGAATATAGATTTCTTGACCTACCCTGATTCCCAAGTAGGCATCAAGTGTTTGGCTCTTCTTGCAAATTATTTATTCATAGAAAATTGAGCAATTGCAATAAATTTGTGAAAAACTTTCTTTTTGGAAATCTGTTTTAGAACTGTATAAAAAGATTCCTTGCTGCAATTTATTTATTTTTTTTAACAGAATGCCATTTGGTACGAGTTTTCATCCACATACACCTGGCCATTACCAATTTCTTCTAAAATTTGCTCAAACGGTGGAAAAACTGTTTTCACAAAATTAGCTCATAGAGTCATGCAGTATGACTGGAATTTTTACATTTTGTAGGAAGCATAATTATTAGTTCAATAAAAAATATTATTTTCTTATTCTATAATTATTATCATTTACTTGAGGAGGTGAGACGATTACACTGATAATTATAAGAGAATATGATGCGCTGAATTCTAAGAGAATATCATACATCATGCTGGCAGTATCAAAGCAATTAAGTAAGTATTTATGTCTTGCTCATTGATTTAAAATAAAAGCTTTTATATATTCCTTATGTCTTCCAGGAATCAATATTCTGACCTTAAGGTTTACTCGGTTTGGTCGAAGTGTTTACTTCCTGCCACGTTAATTTCTTGAGTCTATGAATCATCCATTCTCTCTTGGATATATTTCGCATTGAGCCGTTTTACTACGCTCGTAAAACGTTGACAATGAAAAGTGTCGTCACAAGAATCGAAGGTTATTTAGCATTATTTCTCGTGTAATGGTTGTGGCTGTCTAGTTGTGATTCTGGCGTTTAGTAAACATCTGAATATGAATAACCACGGAACGAACTCGGAATAATTTTAAATTCTGCTGTTGGTCCACTGAGTAAACTTGCTCCAAGCGTGTTAACACTTTCGTCTTATCTTATCTGACTCTTTGTTAGATTTCTTTACTGGTACTCAACGTTATTAACGATTATTTTCCGTTCAGAACGACACGATGCGTCTCGCGGTTTGGTTGTTTTTTGCGTTTTTTGCCTGGGCAGGTGCCGAAGTGTGTTCCTTGATACATTACTCTGCCAATACATGGGATGCGAATTGTGCGAACAGAAATCTCACGGTACTGCCAGACTACAATGGTCGACCTATAGTTTATTTGAACCTGCGAAATAATAGACTCAACTCTAACATTACTTTCAAAGGGTGGACGCATTTGAAATTTATAGATCTGTCATTCAACCCACTCTACGATGTCAAAGAGGCTACTTTTGAGGGTTTCGACGACCTTGGAAGCCTCAACGTTTCATACTGTTCTCTCAGTAGCATCTCCAGCTCGCATCTAAAAGGGAAAACCTTGATCAGACTTCTTGATCTTTCTGGAAACGACCGCCTCTCTCTTTCTCCAGATTTTCTACTGACGTTGAATAAATCTCTTGACCGTGGCACATACACTCTCCACATCAATAACATGGCCATAACGAGCTTTGCACCAAACTTTTTCATGTCTGCAGTCTCACTCTCAAGACTCCACGTAACAGACAATCTTCTGGAAAATTTGCCCGTTTTCCCTCCTAATCTAAACTACCTGGATATCTCCAACAATTCACTTAGTGTCCTTCATAGTGAACCCTTCAAGCTCTGCACAAATTTGAGAACCATCGTGGCTAAAAACAACGTCCAGCTCATAGAAATTGAAGAAGAAGCCTTCAGATATTTAACCAACCTCACTGTGTTGTCTTTACAGGGAAACAGGAAATTAGAATATCTGCCGAACGGTGTGTTCTCCAACAACCCCAACTTGAAGGAGCTTTCTATGGCTGATTGCAATTTCAAAACGCTGACACCTTATTTTGAGCCAATGTTTTTGAGTTTGAAGCACCTAGAACTTTATGGAAATCCTTGGGAGTGTAGTCCGTCAATCAAGTGGTTCCTGTCTCTCAACTCCTCATCAGTGGCTTTATCAAGCATCAGGTGAGATCTTACCCTATTTATATTTAACTCATACTGACATTGAATTAGCTTTTTGTACGTACATACATGCCACATGTTTAAAATATGAAACAATAATGATGCCCGCCTCCTCTGCTTCGAATTTATCGACATTAAAAACATCTGGCTTAGTTTGGTACCTAGTTGTCAGCCATTTCCACGTAGATCCTGAAGATAAAGACCAAGGACTTTCTTTCTGATCCCCAAATCTATCTTCCCGAAACTATCTAGGTAAGCCATGTATTCGGGATGAAAGAATCTTTCATTGAACATGGTTCTAGATCCAAAATGAAAATTTATATTTACGAATTGGAAAGTGTATATCACTGTTTATCTGCAAGTGATAAAAATGATGAATTGCTGAAATTGTTCCTCGATTTTGGACATTCTACCCAAACGAATCCGAGAATTCTCATGGAAATAATCAGAGAAAGTCATTGTTTATTCTATGGGGAGTCTGAACCCATTAAAACAATAATCACATGAGTATTTACATTGTTACCAAGAGTAATTATGTGCATATTTCCTAAGTTTTCATAGAATTCCGTTAACGTAATTTTTGAGGTTTCTATCAAATCATGATCGAATACCTAATGTTTCGAAAAATACGATCATCAAACAGTGGCGAATAGTTTATTGACGAACGAAATTCAAGCATTTAATGACCATTTTACGAGTTGCACAGTAGGTAGACATTTGGAGGCTTTGTATAGTTGTAAACATTGTATAGTTTGTTATGCTTGAATTTATTATTAATTTTTCATTGGTATTTATTTGCGGAAATATGGGAAAATTAGCGAATTTTCATCAGTCTGATTTACCGGTAGGTAGTACGCTTACATTTTGGGTGGACATGAATATGCACTAGGTAAAATATTGGTAAACATTTAATGAATTTCGCCACTTTTTAACCCTTTCTACCTGGCTGGTACATTACGTCCCTAGTGGAACAAATTTTGTCCCAGCAACCTATCTCTATGAATCATGAAAAAGTATGCTTATATTTGCGTCTGCCACTCAGCAAGTCTGTTTGACTGTAACGGGTGATCACCATAGCGACCTCCCAATTCGATATAAAAATACTGCGGAGTTTTGTACACCTATTGGAATGAGAGATCAAACCCCAAAATACGGTGCCAGACACAAGCACTGGTTTTCCGGCTGATAAGGGACAAAAGTCAGTTCTTGTGTGACGGAAGCGCCGGTGCTTTTTTCGCGCATACTGCATTACTAATAACTTTCGTAAAATCAGAAGTTATTAAGGTTTTTGTCTTTTGCGCGTTGCTACTAGACCATCGAACTATTCACATCATTCTGATCTATTTGTCCATGTATTCTATATTTTATTGAAAGGATTGATTTAGGATTTTTCATTGTTGAGATGCGAACATCCAGACCATCAAACTATACACATCATTCTGACCTATTTGCCCTCGTACTTACTTGTTTCGCTTTCATCATTTTTGTCAATGTTAAAAACTACCATCATAACCACCGGCGTTTTTGGTAGAGTTTCCACCATTGTTCATTTCAAACCATTGGCGCTTTTCGAAAGGATTGACTGGCACTTTTGGGGAGTATTTGAAAAATGAACCAGCGCTTTCGGGTGGCAGCCACAAATAGCTTTTTTCCCCACTTTTGTCTTATAACTTCAAGTATTTTGACCCAATTTATATTATTTAATCTTTTCGTTGATAAATTTGATATCCTTGATTTCAAAAATAACCGGTAAATGTAATGACGTTAAAAATACGAAATATATGTACAAACCACGTAAAGTTATCAAAGTTGGGAATATAGTGTGATATCTTGCACCAGATAGATATACCTATTTGTTTTTTCAATGGTGTCTTATAATTTAATGAAAGGAAATGGAGGAAGGAATACCTTTCCTAATCCTTTTTGCCAGATTATGATTGAACTATTTTACGAGTTGCATGGTAGGTATTTGGAGGCTTCATTCTTTGTTGTTCGTTGGTGCATAGTTATTGTATATAATGTATAGTTTGTTATGTTTGAATTATTAATTTTGTTTAGTTATTTGTTTTTCTCCTCGGTTTAATGCGGAAATCTGGACTGGAAAAATTGGGAAATTTTCATCAGTCAGATTTACTTGTAGAGATACTTGCCTACCTTGCTTACATTTCAGATAGACACGAATGTGCACTTTATAAAATATTCGTAAACATTTCAAGAAGTTCGCTTCGTTCATTTCGAATAGCAATACATGTGCAATGAATTTTCTTTAAGAAGCCACTTAGGTAGGAAGCCTAAGGAAAGGAAGGCCTCAAGCTTTGGATATAAATAGCAGCTATGGTCTTAGAAAAACTCCAATAAATAACATTCCTGGAAAGTAAATTGGTCCAGGAAATTATAATTTTATTTATTTTAAGTTAACCCTCAAAGGATATGACTACCTGGTAAGTTTCGTTACCATCCCGTGAGTTGGCCCATAGCTCCTCTGCCAATTGAGTCCAGAACGCACCTTAAGCTACTATACCTCAGAGAATGCTGAGTTACCAACTTTAACTTTTCTTTCAATGTTCTCTCAACAGTTTTGATAACATTTACAATAGTGATTATTTAGTTAGGTAGGTACTTCTTGATGTTACTTGCTATGATGAGATGCATGCTTACGAGTATCCTGACCACCAAACTATTACACATCATTTTGATCTACATTTCCAACTAATCTGAATTTTTACTAGGGGATTGACAAGTTGATATTTGTATTTTTGAGATGCGAGCATCCAGACTACCAAACTATACACAACATTATGATCTATTTTACCAACTAAACTATATTTTGCTTCATGAATTTTGAGGAGACAAGTTATTTTTGACAATTTGTCAGCGGAGAACAGAAGGGACGCGTGATTTGACAAATATACAGCCATGGTAAGAAGAGAATGGGGGAAGTAATTCAGAGGAGTGTCTGGAAATGGGATGCCAGTGACGCCGCTTGCGCATTCTGTCGAGAGTTTTTGCAACTACCTCCTACAGCGTTCCTACCCACCTACTATCTCCGTCCAGCCGAACTCCCCCCCCCCCCCCCAATTAACGCCTGGGCAATCACGGTACTTTAGTTTTCAGCGTTGGCGAAGGTTCTCCGTAGCCGAGTGGCTTATGCTGCCAACTGCTCTTGAGGAGGTGTCGGGTTCGATTCCAATCCGGAACCCGTAAACTTTTTGTTAATTTCACCTGCGAAATATACTTTTAAACTCAACTCCAATCTCTTTATCCAACTAATCTATATTTTAATAGAAGGATTGATTTCGAATACACGCTGTTTTTAATTTACTTTTTTTTTCATTTTCTGTCATATCAGTACCCATACTGAATCACTGATATCCTTTAAAAATGCAATGAATAAAGACAAATTTTATAACAAAAAATTCCTGTCATGCAGCATGATCGTATGATCGAATTTTCGTTTAATTACGTTGAATTGTTTAGAAATTTTAGCACTGTGATTGTAATCAAATTGCAAACTACCAATTCATTGTCGAAGAAAACTTATTCTAAATAATAATGTGCTCATTAAAAGAAGATTTTGGATCAGGACTAATTTAGGATATATTTTAGGATAAATTGATCTGAATGATGTGTATTCTTTGGTGGTCTGGATCTCAAAAATAGTGATATCCTAAATCAATCGTTTTGGTAAAATATAGGTTAGTTGCATAAATATATCACAGGTGGGGGGGAGGGTGGTTCCCAGAATCGCTTGAAATCGGACGGGTAGGGGTCCAGCCATAGGTACCTTATCAAGTTTTTGATTCTCAACCCCTTAACTTTCGATAGCGAATATCTGCTTCATCAGACAGATCTTTATTGTATTATTCTGCTGTTTGAAAGAGGGGGCGGTAGTAAGGTTTTTCACTAGGCAAAACTTCACTACTGCCCCCAATTTTATAGAACCACAATTAATTAGTGTTAATCATACTTGGGATGTGTCAACTCTTCAATGCCCAGTCCATTTCCCTCCTAGGTTCATGTTTAATACCTATCTTCGAAAATTCATTATTTCACAATTTTCGCACTTTCAGAGCTGAACTTCGCAGTTTTAGTACCACAATACATATCTTAAAATATATCCTAAATCAGACCTTTTAGTAAAATATGGATTATTTGGAAAATTGATCTGAATCATGTGTATAGGAGGTTTTGGATCCTCAAAAACTCCCAACTCAAGAACGAAAAATACCCTAAATCTATCCTGATAGTAAAAAGCAATTAGTTGGACAAATAGAACCAAACCTGTGGTTAGAATCGAGGGTTGAATTGAATGAGAATTGAAAGGGGGGGGGGGGGGTCCAGCTGTAATTATCCTTCTAATTGATAGAAAGAGAATTTTTTGAGTGTTGTTAATTTAGTTGTTAACCTGGGGAGCAGCAGTGAAGTTTTTGCCTAGTAAAAAACTTAACTGCTGCACCCTCAATTTTAAAAACCATAATTAATCATGTTAATCATACTTGGGATGTTGAAAATTATAACAGTAAAGAAGAGTTAGTTTTGAAGAGTCCAAATCATATTTTCAAAATGAGAAAGTGATGTTTTGAATGGGAGAAATATAACGTTGAAATTGGGAGGCAGTCTTAAAGAACATTCTCGAGATCTATGGAAAAAACAAGGGGGTTACCATTTGAATTGTTCTTGTAACTCATTTATTACGGTTGATAAGGAGGAGGTAGGTTGTGGGACACCCTGTATTTTAAAACATTCAAGAACTTTCAAAACGCTTGCCTCGCTCCCTGGCCTTGCCTTCATCCCCGTGGTAGGTAGAGATAAGAGGAAGTTGCAAAAACTGTCGACAGAACGCGCTGGCGGCGTCACTGGCATCCCATTTCCAGACACTCCTGTAATTCAGGGCCGTGGTAAGGAGTGCGCCACTGACTGGCACCGCTCGAGGGGGAGAAGGTCCTGTAGAAGTTGAACAGTTGTGTTTCTAAGTTGGAAACATCTTGTGAACTAGCCTGAAACCTCTCACCATGGTGGGTTCTTATGATTAATCAGCATTCCTTGGTATATGTAACTCGGTGGTTAATTTTAATATTTTCTTTCGTTTTTGGAGCAGTTTGTTAGTTTTATCAAACTTGCAGTAACAATTTGCAAGAAAAAAAGATACTCTGCCTGTCTGTATTCAACGTATTTATGTGTGAAAATGTTTCCTGTATTGGTAGTTTGGTACTTACTCATTAAATTGTCTCTGGTTGTTGGCAGGTGTGAAAATGGGTTGGCGTTCACCCAATACTTTGGCCACATCCAACAAACTGTCATGAGGAACATCATCATAGTCCTTGTCGTGATGACGTTCTCATTCTTCGGGATCGGCGCCTGGTACATCTACGATCTGGAGAAAAAGAGAAGAGCGGATAATCCGTACTGGCGTCTAGGAAGGAAGAACCCCATGAGTGATCCCGTTTACATATCCACTGTTGTTTGACACAGCTGACTGGCTGAACATGATACGAAAGGCAGTTCTGCTTCAGGAAGAACGAATCGGAAGACTATCAACGAGGAGGTTATCACTCGATAGTGTGTATTTATCTGTGATATAAGTTTTATTGGACGGTACCACTTGAATATCCAGCAACTTGGTCAAATAACGGTGGGAGTTTCCCCTAATGCTCTCGAGCGGTGAAACTGTGCCCCCAATGCTCCCAGAGTATGTACCTTAATGCTCCCAAGTTCAAAAATATAAAAAACCATATTTGTTGAATTGTAAATTTACGCCCTCATTTATGTTTATGATCACATATATATACGCTCTCATATATAATATGATCGTGAATAATTTGAAAATTACAGTTTTCATGTGTATCGTCAAACATGAATTGCTTAAAAGTTTAAGGATTAAGGCTGAGTTCACGATCGAAAGCGGAGATTGGGGGAGCATTCGGGCACAGTCCAAAGGTTACTTTCACCACAGGGGAACTCCTACTTTACTATGTGCTGGCAAAGCAGCACGGATCTCTTTGGAGCTTCTTGGTGCAAATATCAACCAATCCCATTGTTACACCCCCACACGCACTTATATATAACCGAATGAAATGGCTCTACAAGAGCATGTACACATTCAAAACCTTTTAAAGAAGAACAATAATTGACAACACGAAACTAATTTTTATTTCGGCTTATGCTTTATATATATATATATATAAGAGAAAAGAAAATTTGATTTTCGGAAATGTTGAAATTTGTCGAGAAAATCTTGCCATGGAGTAGATGGACTGCTTTGGTATAAAGATATTGTAGGAAATGAGACCCACAGAAAATAAATTAATGCTGCTTTATTGAAAGAAGGCTCATGCGAATATTTTTGGTGCTTATGATCCTACAGGGTTGGACATCAGGCGTTAACTGGCCATGGCAAGATTTTCTTCGCAAATTTCATCATTTCCAAAAATCAAATTTTCTTTTCTCTTATTCCGAAAAAGGCATGAACCGAATCATAAAAATGGGTTTCGTGTTGTCAATTATTGTTTCTCTTTAAAATTTATTTGATATTTATGTATATTTTTTAATGTATGAATATCAAATTGTTTTGTTGTAAATGTCGAGCTGACATTAGCTTTTAATTTTTAGATTTTTGCCATCCTAATATGGTAGTGAAACTAATGACTACATCTTTGAATATGTATAAAATACATGGTGAAAATTACAACCTACCGACGAAGAAGGAAGTTATTTTTTACCTGAGTACAATTCTATTTATTTATTTTCCAAAATATTTGTTCACCCATTTACTAGCGAATTTTGGGGAAAATGAAGCTATTGCAATGGCTTCAACGATTTTAAATTAAAAACTCGCATTCTTTCATCGTTGAGCCTAGAGTTAACCCCTTTTTCGAATGTACCTCCATATAACTATAACGATAACTTTCCTTGGGATTGAGATAAAAATTTCGTTCTTGCGCAAAAAAAAAAAAAAAAAACTTCCAAATGAAAGGATGATCAAAAGTCACCAATAAAGGCAAAAATTGTTGAATTTACGTTTCTTTTTTAGCAGTATACTACCTATTGTCCAAAAAAAAATCATCAACAATCATTAACAAGAACATTAAAAAATTAATGCACTAAATTATGCTGAAATATTTACTCAACTTTCTATACTACTTTATTGAAAAAACGATTTAAAAATTAAAAAAGCTAAAAATCCAAAATGGTTTTTGAATCTTTGGATATTATGTGTAGTTTTTTGCTATAAAATTGGTTGTTCGCAATTCCTTTGCACTCAAAGTGCTCAAATTTTAAAACAATATAAAATACGTGTATAATACGATAATTTGCTCAATATCGTATTATCAGATCATGTTGCATGAATGAACCTTTTTTTCTCTACTATTTGTTCTTGTTTGACTAGTTTGATTTCTTTTAAATAATGTATATAGCGGTATTTATAGTAAAAGTGTGTTTGGTAGAAATCTACGTCATTTACCTACTCGTAGACAATATGAACCTTATCTGGTTCATTGCAAACCCTGCAATTTCACCTGTCAAAATGACTTGTTTATCGTGGAGCACCTACCTTCATATCATCATTGTGATATAGGACTCTCGAGATTTTAAATTTGTTACGGATGATTAGTTTCTGCGAATTCGTAGTGTTTATTTTAGCTTTTTAATTCTCACATGTTCATAGTCTCACCAACACGAGCCTACTTTTCTGAATCTGACCAACTCATTTATATATGAATAAATTAGTGTTGTCTATGATGTGTTAGTTCATTAAATTATTGTAGCTGTCGTTTGGGACAAAGTGACTTTCTTAATTGGCGGAATTTTTTTTTTTTTTTTTTTACAAGTTTTATTGCGCCAAGTAATAATAACAACTTATAAGCAATATTCATGTGATAAATTATTATACATTTTCTTAAGATCTAATATACTTCACTTTAGACTTATTGTTCTGATTATTGAGTCACTAGTCTTGACGTTCATTTCATTTCACTTAGTTCATGCGGTTTAGTTCTTTTAAGTCTTCTAAGTAGATCTTCTGTGTCAAGGAGCTGAACGACATCCTAGTAAACATGATCTCTGAGCCTCAAAAGGTGATGATGGCTTGCTTGCGGATAACCTCATTGACAGATTCAACTTTCAACTCATAGTGTAATCTGTCGTTTCTGAAGTATCTGTATGCATCAACGCAGGTACGCAGAACATTATTCTGAAAGCGCTGAATAATGTTGCGGTTACTTTGTGCAGTGCACCCCCACAGTTGAGCACCATATGTCCAGACAGGTTTGAGGACTTGGTTGTACAATATGAGCTTATTGTGGATAGACAGTTTTGAGTGTCTTCCCATAAGCCAGTACATTTTCCTGAATTTGATAACTAGTTCAGACTTTTTCTTTTTAACATGTGATTTCCACCTCAGTTTGGCATCGAGTGTCATCCCAAGATATTTAGCTTCATTGGCATAAGGAATTGCCTCGTTGTCAAGGAAGGCTGGCACGTAGTTGATCCTTTTATTTGTGAAATCAACATGTACAGACTTCGCTTCATTCAATCTAATTCTCCATCTTTTTGTCCATTCATGGATGCGGAGGATGGAGTGGTTTAATTTTGTAACTGATTCGATATTGGTTTCTCCTGTCGCTAAAATTGCGGTGTCATCTGCAAACGCGGCAGTTGTATTTTCCTCAGTTTCTGTAGATCGCGAGTGTAAAGCAGGTACAGTAGTGGGCCTAGTACACTGCCTTGTGGCACTCCAGCATGAATCTTCAAAGGCTTCGAGAAAGCGTCGTCTTGTTTGATTCGGAAGTATCGGTCGGTCAGATAAGACTCCAGAATTGCTGCATAGCATGCTGGTAGAATTTTGCTAAGTTTGTGAATAAGCCCTTCATGCCACACTTTGTCAAAATTGGCGGAATTGACGTAAACTTATTCTATGTCCACATGTATATATAGGTGGGTACCTTCGAGTTGGAGTTCACCAACAACTATTTTCATCCACTCACCATGTGTTACAAATTTTAAGGTTATAAGGTGGGGCGACGAATGCGCCTACAGATTGAATGAATACCACCCTATAACTCAACTTAGTTTTAAATTCCTACTACTTTTTTTGGTAGCAGTTACTCAAGTGTGTTATACCATTATATTCCAATATTTTTACTAATTTATTTTCCCCCCTCGGACGGCTTCATTGATTAGGTACATTTAGTTGGAATGTACCTGACATGGTTGGAATTGTATTTATTTATTTAACATGGATATGAGATAGGGGTGGTTGAGGAAGAGATATTAGTCTTCTCTTTAGTTATTTGTTTATAGTGGATTGGATGAGCGCTTTCGCCATAGTTGGCCTCATCAAAGCTTAAAACCTGCTTATTTTATACATACGGGATAGCCCAATTACAAAAATCAAAGTTGTGGTTTATAAATAATAATAGTAATACAGACTATCTATATAAATTAAAGATTATTTTAGTGCAGAGGTATTTCAAGATAATACCTACGTAATAAATATTCAACTTCTGTCAACTTGTTGGTACATGCATAAAAATACTGAACCAGGTTTCTACGTTCGACGAACTGCGATTCATCGGAAGCTCAATATGTTCTATGAACGGCAAATGATAAACAATTAAGTAGTAATTAGTGCACTACTACAAAACCTGCTGCTGCAATTACTATTTGGTCGTCTGTCGTCTCTCTCCCGAACCAAGCAGTGCGCGGGACGAACCCCGAATGTGTGGATCAAAGAGTTCGTGACTCGCCGAGTAGGTATCTAGGCGAGCAGCCTAGGTGCTCGGCGAATGCCGCCGCTAAAATGTTAGTGTACGTTATGATGGAAAATTAATCTGAATCATGGCATCAGATGTGCCAGTTTTGTAGTCAATTTAAAACGCTGCAAATTATTTCACAAAGGTTTATTATTTTTTCAATTGAGCATGATCATAGTTTTAGTTGGCTTGCGTACGTCATAAGGCCCGTCCAGACTCCTCGGCGTGTCCTATTCCGAGTTGCCACAACCTATATTTCTATAATTATATACGTATGTTTATATTTCTCGATTTGAGCTCCTATCTATTCAAATAATCATTGCCTTAATAATATCATTTTCTAAGTACGTACGAAAAGTCGAGAGGATTTGTTATTAAATATGCGTAGCAAACCATTGGTATTAACACACAAATATGACCTAAATAAAAACGTATATTCATGCCTCGAAGGAACATGAAATTCAAAAGCAATACAAGTGGAGGAAGTTTTCCACGCCACCCTGGAAGTACTCCCTAAGTCTCGTTTCCTCACAACCGGAGGTTCACCGCCCTATTACGCTTACACTATCATATCACTCATATTTTTCCATCAACTTTCATTTGAAAGTTGTGCATTTTGAGATGAGTGAATTTTGTCCTAACATGAGAATAATAATTATTAGGTCGTGCATGATCTGGTCCTAAAGTGTTCTGTTGCGAAGTCCTACTGCCCATTGTTATCCTAACCGTGGAATATTAGCTTGCGCAGTTGTGGTTGAGCAGGTTGGAGTTTTAACACGTCAGTCTAACACTCAAACCCTCGAAAAAGACACTTTTCGTCCGTTTTTGGCCCATAGAATCTACGCGAGTAAAGCGATCGGGATGGTTAAACGTTAGGACTAACTAGACCCCAAATGGAGTGTATACGTGCGAAAGAACAGGTTTTTTAAGTAAATTCTTGGGCCTTTTATGGCCCGAACGGCGGACGGACATTTCAAATTTGGATTCTACGCACCTTGAAACGTAAAGTGACAAAGTCTGAGGGGGGGTTATACAAATTTTTTGCTATACGATCACATAGGCTTATTATTGGAAATAATAAACCAAAAGTGGAAAATCATTCTTGTATAATTTATTACTACTCATGCATTTTTTTCCTTAATGATACCTAGGTACATGTACCATATGGCAGTGGTTCTCCTATCATTCTGATTCGAGTATAATGGATTTGACCGATAGATCCTACCTTTGCGAAAATTCGGGAGGATCGGAAAATGCGACCGTTAGAGGTAGGTGTGTATAATATTGATCCAGGCCCAACCGAAGGGGCTTGTCCCTTGAGAAATGCCTTCCAACTTATACTGTCCACTCCAACAAATGAAATCATCTGACCACCTCCCACTGTCAACAGAGCCAATCTAATTGTTACCTGGCAACAATCTAAACCCCATCACTTTATCGTTCCCTTACCTCGAGACCCTTCCTGGACCCTCGAACAACCGATTTCTAGAAAGATGATTATATAATGAAATGAGTAGGTGGACCAACCTATCCGTTCAGGAAACCAAATGAAGTGGGGAAAATTGATGTTGGCACTGCACGGCAACAAGCAGTTAGGTATCTACCTAATCCATTGATAGGTAGTTTCTTATAGGTTAGTATCGCATACCTGAGAATAAGGTTCATGGTGTTGGTAGGTATTTAGGTATAGATTGAAGATTGTGTGTTTTCAGAGTGTATGAAGATGTTTGCTGAAAGCAATGGGTAGGTACCTACCTACTGGGCATGGGGAGTGACTGAACTCAGGTTTTGCTTCCGAGACTGCAAGGCAGCGGAAGCTTTGTTTTCACTTTCAAAATGAAAAAAAATTTTTTGCTCCAAAATCAAAATTTCCACTCGCATTTAGCGTTTCAGAGCCTCCTGAACAAATTTGGTTCCGTGTCTGTCTGTCCGTCCACATTTCCTTGTAACAGCCTTAACTTCCACAATTTTGATCCGATTTTAACCAAATTTTCAGGGATCGTGCGGGTTAAGCTCTAGATGGTCCCCTATCAACTTCATCATGATCGAATCAACGGTAGCTTCTGCGCAGGCGCTAACGTGAATTCCTTGTGACGGTCATAACTCGGTCAATGTTGAACGGATTTCGATAAGATTTTCAGGGATGATGTGGGTAAGGTCCCTTGAGGTCCCATAAGACAATCATCATAATTGCATTGGCTTGCAACAGCCGTAATTTCCACAATTTTGATGCGATTTTCTTCAAATTTTTAGGGATCGTGCGGGTACAGCTCTACACGGTCCCCTATCAGTTCCGTCATCATCGAATCATTTATCATATGTACCTACCATTCAGCTTCCAATTTCCCACCTTATTAATTCCCTGATGCCAGAACCTTTGGTTTCTAGTTTTCTGGAATTTAATGGTGACGTACTGTGAAGGTCACGAGGAAGCTCATGTGCCATTTCCTTGGCAGTGTATTTTTGTCTATAGTTTTCTCTGAGGAACAGTACCTACCTACCTACTCATCCAAGTGGCTTATGGTTAGTCAGGTCCATTTTTATTGCTCTCATAAATGATACAAGCTAATAATCGGTTTCAATAATTTCCAATTATTGTATTAGGATTGATGTCATATTATTACCTAAAAATTTTATTACCTATATTTGGTTTTTGGGGCTGTATTCAATTTATTAATGCCTTTGTGCATACGAATGTGTCTATTTAATTTCCTAAGTAGGTACCATTCTAAGAATCATAAAAAGTGCAAATACCCAAGACTGTTCGAGGCAGTGATTCCATACTAGATAGGAAACAAATTAATTTAATATAAATTGACCAGCATTTCATACCTAATGACATCAGCGCCTATCACGTGTATAATACCACTTGAGATGCTCACCCGTACTGCGGGTCTAACTCTGCAATTCGTGAAGGCGCTATCTTGAAGACCTTTGGAATCCGCTTGCAAAAACTCCTTAACTCACAATTTTCTGTGTTGTGCCATGCTTACAGAATATCTACCTAGTGTATCGTTTAAATTGAACTTGGTTCTTGATAATTAATTCAAGTTTTATTGTTTTAAGATTTTTTAAACATACCATCGTCGCAGGGCCGGCCTTAGGCGAAAATTGCAAGACTCACGTTTTATACCCCTGCCGGAATACCCGCCAGGGAAAAGGGGGGGGGGGGGGTCCGGGGTGTAGTATATCTTTATACAGAAAATAGGTAATTGATTAGCTTTTCTTTTCCTTTCTTTTGTATTTGGTTTTTTACTAAGTACCTACTTTAAACTTTCTAATCTCTTGGTTTTGTTAATTTTATCTGACAACTCTTGACAACACCTGCAAACTAATTTCGTCATGCGAGTATAACTGTGTCATTATTTGAATGTTAATGGGTACTTGAATAAGTTTGATGCCAACAAATTATAAAATCGCGGCCTCGCGACACTCCCAGCAGAAAGAGAGTGAGATAGGAGGAACCATGTCACGAGGTCTCCGCAGGTTGCCAACTGTACGGTAATTACCGTAAACATACGGTAATTTTGGTGCACATACGGTGTACGGTAGCAATCTCATTACCGTACCCGAAAATACGGTAAAATGGAAAACCTAGGTAAATACATTATTATAAATCTATTTACCTATCATTTTAGCATTAGTTCATGAGATTACAACAGGTTTAGGAGAAGGACAACCCTTTCGTAGCTCGGTACTTACTATCTAGGTTAAAAAAGAAATAATGCTACTCCAGCCAAAATATGTACCTATTGAACGTATTTACCTTCCCTCACTCAAATGCACAATGCAAGAGGATTTTTAGCAAGGCCAATCCTATAAAAACAAAACGAGAATTGAAGTAAGCCACACGCTACTCATTGCTGGAGTCATTTGAAGATTATTTCGACCAGTGACATGCGAACAATGATGATGATTTCAGTGGTTTCCACTACAGTCAATTGTTAATTATTTTTAGTTTCATGGTTATAAAAATTGTTTACTTTTCCCAATAAAAGTATCGTGACCTGTGAAACGGGACGTTCGCGAACAATCAATTAGGGACTCTAGACCCTGACCAACTAATCTAAATTCTTACTAAGGGATTGACTACTTGATGTTATGTATTTTTGAGATGCGAGCGAAGTGAGCATCTAGACCACTAATCTAAGCAGAAAACTGATCTGTATAAAATATCATGGCGACTGGAGTGCTGGGAATACCACGCAGTGGGTAGTCGAACTAAAGAGCAAGTCAGGGTCTAAGTCTCGTGTCTCAATTTGATTGTTCGCGAACGTCTCGTACCTGTGAATGTGTGTTTTCATTTCAACGTTGTGATACGTTTTTTATATACAGTAGGTACACGACGATGATATCTGTGTATATTTCCAATTTCACCGATTTACAGTCAAAATCTGGACAGCCAGTAACACCCTAGCTTGAGAAATCTAGTGCAGAAATCTAGTGACCCTTATTATGTAGAACACCAATTTACCCCCATTCTTGAGAACTTACTCTAGATCTATTTCACGTATAGCCGCAGCTGTATTCCATGATCATAGGCACTTTTCTGTGTCTAAAAGTAGTGTTTTGAATTCAAAAAAGTAGGCATTGGAGTTTTTGTTGAAGCTCACTGTTAGTAATCACAATATTCATTTGAATCTGCTATCTATGGCTAAAAATGATTGGCTAAAACCAAGTTGCTTTACAGTTGGTTAGAAGGCTTAATGAGTCCATTGTTGTCAGCAGTCAAATTAACTACCACGTAATTCAAGTTTTTGTCGCTTCTGACAGCTGGCTCACGAACTTATCCCACGTAGGGATTTCAACCTCGTGCGCAATCGCGCACGATGAGTCTCAGTATTTTGGATAATAGATCAGCCCACGCGCCCGAATTAAACGATACGACCGCTTTGAATTATTCATAACGACGTTTTCGCCAGTTATTTGCATTAGATACGAAATAAAGCTTGAAGACGAAAGCGAAACATTACATATTTAATAGGGGAGTCTTTTCCGAAGGAGGAGGGAGTATAAAACCCTCAGAAACCGACAATGTAAGTGTATTTCGACTAGGCACTCCAGAGCAACGCTCACACAACCGTACCCAAAGCATCTTTGTACAAACAAAACCCAACTTGTTTGTCTTGGCTCCCTGTAAACACAAACAGTATAAATATTTATCACTCTCTAGTCGGACCACTTGAGTCCCCGTCTATATTGGTTTGTGACTCCTCCCTGAATACATTAGTCGGGTCTTCCCTTGGGAGCAGGGGAGTGGGGTTGGCCTCTTCTCGGCTCTCAAGTTTGAGGTCGGTTGTATAGTTTATATCCTACAGTCGACGACACT
This sequence comes from Adelphocoris suturalis, assembly GCA_030762985.1. NCBI lineage: Eukaryota > Metazoa > Arthropoda > Insecta > Hemiptera > Miridae > Adelphocoris > Adelphocoris suturalis. The sequence continues at coordinate 111,846,565 of CM061041.1, read as the reverse complement.
CCCGGAAATATACACACCGACGGACACACACGGCCGTCTTGTCACCTACGGAGTCTCAAGGGGGTTCCCGCGTACTCGTGTTCCCTCTTGACAATCTGACACCGCCGTCGTGTTTTCTCCATTTCCTCTTCGAGTTGGGGGTGTTCCTCATTAATTCAGCTTGTGGGCTCTGGTTGAACGGTGTGCCTCAGAATTACTCTCAACGAGTCACAGCCTACGTAGTAACTCACGAAGAGAAGGTACGCCTGGTTACCTGAAGCAGGCATCAAACTGATATAATTCATGATCTTCCCTTCCAATAAAACCCGTCAACAGACCAATAATACCCTTTACTGAACGCATTTAATCTGTTAACAAATGAATTATACCTATTACCAGATGAATTAAACCTTTTATCAATGGAATCACACCCCTAATCGTTCAATTCCAATCTACGTCCCCACTTTCACTCATAGTTCTTAATATACAACCACCCATAGGACAAGAATCCAAACTAGTGGCATGAGATGCCCCGGTCCGTGGAATGACCAGAAGACACAGGACTGCAACCTAACCATATAGAGCAGTCTTGCACGTGGGTCCACAGATTGGGAGAGTATAGGTACATCTCCGTAAGTTCGGCGACGTGATGCGAATACCCGACAATAGTTATCCACACGTCAAAAGCCCGTTTCCCGAGCAGAGGATCCATAGGCAGAAGACAGCACCATTGGGAAGAAAACGCTCCAGACATCTGCGATTCAGTGGATCTCGATAGGATCCTGGTTCTCTTGCAATGATTGAGAAAGGTTGGTCATCTCTTCGGCAAAACCTTAATCCAGAAAAGTGGATTAGGATTGAAAAACTAAAAATACCATGTTTTATATATATATATATATATATATATATATATATATAAATTTATCGAATAATTGGTACAAATACAAACACAGATATGAGTAGAAATAATCAACGTTTCGCTATTTTGCGTTATCAAGATTAATGAAGATGTTTTTGTGTGGTTGGTGTTTAGGCAGTCTTGATCACCTGATAAGTATTGTGGGTTGTGTTGGAGTTCAATTTTGAGTCAACAATAATTTTTGGCGAAAACAATTTTCAGGTCAAAGAATTTTTCCAAATTTAAAAAAAATTGTTTTTCCTCGGGGGAATCAGCCATAAGAGTTCAGGCCCGGCGGCTTGAGGGCACCCAGAACCCAAATCCGAGCTTGTTCCGCATAGTGAAGAAGCAGTGGATTCTCCTCTCGCAGCCTCTTGAGTACTCGAACTCCATAGCAGTCATTAAAATTTAGTTGATGTACTGCTGCATGACGGTTAACTGGCTGGTTCCCCCGTCTATCAGTCGTAGAACGATGATTGTTTATTCTCTCGTTTAACTGGGTAGCTTTACCAATGTAGAAAGCGTCACACTGCTTGCAAAGCAATTCATATACGCACATCCTGCTTTGACAGTGTGCCGTTCCCTCCACTTTGTAAGTTAATGGGGTATTAGGAGAAGAGATTTCCACTCCTGGATGTATTATGTCACACATCAGGCACCGAGGATGATCGCATTTTTGTAATCCAAGGGATGGCTCATTTGGAGATAAGTGCGCCTTGTGTGTGAGCATATTGCCCAAGTTAGGTGGTCTTTTGTAGGACAGAGACAACACTTCAGGAAAAATCTCTCGAGTTAGTTCACTATTGAGCAGGATCGGGTGCAGTTCTTTTAAAATAGTGTTGATCTGTTGAATCCCAGGGAAAAATGTAGTGACGAGGAAAGGTCCTTTTCGATCTCGTTGTTGGTTGGGAGCCCGGTAGGATACATGTGCTGGAACGATCTTTCTCCTAAGTAAATTTTGTGGGTAGCCCCTTTGACTCAGTCGATTTGTTAAAGTCGAAAGATATTTTTCAAGGTCGGCCCTGTTGCTGCAGATGCGATGACCGCGGATGGAGAGTGATCGAGGAATTGCATCTTTTATGTGGGGGGCGTGGCAACTCTCATATTGGAGATACATTTGGGCATTGGTAGGTTTTACATGGACCTTAGTAGAAAATCTTCGGTCTTCAATAGTAACATCTACATCCAGGAAAGTGATGGTTGTTTCTGAAATCTCATGAGTGAACATTAGAGGCGATGATGCGTTAAGATTCTGTATGAAAACCTCCAATGCTTCCTGCCCATGCTGCCAGACCATAAATATGTCATCCAAAAACCTTCGCCAGACTAATGGTTGCAATGGCTGTGACAAAAGGAATTCCTGCTCCACCTGAGCCATATATAAATTTGCGTATGATGGTGCAAATTTCGTTCCCATCGCAGTGCCACACTGCTGGAGGTAGAAAACACCATCAAAAACAAAATAATTATGAGTCAATATGTACTCTGCGATGGACACTAGGAATTCAGTGGATGGTATCGATGTCGGCCGTAGATCAAGATAGTGCCGAAGAGCATTCAAACCATTGGAGTGTCTGATCGACGTGTACAGCGACGTGACATCTATCGTTACAAGCAGTAAAGGATTAGACCCATAACGAAGTAGAGGAGTGGTGTGCAGGATTTCAAGGAAATGATTGGTATCTTTCAAGAAAGATGGTTGTTTGGCTACTAATGGTTGCAAATAGAAATCAACATATGCTGATAAACGTTCTGTTAAGGAGTCGTAGCTTGAAACGATTGGTCGGCCTGGAGGAAGAGTGTCTGGGAGATGATATGGCTTGTGTATCTTAGGCAGTAAGTAAAACACGGATATCCGAGGTGAATTTGGTATCATCAAGTATCTTTCCTCTTGTGTAAGGCCCTCATATTCGATAGACCTCCTTACTCGAAGTAACAATCGTAGATCTGTTTGAAACCGTCGAGTGGGATCCCCACTCAGTACCTCATATGTCGTTGTATCACTAAGTTGTCGAATCGCCTCATGGTTGTAGTCTGTAGTATTCATTATAACTACTGTCGAACCTTTATCTGCATTCATTATTCTTATTGATCTGTCATTCTTCAGTTCCTTTAACGCATGAAATTCTCTGGAAGTGAGATTGGCCTGTGGTTTTAGTGTGTTCAAAAACTCGGGATTTGATGTTCTGGTTAGAAAAGCCTTGATGAAAGACTCAAGAGGATGAGTAGGAGGAAGTCTTGGTTGCGGTTCTATTTCTGTTGAGACCCTGAATTGACGAAGTGCCGGATGGATTCCTTGGTCCTCCTCTTGCGTATGCCAAAAATATCGCCAGCGAAGTGACCTTACAAACACCTGAATGTCTTCGTGAAGTTTAAAGTGATCGACGCGTGGAGTGGGAGAGAATGAAAGTCCTCTGCTCAGCACAGCATGTTCAGTTGGATTCAGATCTCTTGAGGATAAATTACAAATTTCTGGAGCTTGCCGCATTTCGTCAGGAGGAGACTCAGCAACGTCAGTCATTGTCTCAAATCCTGGAGGCGATCGAATATGTGAGCCCGTACGTGTGTCATTACTCATAAAATATGATTGCCAGTTGTTAAGCATTGAAATGGTAAAGTTGGGTTCACAACTCAATCTGGCCAAGGACTCTAAATCCAATGGTAAAGCAATTCCTGCTCGAAGATACTCTTGGTAGAGTGAGGATAGTTTACGGTTATTTTCTGCAAGAGTGTTATCAAAATTTCTTGACACACGATCCAGTACCCTGCTGATTCTATGTTGGTGGTGCGGGAACATCGATAATATTCTGACCAATGGATTCAATCTATTACGTACCTCCTTGTCTTTGATACTTTGGTAGAGTCGTAGGGTGAGCTCACATAATTTTATGGAGGTGAAGTAACCAAACAATGTAATGTCGTTCCTCATAGCAGGCAGCATAGCAGCAATTGGCATTTTCAACGTCAGACCTTTTGGCGGGATCCCCATTGATACACAAGACGATAAATAATATATATGGCTCGTATATTGTGCTACCTTTTTAGCCGAAATTTCAAGTTGACCAACCCAAAAATTGAACACGTTCACAGCAGGTGGCCTAGGAATGTCCATGACTGCAACTTACAATCCGTTATTTAGCACCAAAAATTATATATATATATATATATTTATATTTTATTATGTATTATGATATATATGAAACAAAGCGTGGACTAACAAAAGTGAAACCACAAAGAACATCAGGAAGCATTAGAGTAAACTAGTAGAAATTTCGTTTCTATTTTATTTTTCAATAATGAATGAAAACTATATGAAATTGTGAATGAAAAATATAACTCATCTACACCTAATCGAAATGGATGCCGAGGTTCTAGGACCGACTAGACCCCATATGAGATTTTTGGTCCAAGTTTCATGACCTTTGGTTCAAAGAAAAGCTCTGGACAGAGAATTTATTTATTTAATTTTTTATTATGTTGGTTTGAATTTGATTTTATTTTGTTGGACGTAAACTAACCAGTTGTTGGGGTTAACTTATTTTCCTATTGTCGATTGCAAATAATAACCGAAAGGTAGAAAAGAAAGGTTTCATGAGCACAATTAAACATAATTGAATGAAATAATAATAATACTGTTGTAGGTGACTGAAGATTCACCAAAGAAATTTTCGGTTTTGGGGATGTACTGGCATCGGCTTAATTCGTCCAAATATTGAGAAAAGGAGAAATCTTCAATGGTTATGAACTATTCTCAGTCTTCACCACAACATTGATAACTGAAAGGAATTGGTCTCCATGGCCAGAGGCTCGTACCCGTCCCAAAAAGCCATGCTCGCTAACTGCTTATGCGGTTCCTAAGAATACGATATACAAATTGATGAGAACCATTCCCTCCAAATATTTCTCCTAGAAACATAACGCATATTGACAAAATTTGAAAATAAAACATTACGAGTATCATGTTAGTAAATGAGTAAATTCAATAGGTATTGGTCCGATGGGGTAAGTCGTTGTTTTATGATTTGGCTAATTGGTTTCGGTCATATCGGCTCTTCTTTGGATGTTCGGTCCCTAAAAACCTTAAAAAGATTTAAAATTGGTACATAAAATAATGAAAATGATTTATTTTGAGCCCAGTAACTCAACTTTTTTGACAGAAGAAAGTCAAATAGTAACAGCTGTACTAGGACTCATGAAATTCCGTGCACATCAAAAAGTTATCTACTAGTTGGGCCAGCAATGGTTGCTGCAAAATACAACGAAAGAGAATGCAATGAGAACAATTCACTCTTTGCCTTTTTCAAAAAAATATTTCGCCTAGTCTATCTTATCTCAGTTACTTTTTAGGACGTCCCTCTGAAGCTAGGCTTCGTCAATAGAGGGACGACCTATTGGAATTGATCCAGGGGGGTAGGGGATAACCCAAGCATAAGAAAAAATATAACCGCATACAAATCCATTTCAAACCATTCTAAGGCCGAATCCGTGAAAAAAAAAAACCATAAGTATGTCTGTGTGTGTATGTTTGTGTGACACAAAGTTTGCCGACGCTGCCCCGGCCACTATTCTCAACTGTTTTTCGAGATTATTTCTTTGTTCGAACCCAGTTTTAGTCTAGTTGTGCAACAAACTACGGAAATTTTGAATTTCAAGATTGAAGAAGAGGAATGGAGGGGGAAAAGCCGAAAAACGTGTTTTTTCAACAAATGTTGTCGACGCTTTCCAGAACACAATTCTCAATTGATTTTCGTGATTCTCATTTTGGTCGATTCCAATTTTAGTCTAGTTGGGCAAAAAATCTCAGAAATTTTGGATTTGCCGTCGAGGTGGGGGGTGAAGGGGATAATTACCTACCGATTTTTTCAAGCGCTGCCCAAGCTACAAATCTTCCCCGTTTTCCAACATTCTTATTCTGGTCCATTGTGACTTTGATATAGTTTTGGGAAGTATGTCAGGATTTTCAAAATTTTCATGATGGAAGGGGGTGAATGGAGGGAGTAATAACGTAAAATCTTGATATTTTTATTATATTCATCAGACTTTTCGTGACTGTTTTTATTGATCCAGAGTTTGGTTCGATCCAGATATGCAACCTCGGAAGTTTCGAATTTACTATCGGTAATGGGGTTGTTAAATAGGATGGGGGGAGGGGGTATTTTCGATAAATCATGATACTTTTGTTTTTAGTAGGTACCTATCTTATTCTAATTCTCACCAAAATTTATACAATCCATTCATAGGGACGTCCCTGTAATGCATGCATTACCAATATGTAAAATGTTTCGGGTTTCTTGAGGGCTGGTCAATGAAAAGTCTACTACATTCTTAGGCCGACATTTCGAAATGTTTATATTTCATCTTCAGGGCTTGAGAAACTGTATTGGGACGCTTATTTCATATCAATCCTCGTCATAGAGTAGAGCTATAGTAGGTAGCTATCTACTTAAACAACATCTTTGGGTATACTGAGAAAATTGAGAAAAAACTTTGGGGTATACTGGGAAAACATTCCAAGCTCTGAAGATGAAATATAAATATTTCGATTCGTTTGCCTATAGAAGATAGACTTTTGATTGACCAGCCCTCGAGAAACTCGAAACATTTTTCATTTAACTCAGTGGTCGAAACCCAGTCTGACTTACCAATATGTTTAACTATAAAACTTAAACGCAACCACCAGAGAAAAACATAAATCATCGTACCATTTCCATAACCGACTCTTTCTTCTTAAATTTTTCCTGGTTTCCACTGACATTAAAACTCCCGAGAACACATTAGAATGAACGAAAAGGTTTTGAAAGTTGAAACTCTTCACGGCACCTATGTCCGAGAAAATAGAAAGTAAACATCATTAATAGACGGATGTTCTGCGTGAGGTCCCCGCATGTTTTTACGCTATGAATAGCCGATGAGGCCAGGTGGGTCTTATTGCACGTCAACCACTAACACCAACATTATCCTAACTCTCCGCCCTCATCACCGCTGTTCTCACTTACAGCCATCTGAATCTGGCACAGCCACATAAATAGAGTGCTAGAGTCCCCGAGAGTTTACTTTGGCACCGGTCGCTTCCCAGGTTTTTAAGAGTTCGGCTCCTCCGGTTTTGGCGGAGTTGGACGTCCGGTGAAAAAGGTTAATTTAACCGGACGGGCATCGAGTTTGTGAATAGGTGCTTGTTGCTATTTCTCGATAACAAACCGTATTTTTAGGTGTTTACGCAGAATGTTTCAATGCGCCTTTAGGTGTATTTGTCACAAAATGCAAATGGAGGGGAGTCTAAAGGAAATAATTTTCGTTGGACGTCCGGAGGAAAAGGAATTTAACCGGACGGGCATCGAATTTGTCAAAAGGTTGTTGTTGCTGTTTCTCGATAACAACCAGTATTTTTAGGTGTTTAAGCAGAATGTTTTGAGAGGCCTTTAGGTATATTTGTCACATATTGCAAATGGTGGTTGAGGTGGGGAGTCTAAAGAAAATCATTTTCTCTCTACGCCTTCCTCTTAATAAGGATACACGGAATCACACTATACAAAACCATAATAATAAAAAGATACAGTCATGCAGCATGATCGTATGAGCAAATTTTCGTAAATTATTCGTATTGTATAATGTTAAATGGCTTTGAAATTTGAGCTCTTAGAGTGCAAAGAAATGGTTAACTATTAATTGTATGCAAAAAACGTATTCTAAATAATAATCTGCTATGCAAAAAGAGATTTCGGATTTTTAGCTTTTTTGCAGTTTTTACTGATTTTTTTAAAGCAAATTTTAATCAAATTTAAGTACTTACATTTTTCCGCATAATTTCGTATATAAACTCTTAGATGTTTTGTTTTATTTTAGTTGAGCGATGTTCTGTTGAAAAATTTAAATGTTACGATTTTTAGCCGTTTTTAGCCATTTTTAGTGATTTTTTAGCTCATCTCTTGAAATTTTACCAATTTAACGAGCTCAAATGTGCTAGCCAACGATCTTATCCTCTCGTTTGGAAAGCTTGACTTTTGGCACAAGAACGGAATTTTTATTTCTGGAATGATTTATATATATAGGTATATATATATATATATATATATATATATATATATATATATATATATATATATATATATATATATATATATAAGTATAAAAAAGTGTTAAACTATAGAACTAGTTTCAGAATGCCTCAAAACGGATATCATTGAAGAAATTGTTCGAAAATTATATTTATTGCCGGAAGAAGTGAGTCTCGGTTATCATCAATCTCGCACCCAGTGGGCCACTTACAAAGTGAAAGTCAGTTACGGAAAGGAGAATCGCACCTATTGAGTGCGAGCAGTACGAGTTTGCCCGAACAACGTATTCTTTTAGCAAATAACGAATCTTTTGTACCTAGAATATATAAGTAGGTGTATGAAAACTGTGTTTCTGACGATGCGTTCAATCTCCACCGTTATGGGAATGCAAAAAAATCCGTTGTGTTTGGAACTACTTACTAACGCGTATGAACCTTTTCACGTGCATTTCAATATAGATTTTACTTCTACCAACCCTAACATTATCGCTGTTTTCGATGATTTTCACCTGTTTATGCGAATATGTAGAAGTAACTTCAAGTAAGCTGCGCCCTTACATCAACTTATGAAATTCGGATTTATTATTTTGACATGGATATCTCTTTGCTCTGGGGGGTCAACCAAAAATTTCCGTGATGCAAAATTTGTGTCACAATTTCAGTGTTTTTCACGTACAACCCAGCCGTTGCTAGGGGAATGGAACTTCCGCAGTTTTCATCGCACATAAATCGTTCGCCACTCGTTAGAAAGCGCTTGATTTATTGATAAATGTTCACATCTCAAGCTACCAATTTCCCCCTCCTTACGTACCTGTAATCCTAAACTAAGTTGATTGGACTATATAAACAATTTTAATAAGCCGGTTACAATATTCTTAACGTAAAGCAATAGCATCATTTACTCCACTCCATAGGAAACATTTTGATCCTCTTGACAACAGTCGACTGTTAACAACAACTCATTGTAGTGGCTTCTCTCCACAGTTATTTTCAACATTTAAGTAAACCGTTGTTTTGTTGGAATTAGTCGGGATGCGGCCCAGGGATTTATTTACAACTCTCGAGGAACGAGGACAACCGTTATGAAATCCCCAATCAAAGACAAATGCATTTAACATGGCATCTGCTTGTAAAGCAGATAGTGGAACTCGTTAAAGAGTTGTTTAGTTTAACACAAGTTTCTTATAGTTTGGTCAAGTTTTTTTTATACGATCACGCAGAGTAGTTATTGTCGACTTATGGCTTATGTTTTTCGTAACTTTAAATTCGTTTTGCATCGGCGAAATTATCGTCAACAATCGAGAAATTCGTGAGTATTCTCTTCAGCGGACTCATCAGCTCATGATTGACCAAGGGCGGTATGAATGAATCACAGTAAAACCTTTTATTTGTAAAAATGAAGCAAATCCTATCAATTCCTATGGATAAACATATTGGTAAGTAAGTTCGTGATTTAACTGTACTTACTCCCTCCTATATAACCTTACATGTATTTGTAACAAGCAGAAATGCTTTTACCATTGGTTGAAAGTATCACGATTACCGTTATTTCCCCCTAAACTATGAAATTTTAAATGACTGAGGATGATTCTTCAGAGGAACCTAATTCTTCGAGCAAAATTTATTACAATGATTGAAAAAAAAAGTATTCTGCAAAATTGGCTGAGAATCCCGTAAATAATAGTAGATACAATTCATCCCCCCCCCCCCCCCCCCCCATTACTCACCCTCGCAATAATCTGTAATGTCGAAAAAAAAGAAAGATTGCTAAAACGAAAATATGATTTATATCAATTATCCCCTCAATTATCCCCACTGTTAGTATAAACAGCGGCAAGCAGTCAGAACATTTTCTAATGATCTCTAAGGAAACTTCTTTACAAGCTTCCTAATGAGTTCTTGAGAAGTTTCTTGAACTGGCGTGACGTCATTAAAAGCATGTAGTAAGTATCGTTCGGAAAATTCGGCGAAACGTGGTGTCAATCATTAGTGAACGAAAAAAGGTCGAGGATTGTGCTATCGATAGTTATCTCCCCTCCAACGCCCATATTTCAGTAAGTCTTACATTTTCAAGGCTTGTTGCACAGCTAAACTAAAATTTGGATCGACGAATGAAAAGCTGGCCTGGGCAGCGTCGACACGTCCCTAATCGTATACTCTCACTTTTTTTTTGTAAAATTTTTAGTGACACCTGTAAAGAATGAAAGAAGAAAAAACTGAAAAAAAGTGGGGAGGACGCCCATTTTACCCAACGCTGCCGCCGGCCCTAAGGATCAAGGAAGTCGCAGAAGGGAGGAGGAGGGAGAGAGGGATGAAAATAAATTAGGACACATATTATGACGAAAGAGGTGAAAGAAATTCCGCGGACAAGGACAGCAAGTGAGGCAAGAGTAGGCAACCATCATTCATAGTCGTTATTTATGAATGTATAACAGTTTATATGGGTGCCTTGTGAAATAACTAATTTTAGCTGAATGGGACAAACAACTTATCTATTAATAGACCTTGCTAAGTTCTATCAAGCTTTTTTGATGTGAAGCATATTCTTCGGAGTGAAGGTGATAGTTATTCCTACGCAAAAAAAAAAAAAAAAAAACCTTTTGCTATGCGTACAGTCTTCCACTGATAATGTATTTTCTTCGAGCATGTTGTTTTTAGCATTTGCTTTTCCGCATTATTCTTACAACCTCCCAATTACAATCACAACTTCTACAGTGCTATCATTCGATTTTGATGTAAGTTTCGGGGTTTGAGCAGATTGGTGTCTAAGACAGTCCTCTATAATTTTGCATTATTTACAGTTTTCCTCAGTGAGGAATACCCTCATGTTTGTTGCATATGCTAAAATTATAGCAGATAAAATTCTAAAAGTACAGACTCAATCTGCACTCTTTGGCGACAAATATATATATATATATCTTTGTATGATTTTGGTTTATTATTGTCAATGTGTTGTTGGTTTTCGTTTCAAGATGCGTAAAATCCAAAAATCGAATTAAAAAAAAAAAAAAAAAAAAAAAAAAAAAAAAATCCGTACACCGTCCGGAGCTTTTCTCAAAAAGTATTGGACCAAACTTTAAGAAATTTGGCTTCTAAAATTATTTATCGGCCGGGGATGTGCCAGTAACATCGGCATCGCTTTCGATCAACACTAAAGGGTAGAACCTAAGGGCTGAAATATTCAAAAATCGAGATCTTGGAATCCTCCTATGTAACAGTAATGATTATTTGAGTTACATTTAAAGTTATCCGCCCAAAGAATCGAACGAAACCACCCCAGTTGCTATGCGTTTATTCATTTGCTTTTCCGAAGAGCTAAAACATCGAGAAGAAAAAAGACATCAACACGAGAGTGAATCGGAGCCAGTAAAACATAAATATCGAAAATCTTCTTTAAAACTATGACAATTGTATCAGCTGGTAATATAATTCCAATGGAATTCTGACTTCCCGAAACCGAGTTTATTATAACTCCTGTATCCTATTGGGCTCGTGAAGCGTAGGTAGGCAATCATTTAATTGATTTTCAGTTGTTAGGACAAAGACGATGCTCATAGTACCAACTTAGAAATATATGACAGAGCGTTGCTGTATCCATGACACTTAGAGTGACAATGAACAAGTGAATAAGTGGAATAAAGTGAACCTTTACTTTAGAAATCAACGTAGGTAGGTACAGTACAAAGCTGTATTCAAACGAATACCTACTTCAATTGTATTAATTTATAGAAAATACTTAGGAATTACCCTTAATCGAATCATTATTTCTATTCCAACAACGGAAGGTAAATTACTTCCGAGTTTACCAAGGTCGGAAAGTTTTAGCCAATTTTCTCAGAAAATGAAGCTATTGCAATGAATCCAAAATTTCCTTCATGGAAATTCGTTTTGGAATTCCTTGAATGTAACGCTTTTTGATATGTGTATGTAGTGTTTGATCAGAAAGTTCTGGTTCTTTTCAATTTGCACCGAAGCAGAGGGTTGTTGAAACTTTTTGGTGGTCCCAGCGTTACTCTTTCTGAGTCACTTTGTTATTTTATATTGCTGTAAACTTCTCGATTCTCGTGTTATTCTGATGAGCTTCGGAACCTCCGAGGCGAATTTCTTTCCTTTTTCAACCTGCCGTTTTACTAAGTTTTTTGTGTTGTTTTGACATTTTTAGAAACATTTTCATCATTCGCCAACTATAAACCGTAAAACTGTGGAGTCCTGAGCTGTAGAGGTGTGAACCCTTTCGGGAGGTACGATGCGCCAATTTTTATCATTAACTACATTCGGGGCTTAATAATAATTATAGACCAATGATCTGTGTAGACGGGCCATATAATACAGAAATAATAAACCTTTGTGTAATAATTTGCAGCGTTTTTCAAAGTTTTAGCAACAAACTGCGTCCTGCCATATGTGACGTCACTTTTTGCCGCTACTCTGTAAAAGCAAACCACTCATTGTAGGAAAGTGCGAATGGCGTCAAAATTCTTAGGTTGAAATCTTTTATCATTAATTTAAAAATAGTAAACGCAACATTTCAACACTTTTAGACCAACAGAATACTCCTCATTTATTTCCTAAGCATGCCACTTGCCGAACTTCAATGTTTTCTTCTCAACAATTTGTTATGTTTAAATCTGTGACATACAACCATTCCAAAATAATATTTTCATAAATATTCAACCGAAACGAATTTAGCCAATGTCTTTTGACTTCTTAAGTAATATTAAGTTTTTTCCAAATTCATTATCTGTTTCTTTAATGCTGGCTAATATTTTAAATGTTTTGACTTTACATTAATGGTTTAAAGGTTTTTCCTATCTTCTTGCAAAAATGTATTTACCTGAGCAGACGTGCATAATAAAATCAAGCTATAGAGGGAAATGGTGGTATTCAAATGTTTTGTTTACTCACGTATACATTTAGTTACTACATACGAGGTAAGACTTATTCAGTATATGTGTGCCTGTAAATCTATTTCTGTAATACTGTTTCTATATAAATTAAAGCGGGAGCATGGTCCTCCTCCACCAATCGCCTGTCACTGTTTACATTTCGTTCTACAGATACGACTTGTAACAACTACTGCGCTGTGCTCGATGCTCGTGTAAATGTTTAATTCCATAGCTCATGTCATCAACCTAATCATGATTCATTAGCATCTTGTTAATGAAACACATAGTGTAATCAGCTTATTCATAATAATGCCATTAATACTATCGTTTGTTTTTCCTTTGATATTTCTTTCCATGAATGGAACTGATAATCGTAACATGATTCAATAAAGCTATAAGAACGTGATCAAACTCATTAGTTCAGTAAGTGATTCTTTAAATAAATCACAGAAACAAAGGGTCATAATGTTAATCAGTCTAATGCATTATTAGTACATAAATATAAATTAACGCCACACGTATCCTCCGGATTATAAAATAGTAGTTATAACAATAAAATAATGGTTAAAATCTGTGCAAAACAGAACGATGAAATCATACTATACTTATAATCGATGGGAGAAGATAACTTTTTTAAATTGGCCATAGTTTTCGCCATAGCCATTTATTTATTTAATCATTTATCAAATTTTAATGTTACAATTTTTCATAAATGTATACAATATTTTATACACTTCAGGGCTGTTCGAATATGCAATGCATGTGAAGTTTGCTGGCATTTCTATTAATTTAGTTAAATCATTGAGCATAGAGCTCCTTTGAGTCACAAACTTGCTGCACAGCACCACTAAGTGTTTCAGATCTTCGTCTGAATCACAGAGTTCGCAAAGGGAAGATTCTTGGCTCATTCATCTTTCGTATAGTTATTTCTTGCAAAGCCCATGACCGCTTCCAAGATGGGTTATTGTCAGAACCATGTTCCGTGGGTGGACCCCTCCATGGTCGTTGTCTGACGGACGGGAATCCATTCTTGTAAAAGGTTCCTCTTGTGTCTTGCCGGTATTCCTCTCGCCATTGATCTCTATGTCGGTTGCGCATCCATGGGTCAAGTCAGTTCAGGGGATTTTCATTCCATATTGATTTGGCTATTCAATGCCATTTTGGCGTATCGGTCCGCTGCTTCATTACCCATGACACCAACGTGGGCAACGACTTGTTGGTTCCCTCCGCAAGATCAGCAGATGCCGAAATTCAAATAAGAACCGCATTCAAAACCTTTATTCCAAGCTACTGGATCAAAGTAAATTATATTTGACTCAAAATCAGATCTCGGCTTGTGACTGGTATATGCCTGAAAGTGTGGCATCACTTTATTATTCCCAGGGGTAGTTCCATGTAACATCTTGCAGCTTGCAGGATATCCTCTGGGTGTAGCAGGTTAATCGCCTCTCCCCGTTGATGGGGGAACTACTACATTTCTACATTTCCATCACCTCCACTGTCATATGGTTGCAGAGCGTGGTTTAGAACCCCCTCCGCTCCCCCACAACCCTCCCACATTTTTGACTGCCCTGGCGTGCCCCCCCCCCCCCCCACAAATAGGCAAAATGGGCTATCAATAAATCTGAAACCTTTAACAATTAAACATACCCCTGCCCTGCTTACTTGGAAACCCCCTCTCCCCCACTGCTTTTTGAAATCCTCGGGAGTGCAATGGATAGGAGTATTCCTCCTTCTCGATTCTTGTAAATGTAAAATTTAGGGGGATAGTTCCTGGACTAACAGCTTTCAGGATGTCTTCTGAGTGTAGCAGGTCAATCGCGTCTCCCCTTTGAAGGGGGAACTACTTCATTTCCATCACCTCCATTGTCATAATTTCCTATCAATCCCACAAGAGTATAATTCAGGGGTTGTAAATAAGGGTAAAATTCAAGTGTTGTTAATAATAAACCAAGATTATTAGTTACATAGGTATCTCGAAAACATTCGGAATAAACTTTTCATTTTGTTCTAAGAAAGATCGATTTCTCTTCAATGAACTCGATTAGACCACCCGGAAAATTAAAAAATTATAAATACGGCCGACCAGCAACTATGTATAACCTCAAATTATATACAGTCAGCCACAGCGGTTCGCGCTGTTCTTGCTCCACTAGGCAGATTGCAACACGACTATGAGTCACGAAATGACTTACGGAGTTGACAACACTTGAGCTGAATCGGGTCTACCCTATTTTCTTTTATCGTTTAAACTGTGGATGTTTGATGAGTTTAGCTTGAAAGGGACATGATTGTGATTGGCGTTATTTCAAATTTATGTCAAAACTATAATCGGTCTACATAAAAATTCTATCTAATACTGAAATAATAATTATTATTATCAGCGTTTATTTTGAAGGCGATAATATTTAACATTTATATTTCACGAGCGTGCATATTGTTTATGGAATTCGATATATTGAGATTACAACGAACGAAATAAATAATTTGTGCTCGAGTTGCGGGCTGTTAGGTCTCGCCCGGCGGGAATATTGATGAAATGCGAGAGAGGAAGGGGAAGCCAGCGGTGAAACGGTATAAAAGGCAAAATTTACCAGTCGGCTGAATCTGAGCCTGGCATTATACTAACGAGCTTGAATCGCAGGGCGCGAGGGGGTAAAAACGATATGCTAACCCGGCGCTTTTAGCTCTATCATCCCTTTTGTGCTAAACAATAGTTTCCTCTCCGGCCACTGATATTATTACGGGTCTTGTGTGCTACTATTACTGGCCCCGGAGTGTAATTGGACATTAATCGGAAGAATGTTTTAAGGGTGTGGCAGCTTTGAAAATGGAAAGGTTCTTCTTTCCTATATGTTAGTGTGTGATTCAATGTTGTCTACGCGTTTCAAGTTGCAAAATTCTATTATTCAAAATACCTTAAACAGCTCAAAATGATCTCAAACAGGTCACATAGATAAGCAATATGCACAATTGAGGATACATTCCGCTAACTACTACTACTAATTTGTGCCTTTTTTTGTCCCATAACATAATATATTTTAATTCACGCTAAAGATGCCTTTTTCTCTTTTAAGATTTTTTTTTTTTTTTTTTTTTGCGTTTGTGACTTTTTGTCACTAAAATAGTCATAACTCCCGAAATTTTCAGTCAAAGCTCAAAATTGATTATACCGTTGAAAAGAACGTAAAATTTCTTATCTCCCTAATGACTTTTTTAAAAATTTTAAGCGGAATGAAAGGGTGAAAAATAATCCGTAATTGAAAAATTTGTAAAACTCCAAACATTTTTCACTTTCTTCAAAGTTTGTCTTCCGAAACGTCCAGGATGAAAATTTTCATGTTGTAAACCTAAATGATGCACCATAATTCCAGCTTCCAACGGTGTAGTCAATTTTTATTTTACTTTGTCAATCGAGAGAGAAAAGTGTGTTTGTATGCTGAAAAACATGTTTTTTTTAAAATGAAATCGAGGGTTTTTGTAAAAATTGATCCCCCTATGAAAATACTAGTCTGGGGTCGGTTTCTACGTTATTTTTACGCTGAATGAATGGTAACACTCACAGATCTCTCAACTCTGTTACAACAGAGTTTTACACTTTAACAAACTAGTTTTTAGTTCATTGGTTATGCTCAATTGTATGTGTTTTTTAAGGGCTTAAACGGGCGATAACATCGGTGTGTATCTAAATTGATTTATTGTCTCGAACATGTTATAGTTATTATTTACTGCAAGTTATGCTTAGCAGAGGTTATTCGACCTTTCAATAAGGCGCGTTATATTAGGATAGGTGTAAAAGTTTGACCCGAACTAACGGAACTCGACAAAAACATGGACCTATAGTTTATTTTTCCCATGATGCCTTCGGGAGCTGGTCTCTCATTTCCTTTCGAGAGGTAACCACTTACCTACCTTACTACGCCCAGTCGTCTACTCAACTGTTTGCTCAGCTATTAGGATCTGGGGTTATAGTCTGGACTTCAGAGACAAACATGGGCTGGAAACCCCAGTCATGTTTGCTGGACCGTATCCCCATTTACAGATAAAATTATCTTGAAATCTGAATTATCCAGGTGCAAGATTCATTTGCGTATTATCTTTCACCTGCGACTGCGTTTGAATTTATAGAAGAACGTGGTGGAGTTGATCCTAATTATCTCTGAAAATGTCACCAAGACCATCAGTTGAGGATGATCGTCATTGGCAACGATTATAACGTGAGCACATGCGCGACTACTATTGTTGTACAGAAATCATAATATTGTTTGAAGAAATTGTTGTAGAATGATTGTTGTGCGAAATTGTTTGAAGAAATTAAGGTTTGGGCAATTAATTAACAATTTGCGCATGAGAATTTTTATAAAACCTAAAGCAATGAAATGTGTACAGTCTAAAGACTATCACGAGCGTTCTATGACGTTTTTACCTGAACCGGTTCAGTAGTGTAGGGATTTTATCAGCGGCTACGAAATTTAACTTTTTGCTTGCGCTGTAGCTATTTCCTAATAAATCTGTTCAAATTCGTGAAAGAATTCATCATGAGGCCTCAACTGCGATACAAAAGAAATCAGTCGGGAAAATAAATAAGTGTTTCAGGCAATTCACGGTTGTGTATGCGGACCCACTACTATTGGTCTAACGGCATTGCAATCAATTGGGAACAGTGCAAAGGCCACGGATCTGAGTGGCGTTTTCCGCCATAAGAGAGTTCTCAAGCTGACTTGTGAATGGTGAAGCTCATTGTGTGGGATAGTTAGTGAAATTATGACGGACAATGTGAGCGTTTCGTGAACCTTCATAATAATATCTTGATTTGGCGAAGACATGTGTTCCGGTCTTACCCCTAAGTTGATGTGTAAATCCCCACAAAAAGGCACTCCGCATACAAAGGATGCCAAGCCACAATGCATGATATCATACAATTGGGCCAAGTCAATAGTCGGATTCTTTTTTTTTTTTTTACTGCGTTTGGGAGCGAGAAGCTTCTTTAATGGCTTGGCCGATTTTCGCCTATTGCACAACCATACGGGTAAGTGTGGCGGAGGATTCACACGTGCGAGGCTTCCCTATAGCTTTCCACGAAAGACGAGGTGCTTCAACTTGGTGATACGATCAACTTGCTGATACTTGGTGAGACTGTTCCTATGGCTTTTAATTCTGCATGCCAACTAGTTATAAAGCGAACATCATGGTCTTTACTAGAAGTAAATGCAAACAGGACGAGACTGAGGCTCCTTTGAAGCCTTTATTTTCGCCCAAGACTCCCATTATCTGTTGTGGGGCTCCCACTTCCGGAATATACAACAACCGGAGTCTGAACTGGAATATCAATACTGACACCTTCCACACCTCATCCTCCATGGATCCCTTCACTATAACTCAGTCAATGCCAGACCTTTCACCTCCGGCTACCCTTCCCCATGATCACTCCTATTCATCACAGGTAATTAATGAAGATAACTACCATGATCCTCTAATCCAGTTACCTACAATCACAGCAGACAAGAGAAATTCACTGGAAATATTGAGAGATGCTTCGACTTTTGTTGAATTTCATTCCCAAAATGCTCTACCACACCTCCCAGCTGCCACGCATAATGCAACCCCACCGGTTGCTCCTACATCATTAACAATAACGCCTGTTACAATATCAATAAATTCGATACCCACCCTCCCTGACTACACAAAAAATGCTGCTGATAGTACGTTTCCTGTCGCCAACATTGCACTTGGGCCCTCCACTCCCCATGCTGATAGTGCTGGATCCGTTTCTTCTGCCCCTCCCGATCCCGAAGGATCCAATCAAAATATTGACTCCCCGATAGCTTCTTCACGTTTGATCCAGACCTCGTCGGTCTATCGGTCCGCCACAGCTGTTTTCGTCAAACAAAGAGATTACGATACATCCCACACTGGTGATTGCATTTTGATACTTGATTCGAAGGACAGGGGGTATAGCGAAAGGGATTTAGGGCGTACCCTCTTGCCCCTCAAGAATGGAGTGAAGGAGTTTAGGAAGACTGGTCGTTTTAGGTACATAGTGGTTACCTCTGACTTCAATAACTACCAGCAAATAAAAGGGATGGAAAACATAACAAACAATTTCGATATCAAAGTGCCATCAGCAACTACGGAATACGTGGGAGTTATTACGACAGAACCGAACGAAAACTTGGTTGAAACTTTCGATCCCAGACAAAATCCTGATGTAAACGCCATCCAATATATCACGAAACGAGAGGGCAACGAGAAAATCAGAACGAGGTCTGTTAAGATACACTTCCATCTGCCGCACGAACGTAGGGAAATATTCATTGGGCAAAAACGTTATCCCGTTGAAGAATATGTACCTAAAATAAGAACCTGCCACCGTTGCTTTCGCTATGGCCACCTGCAGAGCAGCTGTAGGGCTCAGCCTAGATGTCGGCAGTGTGGTGACACTGGGTCCCATGATTGTCATCCGTCAAACATCATGTGCCTGGGTTGTGGTAACAAAGATCATCTATTTGGCAGCAGAAACTGTCCACTTCTCCATTTCCTTTTGCCCCATGCAAAACAGTTGTACAAGAGAACTGAGTTCATATCTGAGCTGATTTTAAGTTTTCAGAACAGAAAACGACCGACACCCCGTAATAATTTGCCGCGTCCTCAGAACAACCCTTGGTTTTCAATGAAGGAATTTCCTCCCCTTCAAGAACCACTAGCTGGCTACCCGGAAACGATTCAGCAAAATCAGCGCCTGATCGAGCCACAAAAGTTTTCAAGGGCTCAGAGCGACTCACAAAAGCCACCTAATCATCGCTCTCGCTCCTTCACTAATTCACACCAACAGATGGATAAGGGGTGCAGTTCTTTCACCTGTACACGGAATGTACCCAAATCCCCAATACCCTTAGAAAGAAAACAGGATTTAGCAGAAAAACTGGATCTTAAAAAAATAGTCCTACTTCTTAAAAAAATGGTCAATCTTCTACAAAATCCTGAAATTCAACTCCCTCACAATACTTCAACTCCTTCAGAACTGGTCAGCGAAATGCGGGTTATTCTGGCCACCATTGGAGCTACTACGATATCTTCAATATGACCTCTCTCACCTACCAACCTCACATCCTTCGTAAGGACAATTTAAATATTTTCTCATGGAACACCCGCAACATTTTAGATAAAAAAGCCGAACTGGAGGCCCTTATGACTGAACAATCATCGAACTTTGACGTGCTTCTTTTCCAGGAAACTCGCCTCTACGAAGGTCACCACTTTGACATGAAAGGCTACACTAGCGTGAGAAACGACAATGATGTTCACGTGAGATTGAGAGGCCTTCTCACTTTAATTAAAAATCATTTACCATATGAAGTCGTTCAGTTTTCTGTTGCAGATTCTGAATTAGAGATCCAAGTTATTAAGCTGCTGGTCCCGGCAGAACCCGTTTACATAGTAAATACTTACGCTTCCCATGAAAATATTCACCCCTCAAACTGGCAGACCCTATTCCAATTTTTAACCAACAAGAACTTCGTATTGATGGGTGACCTCAATGCCCATCATCCAAGTTGGAGCTCTGCGGTATCCAATCCCCGGGGAAACCTGATTTTCAATCTGGCAAACAATCATCACTTTGTGATCATGAATGATGGCACCCCCACAAGGATCCGTCCGCCTACGGAACCAGACTCCTCTCCGGATATGACTATTGTTAGCCCTTCCGTACATCCAGGGTCACAGTGGAAAGTGTTTGAGGAAACCATGAGGAGTGACCACCACCCTGTCGTCTGTAAAGTACGAGTAGATCAGGCTTCTGTATCAACGTCCACCAGAATTTGGAAGACTCAAAAAGCTGATTGGGAGCTGTTTACCGAATCCATTCACCACAATTTTATTCAGTCGGACCCTCTTACATTCGAGAACATAGAGTTGGAACTGGAGGCCCTGTGCAGACTGATTACCGTGGGTGCGAATGCCAGTATCCCCCGCTATAAGAAGCTCTTCTCAAAGTTTTCTAAATCCGCAGCTTGGTGGACAGATGAATGCGGGGTGGCGATAACTCAGCGACGTTTAGCTCTCCAAAATTTTAATTCAAACAAAACAATGGACAACTTTACCATCTATCTAGAGGTTCAAAAGCGTGCTAAAGAGATATTGCAACAAGCTAAGGTAGAAGGGTGGAAACGTTACTGTGAACAAATGGCTACAACGGACGCTGCCAACAAATCCATATGGTACCTAATGAGAAAATTCGGGGCAAACTGTATCAAAACATCAAGCAAATTCATCAATCCTCTTCATAGTCAAGAGCTTTGCGAGAGTACTCTGAGATCTTTGGCAGGCCACCCAGAGGGAGATGAGGCCTTCTGCTTGTGTCCTGTTCCAGACTCAACCCAGTTTGACCAAATCACCATGAAGGAACTTGAACATGCCCTCAAGAAAGCCAACAAACAATCTGCCCCGGGGTTGGATGGTATCACCTACACAATGTTGGATAAGCTCCCATATGTGGTAAAAAACAGGCTGCTTGAAATATTTAATTTCTGTGTGAAAAATGCTTATGTCCCAAATTCATGGAAACACATTCGGGTCCTATACCTGAAGAAATACGCTGATAAACACACACGTCTCTCGGTAAAAGACATTCGCCCTCTAGCATTATTTTCCTGCATACCTAAACTACTGAATCTTATGCTGAATGTGAGACTGAATACTCATCTTGAAAACAATGACCAGTTTCCAAGGAATCTACACGGTTTTCGAAAAACCCAGGGGACGTCTCACAATCTGCTCACTGTGACATCTGAGATCGATCTAGCTCGTCAGAAAGGAGATAACATAATGGTTGCCTTCCTCGATATCTCTAATGCTTTCAACCGAACGGAGATTTTCACCTTGCAACAAAAAATGCTCGACCTAGGTATACCAGAATATTTGACGAATTGGGCCACACTTTACTATACCAATAAAAAATTGAATGACGGATATCACCAAGTCACGAGCAACATTGGCCTCGACCAGGGGGCGATCTTGAGCCCGACCCTCTTCAACATCTACACTTTCCCAATTCACGAAATTGAAGGTTTAACAACAGCAGTGACATCATACGCAGACGATTTTTCTTGCTACGTCACGGCCCCCACAAAACAGGAATGCTATGAAAAATTGACGACAGACGTATGTTTAATTGAAGCAGAACTCGCACAGTTAAATCTCCCCTTGAACTACGATAAAACTAAATTCATTGACTTTACAAAAAGAAGGAGCTATGCCATTCCTGACACCGTTACCCCACTAAACCGAGGTAACATACAACAGGTAACCTCGTGGAAATATTTGGGAATCGAATTAGAACAACAAAGGACTGGTATTTCCCATACCAGATATGTTAAACATAGAATAGAACTAGATCTGAACGCCATGAGGCGCCTTCGGGGCACAACCTGGGGTAATAGCTCACTCACCCAGTTACAGCTTTTCAAATCCGTAATTCTACCAAAAATAGAATATGGAGCATTTACATATTTTTTCATGAGCATAACTAACCCTAGGAACCTACAAAAATCACAAAATCAGATCCTGCGACAGGTACTTGGCGCTGTGAGGACAACTCCTATCAAGTCCATGCATGCCCTAACGGGAATTTTACCCCTTCATCATCACCTGAGACTCATCGTACATCGGCAGCTGCTTAAATTATGTGTTACATCGTCCTACCTCAAACTTCAAGTCATGTCTCTTAAAGAGACTCTAGAGGTCAGATGCCCGGTGAGATTGAGGGTTTGGGGGGAGGTGATCCTAGAACTGGGAATTGCACTAACTCATAGAAAAATTCACTGCCCAGACGATCTGAAAACTACACAGCGAATAGACGAAGAACTTGGCAACATGTTGGTATCTGAAATCCCAGGGATCAAAAAGAATGGAAATCAGCCACATGAAGAAATTCGACAAAAAGCACTAGAGTTCATGTCAAGTAGGTTCCCCAACTACCTGCGGATTTGGACAGATGGAGCCAAGAACTCAAGCGGAGTTGCAGCTGCCTACTTTTGCGCCGGGGAGGAATGTGGTGGCTCAGGTAGAAAACTTCAAGCGGATTCCTGCGTGTTTTGGTCAGAAATTAGGGGTTTATGTCTGGCGGCGATTCACGCCAACTTGCTTCACCCACCGCATTCCAACCTACTCATTATAACAGATTCCAAATCTACAATCCAAGCCTTGAGTAAGTTGGGTATAGGAGACCCCACCCCCCCTCATCTTATACAACTTCGAAATGAGCTTCTGAAGCTAAAAAACAAGATGACCGACGTGAAGGTAGTGTGGAATCCCAGTCACGTGGGGCTCATGCACGACTTCACTGCAGATAGAACCGCGACTCTTGCACACCAGGCTACCTACGGTCCACGAGGATGAGGAACTCTGGCACGTTGACGAGCTGAGAAGGCTGAGAGGAGTGGTGGAGACCAGATGGAGACAAGAATATTTGGAGACCGATGGAGCTGGATCATGGACTCGGGGTATTATCCGGGATCCCCTTGCCACACCCTGGTTCAAAAACACATCTGGCTCGGTTCACGACATCACACTAGCCTGTAGGCTTGTTTTGGGCCATGATTGGCGAAACCTCTACAAATTTAGGCTACGTTTTACCAACCAATTTGAATGCCAGCTATGTGGCCTCGATTACGACCACATGATACACCTTCTGGTGGAATGCAGGGTGACGGCTCCTTTGATCGAGGGGTTTCTGGGGGAGGAGGGAAGGCAGAACGTGGTACAGTCCAGAGAAGACAGGGTGATTGACCTTCTGAGGAGAGCGGTGGAGGAACCAGAATTACTTCTCAAGCTTGTGCAGAAACTTCGAGAGTCGAACTTGCAGTGGTAGAGAGTTTTGTGCACTGTAGGGACTTAAAATGCGGGGTATGATGGGTAGCACCTTGGCATTTAGATTTAACAACAACAACAACAACAAGGATTCACACTTCTCACCAAGACTGGATATATATTTCTAATGTTGAATAATTATACATTTATTACATTTGTGCATGGAGATGTGAATCCTTCAATGTTACTGTGGATTAGTACACACTCTTTACAGCCGACTTTAACTCTGCATATGTATAAAGTATACGTAACGCAAATGTCATTGAATGATACAGTATCACGAGAACGATATTCACAATAGAATAGAAGTAGTTTCACAAAATGGGATTAGAAAGGTATGAAATAGTGATACATACTTCGTACTGTTCTCGTATTGAAAGTTGTAGTGCTCTGCAATATTAGGCAATGCAGAGGTCGTGGTTTCTGGTCTTAGTATAGAAATGAAATGAAAATCAGGTGTTAAATGTAAAATTGTGTTCAGATAATTCAAAAAATAAAATACCTAACAATATTGAATTCGAAATACGGGTAGGAAATTGAAAAAAAAAATGATAAAACCAAAGTTAAGAATCAAACGATGAACAAAAATATAAGTTTATAGAAGAAATTACATGTGGGAAGGGGCTCCTTGGGGAAATTCCATTTTATAATAAATTAACTCTGATCGAACGTTTTTCGAGTCTAAAATGAAATACATTGAATAAAATATGGATTGATCCGACCTGAATGTCCACAGAGTGTACTTTTTTGATGGTGCTTCAACACGAGGGGTGCAGCGTTTTCCTGTAATCCACCTCGATCAAAATGGCCGCTTCCAACGCGACGGTTGCAGCGTTTTTTGGCGAGCTGAACCGTTCTGAAGTTGAAGAAGTAGTTCCAATACTGGAATAACGTAATTTTCTGAGGAATTCCTGGTACAGAAGAATCTGTGACCAGAGCTGATTCACTATAGCTGATGAGTGAAAACAGCAGTCCAGAATCAGGGATATAGAGCCACAGATTTGGAAAGGAAAATCGTTTGGTGTCGACACGCAAAGACTATGATCGCTTAGCGGGCGCCCGGCGAAGACTGGAAGAGAACCAACAAGGCGGCGCTGATAAAGAAGTTGAAGCCTGGTCTTCGAGGATCGTCGGCAAATAGGTCGGGAGATTCCACGCAAAAGAATAAAAGATAAAAATATAATGCAAATAGGCAAGACAACTGCTCTTATTGCCTACCTACATTATATTCGCCTAAATATAAGGGAAGTACGTTAGAGGGAGAGATTCCCCCATCACATTCGGAGATCATAAATGGTGTTTATTGTGTGAGTGGCGAAAATCGGCCAAGCCGATGAAGAAGCGTCTCACTCCTAAACGCAGTGAAAAAGAGTGAGAGAATCCGACTATTGGCTTGGCCCTAATTGTGTGATATCATGCATTATGTGGCTTGGCATCTTTCGTATGCGAAGCGTCATTTTTTTTTGGAATGGGGGGGGGGGGGGGATGTTACTCATTTTTGGTGGTCTAGGAGGAAAAGGTTGGAATGTACGGGTAGCTCAGGATGAAGTGGGTCCTTTCATTTCACTTTTGTTGTTCGAGAGATGCTCCCTGTCAAATTAAAAATTCCTAGGGTGAGCAGGTGATAATTTATCTCGCATAACTGATCGTGAAAGAGCCCCTGATTTTATTCTTATCTTGATGTTCCAGAAACGGGACAGAATTTAATTCACTTGGTCATAGCGGCTCCAAAACCCTCAAAGGCACTTCGTCAGGTCAAATTTAGCCTATGTTTCAAATTTCATCCAAATTGGCTGAGAAAACCTGGTACTAGTGGGCTGGCAAAAACGAGTTGGGACGAGAAAAAAGATGAAAGTCCGAAAACATGTCTTTTGAGGCCTCGTTTTAGCTTACATAGAATCAATCTACTGTTACATATTTGGCAACACGCGACAATGCCCCTCTCAGAATATGCAAAGAAAATCAAGTTTGAGAAGACAGGGTGTGGTCGGGAGGAGGCTATGTTGGCCCAAAGTTCTACTTTGTTACTTATCTCGGCGCGCCTTGTTGCAGTGGTTTATTGGAAACTTGGAAATGGGATTGCAATGGTTTATTGAAAGCCTAGCTTCTCGGTTGATATAGATGTTGATAACTGTAAAATACAAAGAAGCGAATAGGAACTTACCCTCTCTATCCTCAAAAATTTGAAACTCATCATACCAACTGAAACTTGATATGTTATTGGGATCGACATGGAATGGGTAGTGACATATATTCCTGGAACCAAACTTGCTCAGTTTAAAAGCTATAAAATGTAAGAAGCAAGTGGAATTTCGGCGGACTTCTACGAATATAGAGCTTCACTACCTACAGTAGTGGGCCAGTGACGAAAAACGAATTTCAACAGTTCGTTCTATACCTAGTTGATGTAACCACCACAAACGTAAGCAGTGTTTAACATTTCATTTAGCACCTCAAAGAGTATTAACGAATTATAATGTAACAGTGAATCTACAGCAGAGCTTTCAAAATAATATTTTAATTAAGTTACTTCATACAGAAATTCTACTTTGGACCCTATTTCACATAGGAAAGCACATCCAAACGATATTTTTGACCTCTTAGAGTCACGAAAAGAAGCGATTTTTGAAAGAAACCGATGTACTTTGGGAAGAAAGTATTTGAAAAATATGATGATCAACAACAAACAGTCAAATAAGAAATAATAACACACATTTTCTGAAAAATTCCAGGATCATCTTATTATCAGTATCTCCTTAATAAAGTTTTCCTTATTTTTGAATAATCGGGTATGGGTCTGTCACGTCAGACCATGCGCATGATTTCTGGAGAAACGAAGAGCTCTGAAAACCTGTATAGTGTGAACATGAACATATAAAATCCTAAGCTCAATAATTAGCCTATTAAATGAGAATTAAGAAAATAATATTAAGATATATACCTATATATTACAAAATTATCATCAACTTATGTGATTTTATACAACTTTGAAAAATGCAAAGACTCGAGAAGGAACATGAAAAAATCTCATTTTTGTCGAAAGTGAAATCAGAATAAAGAACACAGTTTCTCATTGTTCTGTCAGATGTTTCTTCAACGAAAAAAGCGCTCAGTGACAAATGCAAATACAGAGCGCTCCCAACACAATGGAGAGGGTTATTTTACGCTTAGTTAACGCGGGTATCAATTAAGGGGAAAGGAGAATGGTGTTTTTAATTTGTTCCTTGTCCACGCAGGAAGACACACGAGGGTGGAGGTCGCTGGCCTGGAACAATCCCGTTTGCTTGTAGCAAAAGAAATTTCCTTTTTCAATTTTCAAAGGGAGAAAGACGGCAAAGAGGGGCAATCTGACGAGTTGTGAGACCCCAGGGGAGGCGAGGGCTCTTTTTTCACGTTATATCCCTCCGTACTCCCCGGCTAACATCTCTTCGAAAAACAATCCCTGGCCTTTTTGATTCCGGGGTCTGCAGAAAAAAAAGCATCAGTCATTGGATACTTGAGGTGGAACTCAAACTTCATCAGCTCCCGATTTTCCACTTCTTTACTTTGTAAGGGGTAACCAGAGGTTTTTTCAAGTATTTAAGAGTCTACGTCCAAATAAAAGTCGAATACAAATAATGCGAATCCATATATTTTCGGACATTTGGAAAATGGAAACATGGCACTCCAATGAGAACGTAGCGAATCTTGGTGGAAGACCTGCTTTGGATTTTTGAATTCGCCAAGAAACTTCAAAGCACCGAAAGGAAGTCATGTACTAGGTTATAGGTAAATGGGTAATGGCCACATTCTTGGACTTTTCAATTGTATTTTCAATAGTAATGTGCACATTAGACAGCTCCCGGTTAATTGGTACAATCTGATGATGTGGGTTGTGACCTCACAAAAGACATGAAGCCCCCTAAATAAACCAGACCCTCAATTTTATCCAAGTTATCGGAAGAAGGGCTAACCAAATTAAAATGGATGTCATTGGTTGTTATTGATGTTTCTGTTAGTTCTAGTAATACGGTACTTGTCAAGGGTTTTATTTTATAGTTTTAGTATTAATTTGTAGTAGTGGTATATCCAAAAACAGTATTATAAACTGTCAAACCTACAACATAAAATTTAATAGTTTGTTGTCATAATTTTTAATCGCATACCTACCTACTTATTGGTTATTAAGGCATAATATTATTATTTTTTTTTAAATTTGTAAAATTAACTAATTACTATGATAAAAAAAGACCATAAATACGAGTGAACCGATGAACTGGGGAACACAAAGCTTATTATATTATTCCATTGTACGAGAATAATTATTGCCTGCAAAATCATATCTGTGGACGTGACTTTCATACAGGTTTATCATCAACTGTTACTTCAGCACGAAAAACGCTTATTCTGGTAAACACAAATTCTTTCCTATCGTACAAATTTATTATATAAGTACGCAAAATAAAATATGGGGCATGCCACCACCAATCAACGTTCAAACAGACCCCTAGGTGACCCAGTCGTGTCGAGTTATAAAGGTTTTACAATCCGAAGGGGGATGTTTAATTGGAAAATGGATATCTAACTGCTTTAACGGGACCTCCAGTTAATGTCTGAGTTGAAGCTGGAAATGGGGGTTATTTTTAATAGTTAGGAGCGAAGATGGAGTTGCATTTTGCAATTCGGTTCTTTTACTTCTTGTTCTGTTCACCGATTTCTCTCTTCTCGAATCGGTATAAATCTTATTCTTCATAAGGTACATATATACCTGGCAAACTGACTATTACCAGTTTAGTAACTGATGGATTACTCATTCTCAACCTAACAACCCATTTTTCCGCCGGATCAACGTTCAAACGGGCCTCGTGGCGGCCCAATAGCCGTGTCGAGTTACAGAGGTTTGTCACTTCGAAGGGCGCTTTGATACGGAGGTAATAGACCCCACGAGGAAACTGTTTGATCTGGAAAGCCAACACCTGTAGTTAGCCACGAAGGAACCCCAATTAGAGCTCTGTCGGATTACCCGCCCGCTCTCTGTCATTCTCCCGGATAATTACGGCCTTGACGACGTGACGACTCAATACGCATTCTGCGACTGTCTGACTCCGTTCGTTAAAATAATACGGCTCCGCTCCTCACGCTCGGTGTCGAATTCGGGATTGAGAATAGTTCGTGAATAATTCCCGACTGCTTTTTGTGATACCTAACACCTTTGTTGAACGAGGGGTACCTAATTCATCTTTTTGATTACTTGACGCATTAGAGCGTGTGAGATGTTTTTCGATATTTTGAGAGTATATATATATTTTTATTTATTTATTCTTTGCATGGAAAGACTAGGGACGGATTGCTTGTAATAAACCTAATATAACACCGCCCATTCGAAATTTCAGCATCTCAATTTAGATAGAAACAAAATCAAAGAGCTCACTCTGCTGATTGGAGTGATTCTTCAAGTTATATTTATACTCTATCACACCCAGAAATGTTCCGAATTTCAGCATCCCAAGTTGGATTGAAACAAAACTTCTCTTCCTTCCGCAGTTAAGATACAATAAACTCCCGTAGCTTTGTGAGCCAGATAGTACTCGCCAAACTAGACCCTTAAGTTAGTGTACCCAATGGATTTGAGTAATTGTCCTACAATTCACGGATTCCCCTGGGACGTATCTCTTCTCGATCTCATTATCGTAGAATCCAATAGACTACTTTCACTGAACGGCAATCGGATTTCATGGCTGATACGAAATCCACGCAATCGGAAAACCCGTGACCCTTGTCCACTGGCAATCATCGCACTACGCAATACCTTTCATATTATTGAAATAGGTGAGGCCGGTTAGGAAAATTTCTGATTGAGCTAGAGGTTAGCGATGGCCTAGTAGATCTAAGCTTTTGCGTCAGGTTGGTGTTGCAATGTCAGATCTTGTTTTTCTTATGTAACTTTAACTTTGTACGGACGGTGGTGTAGTTTGAAGAAGATCGGTGAAAGGAGTGGGGACAGGCTAACTGTGACACGATTTACGTGGCAGACATACCTACTTGATGACCGGATCGGACGGTCAGATCGAATCATTAGTAAAGGAGGAAGACGGAGGCATTTCCATTTTAATTCTAGTTAGGTCGCCGAGTATACTAAGTAACCTTCAATTACTCTAGCAAAGGCCTTCGCAACTGACGGGTTGGGAGATACCCTCTTTTTGGCCAGATAGAGAATCAGCATAAAGAAAAATAAGAAAAAATCAAAAAATCGGATTATCAAGAAATGTTAGGTAATATCAACACTCGCTCAATTCACAATTGGCTAATTTTTCATCTTCTGATTTTCCGTCCTCTAAATTCTCCATTAACCACTTTTATTTCTAACTCTCAAGTCTTCCAAATTAGAAAAAAAAACTTAAATACTTTTCTCTTCCGTCTCCTTTTTCTCAATCGGTATTTAAAATTTTCCGACTTTTAGGGAAAACTTCTAACTCTCTGATTTCAATTGAATTTGTTTAAATTAAGTTCTTTTATATGGTTTTTAAATCCTTGTGTAATCCTTTAACGAGCTTAATTTCCAGTTTTCTTCCGATTTTAAGGAAATTTTTAGGGAATGGGCAGGTTTAGCTGTATATGGTCCCCTACCAATTTCATTGTTCTTCTAATCATCAAATCGTTCTGCGTATATACGCAAACGTAAATTATTTCAAGCGTCATTTTTTCGTTTTCTAATTGACGTTTCACACTACATATTGATTTACCATTTCACGTTATGAAATTTGTCAAGATCACGTTACAACTTTTTAATGACCTGTACATTCATGTTCCGAATAGGAGGAAGCTATGTGTCACACCTAACTTGTATCAAGGATCTAGGTAGCCCCCCAGAGGTGCAATGGGGTCCTAAATCCTCGAGAAAGAGGTAGAGGAGGATGACAGTATCCCGTCAGAAAGAGATTCCACTCCTACTAATAGCATTAATGAGCTATGTTCGGAGTAGATTGGATTTCCAGGACCTGGCTCACCCATCCAACGCCAAACTCAGCTTCTCAAGAACACGGGAAAAGGCGTGCGACGCCCGTTGTTTTCCAACTCTGTCACACTCCCCCACTTAAAGACTAATAGGGAACAATGCCCTTGAATAATTGGGAACCATGCCCGGGTATATAAAGAATAATAATAAAAATGGCAAAGGCCAGTATACCATAGGTATGAAATTGAAAATATAAAAAGGGGAATAAAAGAGAAATTATTAGTCAAAGACCAATGAAATTATTTATATACCAATTGGGAATTCCTTCTGGAACCCCGGGCCATGTTTGTTCTGAAACATTAACGCTCCAAAAATAGTGGATTGGATTACTAGGCGTTAGCCGTCCATAATCCTGAACACGCTCTGCTACCATATCAAGGATCTAGGTTGCCCCCCAGAGGTGCAATGGGGTTCTAAATCCTCGACAAAGAGGTAGATGAGGATAACAGTATCCCGTCAGAAAGAGATACCACTCCTACTAATAGCATTAATGAGCTATGTTCGGAGTAGATTGGATTTCCAGGACCTGGCTCACCCATCCAACGCCAAACTCAGCTTCTCAAGAACACGAGAAGAGGCGTGCGATGCCCGTTGTTTTCCAACGGAGCGACGGCAGCGCTTTCTCTGGGATTCTGACGGGAACTCTGTCACACTTGTTAGGCTTTTTATTTGTTTCTCTGGGCCATTATCGTACAGTTCAGATAAAATGGAGACTATAGTTCAACTTAAAGCTTTCAATTCCTCCGTTGAACTTTAGAATGTTTTACTTACAGGAGAAAGGCTGCTGTCAGCACTCAGGAAAACCCGCAAACACTCAGAAGTGCTTATGGATTTAGTAAAATCCATCCTCAAGATATTTGGGGTAAATTAAATTATACCTACTCACGAGATTTTTTGTTCGGGCAGAAAACCCCCTGGTAACTGCTTTTTAGGACGTATCTCTGAAGCTTTGTCTTATATGTCTTATAGGCAAGGCTTCGTTAACAAGAGGGAAGCCTATTATATTAGAATTGATCCGTGGGGGTGGGGGACAACCCACAAGCGTTTCACATAAACCCGTGAAACCCGCATATAAGAATGACTCAGATTTTGCGGTGTTTCTTATTACTACTTTGTCCAGTTGTTTTATTTAATTATCACCAGCGCAACGACTCACCACCAGCTCAATGAAATCATTGGAAATTAACAAGTAGTTGCAATCATGTTCACATAAAGCCGTCTACTGATTGTTAATATACGTACCAATTAATTACTTAATAATATAGATAATAATTACCTAGTAGATAAAAATTATCTAATTACGTCTTTGCAGCTTATTAATGCATCAAAAGTTGAAAGCGGTTTTGTTTGAATTTCCGTCAGGTTCCTAATGTCATTATGGAAGCTATGTCAAGTTGCTTTATTTTCTTATCACCAGCACATCGACTCACTACCAGCTCAATGAAATCATCAGAAATTAACAAGCGGTTGAAAGTATGTTCACAATATCAATTATTGAGAATGATCACCTGTGTGTAAACAATTATTCAAATAACCATGCTCATAACTCAGCTTGTTGGCCACGCACTTCGCAGTAGTTAACATAATATGGTTGGATAAATCGAGAGCTTTCGAACGAATGGTCAGCTAATTTCGTGGGATGAAAAGTGACGAAGTACCGTTTCCCTACCAACGGCTCGGTTGTAAGCGCAATTTATCAGAAACTGTTGCAACGCATTTTCGTTACACATTTAAACGTTTCGTCGACGCTGCCCAGGCCAATGACCTTTTCGTATGTTCCAGTGAGGCGTTTGTCCAACCGCCACTTCAAATAATTGGGAAAATAGCATTCGACCTAACAAAACATCGCAGGGTAAGACGCACTCTCCGGGTTGAGATGGGAACCGTCACTGTCCATTTAGTTCTACTAAGATGTTGATGTACAGTAGGCTTTGTTTATTAATTATTTTATAGACCAGAGGTATGCGCAGGAGGGATATTTAATACATAAATAATAGACCCTCGTGTAATAAATTGTTGAGTTTTGAGATCTGCACCCAACCTAAGGTTTCAGAAAAGGCCTTTGAGCTGAATCTGCTTATAATATTGAAATAATTTAACAATATTAACTAGTTGGTCGCTGCATAATTATAAATGATTTATTCATCATAAATCAAAGAAATGACTGAGAATCGCTCCAGGGTAATTTTATTTCCGTGACATTATCGCAATTAGGTTTGCGGGTATGCAAAACCCGCAAGATCGATCGGTCGTGATGGAGGGGACGACCGCCTGCGCCGTCCAACGACCCAAATTCTACACCGCGTTGACATTAGATTTGTTCCACAATAAAATTTGAACGTGCTGGATTTATAGGACAAAATACCATTAGCGAGAAATACTCAATCGAACAAATGACTGAACATGGAAAATTCAGTGTTTCTATCTGAACTTCATATCAGGTAATAAGTGTAGCCTACAAGTACCTACCTCCTACTTAATCATTGCGTCCTCACTACCGAAGGTTGGGAAGCTTAGTGTGTGTGCGAAAAAATGTTTGCCTTCCAAAATTTTAAACAAGCTTTTTTTGTTTTAGAGTTTGCTATTAAATTTTGGTTCCTGTGTCTGATGTCTGTCTGTCTCCAATACCTTTTCACACCCGAAACTATACTAATTTTTATAGTTGAAGATTTTCAGGGGTTGTGCTGGTTACCTACTAGGCTATCACCAATGCATTTCTTTGCGTGTGCACATGCGCAAACATCAATTTTTAGTAATGGTATGGAAGGGGGGGATACCGGTAAATTAATTTTGAAGCTACATATTTCACTGAGCCTCTATTTGCTCGATTTTATAATGTAAACAGCATTTCACAAATTATTGTGATTTGGTGGTAGTGAGGGGGAGGGGGGTGCTCTATCCATCAATTCCACGACTATTTTGTCCTACCCCCATCCCTAATGTTTGGGGTCGGATCTCGGATCTGCGTTTTAATGCTTTCGGATATTCTTTACAGTGACTGGACAATAATTGTAATGGTGTAATTTGAAGTACAGCAAAACCAGCTTTGTAATGTATGTACTCAACTTCCTAACAGACATGTCAACGCAAAAATTTTGTGCAAAAACGTTAGCCTTCCAAATTTTAAACTAGCTTTTGGTTTATTATTTTCAATAATAAACATTTGTGATCGACCAAGAAAAAACCTTATTTTCCCCCCCCCCCCCCCCCCCCCCCTTCTTCCCATAATTTGTTAGTTCACGTTTCCAGATTATCAGAATATAAAAATCAATATTAAGAAAAAAATCCGTCAGTCTGCCGTACGCAGCTTTTCTCCAATACTACTGAGCCAACTTAATGGAATTTTGCTCAAAAATCAGACTTTGGCCAAAGATGTTCCAGTAGTAACATCAGCATCGATTTTGGTCAACCCTAAAGTGTACTCATTAAGGACTGAAATATTGAAAAATCGAGATCTCAGAAACCTTCGAAGTAATAATGATGGTTTTTTGGGTCTCATTTATAGACATTGTTATGATATATTTAGTTCGTAATATTTATTATTTATTTATAATATTTTTTCGTATTGTAAATCGTAATATTTTCAATTTCCCAATTTCAGTGAACCTTACTTCTTTGTTCCATTTTAAAATTTAAAAAGCTGTTCATAAATTGTTAATAATGATAATGTGACTTGTGGATTCGTACTTATTTATAGACAAGTGATCTGCGCAGAAGTGATGCATTACAGGAATAATAAACATTTGTGTAACAATTTGCAGTGTTTTTGGAGTTTCAAAGCACATTTTCTTCAGAACGTAAAGTTATTGTTGAGAACACTGTAAGAAAAATTTAGGAAACATTTTGAGGAGATTTGCAAAGCGCTAGAACGCAAGTAGTGTAAACTGTACACTTAACATTCGAACACTCATTAAAATTGACGTCACTATCCTGGAGCTGTTTTTACGCACAAAAACACACGAAAATAACTGAGATATAGTTGATTTTAAGCCTCAAACTGGCCTATCCTGAAGCTTTTTCACTTCCAAACGCACACACACAGTAGAATTACATGATGCCTTCTTTTTAGTTAGTAAAAGAAGGAACAAAAAAACCATGGTCGGGAGCTGAAAAATGAATTAATTTGGCGCGCACTGATGGTGTGGCCGCCAGCAAACAGGCGTATAAAAATCTCAATACGATGGTAAAGGTTCTTTTGGCCAATTTGTGTGCGTGTTGTGCTGTTGGGGGCATCCCCATTATTATCTACTTAGTTATAATCTGAGTACTATAAGGGGCACATACGTAGGTAGTTATTGTTTGTTACTGATGATGGCCTAACCGTCGAAATCGATTTAACATTGCAACTCTTCATTTTTCGTGAAGATATACAATGTTTTTCACTAACTTCCGTTTGAAATAGGTTTCCACAACTTCGTCGCGAGTGATTTAGTTTTAGTTTTTAGTTCCTACGTAGTAGTGTAAACCTGTACACTTACATGAACGCTCATTAAAATTGACGTCACCATCCTGGAGCTGTTTTTTCGTATAAAAACGCACAAAAATAACTGAGATATGGTTGATTTTAAGCTCCAAATTGGCCTATCCTGAAGCTTTTTCACTCAATTTCAATCAATCAATTTTAATGGGCGTTCGAATGTAAGAGTTTACACTACCAACGCATTATGGGACTTCTCTTTTCAGCAATGAATTTATCTCTTATTGACGGTTCGCACTCGAAGGGTCAGTAAACAGAGGTTGACACTCTGATCGCAAGGGTTAAACGCCCACAAATGTCTGCAGGAGGTGGGGAGCAGCTGCTCGAGCTAAGCTGAGCGGGGTGCGTCAGGGATGCATCGCGCCACCTCTTTGTTTTGAAAAGGGTCGACTGACGGGAGCTCCCAAGACGGGATAATGGACCGCTCCATGGCTTCCACGGGATTACTCGGCTAATCGAATGAGCATCGCGGAGCAAATGAAATCAAATTCTATCTTAACTCCAATAACACCAATCAATATAACTGCGTTGCCTTCCCCAGCAATGAATATGTCATTACAGCTCGAATATGGTGGCAGTACGCAGGAACTATTCAATCAAACAAAAGAGAGAACGATTTAGAATAGCTGTTGAACAATTTTCTACAGTAGTTTCCAAGTGTAAAACTCGGTTATTACGGGGTTGGAAAGATCTGCGAGTGTTACCATTTGATTCAGGGTGCAAAAATACGTTGAAACTCTTTGGTTATTAGAGGGTCATTCTTCAGAAAAAATCTCTATTTCGTCGAGAAAAATAAAAAAATTACACGTTTTTTAACAATAAAACATACCTAATTTTCTCCCCTAATTATCAAAGTAAAAGTAAAATTGACTATAGAGTGGGAAGCTGAATTCCCGAGCCCGCTCCCCCCCCCCCCCCCCCCCCCCACCGAGAAGTGCTTTTCATGAATATTATGTATTGGAAAAAAATATTCATCAGGAAAGTTTTCCAAATTTGCATTTTAGCCTCCTTTTTAAGGTAACTAGCGGTTCGAATGTTTGTTAGAAATTAGGGAGATTGGAATTCGAACGATCCTTCTAACGGTGTGCTTATGTTTGATTTTACGATGAGTCTGCGGGAGTTATGGCCTTTTTAATGTCGTAAAGTAGAAAACATAAGAAAAATCATAAATGTAAAATTAATGGAAAACAACGCGTTTCAAATTTCCGAGAGGATATTTTTCTATTTTTTAATTACCTTCAATTCAACTTTATTGCACAGATGCATTACTTTTATAGGTTCTTTAGAATAAATAAATATTAAATACATGGAACATGGACAAGAGTTCAAGCCCAATGAATTTCTCTTTTATTAATAACATTTAACAATGTATGGTTGTTGTTTAACCATTTGAACTTAGGAACTTTTTTACAAATTGCCTAATTGTGAAATCCATCCCTGTATTTATAAAAGAAACGATATTTTTAAGCTCATTGAATGTGATGAGTTCCTAAGTCCCTTCCAGCACAATATTTTACTATTTAATGAAAATCGTGAGCAAATTGTAGACGTTATGCGTGTAACAATGAATTCACGTTTGCACTTCCGCTAAGGGTGCTTTATAATTTTTTTATTTTCAACCAATTATAGTTTCTAACAATAAAATTTTGCTTTTTTCCTTTATCGAATTCAATTTTCCTCTCAATCGAATTTAGTTTTTGTCCAATCAATTAGTTTTCCGAAGTGATTAAAAAACGATGCAAATTATCACACAAAATTTCATCATTTATGGATCAGATGGTAGATATGGATTAGATAGGTATGTACCTACCTAAGTCAGATATAATTCGTAGATATATCGACAGTACAAGCACACACACACATTTGTGTAATAAGTTTTTTTTTCAAGTTTCCACTCAGAATTAAGTTATTTCTTCTTATCTTCTCTCAGTTTCAAGTTACATACTAGAAAACCGAATATTATCGATCCGAATTAGCAAAAGTTTAGCCTACAAACGGAGAACGGACGATTTTTATTTTATTTTATTATTATTTTCTTCCAATTTAGATTTTTGCAATCTACTTGTATTAATAGGTACTTATTTTGAAAAGTGAACCAACAAATTGCGTAGGAGGGTCAGGTTTTATTTATTTACTTATTTCCTTTTTTGGGTCAATTACAAATGTTCATTATAGAAAATGATCATCCAAAACTACCTACAGGTAGAGTCGGAATCAATGTAAAATGAACTGATGCCTGTTATATAATAGGAATTTTTTTAAATTTGGGATTTTCACCTACTACTTGATAAACTCAAAGTAACAGAATATTCAAGTGCTGTAAGTACCCACTTACAATTTTTATCTGATTTATTTACAACTTACGTTTTTTTCCCCCATCCTCTTTCTGTCTTTTCCATTTGTACCTACCTACCTTCTTATAGGTATTTATCCAAGCGTGGCAATAGGTAGGTACGGAATACACGAATCTACAGCATGCCAATACTCTCAAGTACTTATAGTTACCTACCTACCTCACACCTGTTCTTTTATTGCCCATTATTGCTTTACATTCTCATTACGGTGATCTAGGTAGACGTTGTAACTAGGTATTGGCTGTGATGCAATAGAAGTTGGTACCTAAGTAGGTAATAGGTGGGTATATCATCTACATTGATTGAACCACATGCGAATTTTGGGCGATTTTCCCGTGAAATAACTGACTATATAAAAAACGGAAGTTGATGAAAAAACGTTGCCTATTTCCATAAAAAATAAAGAGTTACAATGTTAAATCAATTTCGACAGTTAGTCCATCATCAGTAACAAACAATAATTGAACACACATCAGAAAGGACTTATATAGTCACAGGTGAAGGGAGATTGAATCCCATTGGTCGAGAGAAAGGAACGTGCGGGAGGTACAACCAATTAAGTGCAAGCAAAGTGAAGGGGGATTATAGCTAATCAGTTGAAGTGCAAGGGGGAAAATAACTAACTATGGTTTCAAGACTGTGAAGAGATAATTCCAAGCTTTATAGAAATGGACCTATCCGTGGTGAAATATATTGAGGTAGATCCTCATTTAAACAAATTACCAGATCTGTCACTTGATTATTTCAAATTATTCAAGTACGTTCAACATACCTCCCTTTGGACAAAAATGAAGAAATTCTACAAACTATCTATCGGTCAAATCAAAATTGTAACTCTGACTGGATTCCTTAAGATGTTACGCCTACGGCTATTTTCCTAAAATCCTCCTGATTCTCGTCTATTCTTCCCCTGGATTCCGTACCAGTTTGACTGCAATATTCGTAGCCACAAGAACTCCCATTGGCCGAGAGAAAGGAACGGGGCGAGAGGTACAACCAATTAAGTGCAAGCAAAGTGAAGGAGGATTATAGCTAATCTGAAGTGAAAGAAGGGTAAGAATTCAAGAATGTAGGTAACTCCTTATTTTTCAGGGAAACAGACGTTTCTCCACTAATATCCGTTTTGAAATGGGTTTCCACAATTTCGTCGCGAGTGATTTAGTTAGGTTCCTATATAGGTTACCACAAAGTATGTACCTAAGTATGTTGTGTACATCCGAGGGCTCGTCTAATCACAACCATTTCACCAGATCCCCCAAAAACCTCCGTCCCCCGCAAGTTAGACTAAATTCTTCAATGATTTCGAACCCCTACCGAATGGGATGCCGTATATGTTCAATCTGCTTAACGAGGAGACTAAAGAGCTTTCTTTCAAAATTTCCAAGCGCGCTATACAACGTGAACTCATTGAGCAAGAACTGTACTAGACTAACGATTTTTTCAAAATGAAGTGTGCCATTTTTAATTAGTAGATAGTCAAATCAAGCAATATAGGCATATTTATTTTTTTGACTGGTCAGCCGTTATCCTCCACTTATTAACTTTTAAATAGTTTTTATCTTGTGGTGTGGTCTTTCATCACTCCAGGATAGACGAGTCGTGGGTGATCTTTTATTTTTGTTCAAATTACATAATTGCAAAATTGACAGCCCCCAGTTATTATCTTATTTTGATTTTCGTACGCCGATCCATCCCACAAGAAGTAATGATTTATTTTCCGTCCCTTTTGTCCCGTTTAATTATTTGTTTAATAACCCCCTTTATCGCATGGCTAGGCATTATAATTTAATAGCAACTGAGAATAATTGCCTTGATTTATTTCTCAATAGTTTTTCCGTTTTTAAGAACCACACCATTTCTTATTGTTCTAAAATTTCAACCTAGTAAAAGGTACCTACTATTATTATCTTTTGTGCATTGATTTAATTTTTATTTCTGACACTTATTTAACTCTGTAAAATTTATTTTCATTCGTTGTCTGTATTTTTCAAATATGTCTGTATTTTCTAAGTACGTTTCCTTATTGTATATCGGGCTAACTAGCCCGTAAATAAATAAATAAATAGCCATTGTTAATTTTATGTCAGCAACCGAGGAATTTTATAAAAGTAGGTACTCGAGTCAGCTCTTTAGATATTTATAATGACTGTGATAAATTTGTTAACTGTTGAATATTTATATTTTTTTAGATTTACCTATATAAGTTGTATGAGTTATTGTTTTTAGTGTGATTGTAATTTATTGAGTGTATGGCTTTATAGCGAGCAAACTATTTAGGTTCGGGGCTCTCGATCGGCTCGGGGGCGGTCTCGCCTGGTGATTTTCGGTTGCGCGATTTATGAATCGTAGCAAGGAGTGGTTAGCTAGAAATAGGTTGGCGCACCCCGGGAGGCCGCCATGGTGGGTCGGGTCCGGGTTCGGTCGGGAAAGTATGTACCTATAAGTATGTACCGAGTGTTCAACTTCTACCTTAACGGGTTGTTTCTGAAGACACCCATGGCGAGAAATGGGCGAAATGTCACCAGTGCTGTCGCTGGTCTCACGAAGATTGAGGAGAAATAAAGGATTCTGTGTTCTTATGCAATTTTTGTTTTGATATTTAATTAGTCATTTTTCTTTATACTGTTCGTCTTTTTATAATAATTTTTATGAAGGTAGGAAGTTAAGTTAAGTTCAGAAGTTAAGAAAAAGGTAGGTTTGACGAATTTCATTTGGGACAAAATGTGGAAGAAGTTCCTGTTTCTGTGATTTTTAAAATTGTCTACCTATATTGATTCTCAGCCTTACTGGCCACAACCTATCATGAGACTTTTTTTTTTTTTTTTTTTTTTTTTTTTTTTTTTTTTTTTTTGTTCAATTATAATAACTTTGAGGTTTTGATAAAAGTGATTTCTGAAGTTGAGAAGTTCCTGTTTCTGTGATTTTTCAATTTTCTACCTATATTGATTCTCAGCCTGTCTTGAGACTGAAGAATATTTTTTTATAAATATTGTACCTACTTCAACAAAGACTTTATTTGTTTGTTCAATTATTACAACTTTTTGAGGTTTTAATAAAAGTGACCTAATATGAGACAGTCTCATATTAGGAACGTTCCGTATCTCATATTGGGCAACATGTTGTCAGAAGACCTAAACACAGAATTTCCGGTAAGTTGATACTTTGGAGCTTTCGTATCACGGACAATGGGACTTTGAGCACATAATAACTGAAAATTGAAATTTCTAAGTTGCATTTGAGGGGCTTTTAGAGCCATTAAAAAAAAATTTCTCATATTTGGTCACTTTCCCCTACCTACCTGTAGGTAATGAATCTTATTTATTTTTTTATAATCACTCGGAATAATTCAAATTGTGAATTCCGAGCGAAGTACCGTAGAAATAAAGGTAATTATAGGAAACAGGGAGTGTATGTATGAAAGGGGATTAATTAATAAGGAAATGAGGGTAGTGTTGAATAGCAGGAGGGAGTGGGAAATGATTAGTATGTGAGTATGAGACAGGAGGCTCTGGGATTGGACGTCTGAGATCTGTCACTTTTGATAAGTACATTCAACATACCCCCCTTTGGACTAAAATGAAGAAATTCTACAAACTGTCTATCGGTCAAATCAAAATTGTGAATATGATTGGGTTTCTCAAGATGTTTCGCTAATGTTGACTTACCCTCATTTTTCCTGAAATCTTCCTGATGCTCGTCGATTCTTTCACTGAATTTCCTACCAGTCTGACCGCAATATTCGTAGCCTAAAGAACATTTTAATGTATAAATCCCACTTTTATCCTGAACACTGATTTTGTCCTTAACGGATCCTAGTAATGCTTTAAGACTATTTTTAGTTTTAAAACCTATTTTGTAACCTCTCTATGATAGAATGTTGCCGATTTTATCAGAAATTTTCTTCATTTTATTATGGGAAAATTTCTGATAAAATCGGCAAAATTCTATCATCGAGAGGTTACAAAGTTCATTTCTTCAGTAACTTCCGTTTTGAAATGTTTCCACAACTTTGTCGCGAGTGATTTAGTTAGGTACATATATAGGTTACCACAAAGTATGTACCTACCTATAAGTATGTACCGAGTGTTCAACTTCTACCTTAACGGGTTGTTTCTGAAGACACCCATGGCGAGAAATGGGCGAAATGTCACCAGTGCTGTCGCTGGTCTCACGAAGATTGCGGAGAAATAAAGGATTCTGTGTTCTTGTGCAATTTTTGTTTTGATATTTAATTAGTCATTTTTCTTTATACTGTTCGTCCTTTTATAATAATTTTTAAGAAGGTAGGAAGTTAGGTTAAGTTCAGAAGTTAAGTTAAGTTAAGAAAAAGGTAGGTTTCACAAATTTCATGTGGGACAAAATGTGAAAAAAGTTCCTGTTTCTGGGATTTTTAAAATTGTCTACCTATATTGATTCACAGCCTTACTGGCCACAACCTATCATGAGACTGAAGAATATTTTTTTTATAAACATTGTACGTAGGTAGGTAGGTACCTACTTCAATAAAAACTTTTTTTTTTTTTTTTTTTTTTTTTTTTTTTTTTGTTAAATTATAATAGGTAACTTTATGAGGTTTTGATAAAAGTGATTTCTGAAGTTAAGAAGTTAGGAAGTTAAGTTAAGAAAAGGTAGGTTTCACAAATTTCATGTGGGACAGAATGTGATAAATGTTCCTGTTTCTGTGATTTTTCAATTTTCTACCTATATTGATTCTCAGCCATGTCTTGAGACTGAAGAATATTTTTTTATAAATATTGTACCTATTTCAATAAAGACTTTATTTGTTTGTTCAATTAGGTTTTACAACTTTTTGAGGTTTTAATAAAAGTGACCTAATATTTACGAGACAGTCTCATATTAGGAATGTTCCGTATCTCATATTGGGCAACATGTTGTCAGAAGACCTAAACACAGAATTTCCGGTAAGTTGATACTTTGGAGCTTTCGTATCAAGGACAATGGAACTTTGAGCGCATAATATTGAAGAAGGATGATAATTAACAAAATTACTGAAAATTGAAATTTCTAAGTTGCATTTGAGGGGCTTTTATTAGAGCCATCCAAAAAAAGTGTCTCATATTTGGTCACTTTCCCCTACCTACCTGTAGGTAATGAATCTTATTTATTTATTTATAATCACTCGGAATAATTCAAATTGTGAATTCCGAGCGAAGTACCGTAGAAATAAAGGTAATTATAGGAAACAGGGAGTGTATGTATGAAAGGGGATTAATTAATAAGGAAATGAGGGTAGTGTTGAATAGCAGGAGGGAGTGGGAAATGATTAGTACCTATGTGAGTATGAGACAGGAGGCTCTGGGATTGGACGTCTGAGATCTGTTACTTTTGATAATTTCGAATTATTCAAGTACATTCAACATTTGGACTAAAATGAAGAAATTCTACAAACTGTCTATCGGTCAAATCAAAATTGGAAATATGATTGGATTTCTTAAGATGTTTCGCAAATGTTGACTTACCCTCATTTTTCCTGAAATCCTCCTGATGTTCGTCGATTCTTTCCCTGAATTTCCTACCAGTCTGACCGCAATATTCGTAGCCTAAAGAACATTTTAATTTATAAACCCCACTTTTATCCTGAACACTGATTTTGTCCTTAACGGATCCTAGTAATGCTTTAAGACTATTTTTAGTTTTAAAACCTATTTTGTAACCTCTCGATGATAGAATGTTGCTGATTTTATCAGAAATTTTCTTCATTTTATTATGGGAAAATTTCTGATAAAATCGGCAAAATTCTATCAACTAGAGGTTACAAAGTTCATTTCTTCAGTAACATCCGTTTTGAAATGGGTTTCCACAACTTCGTCGCGAGTGATTTAGTTAGGTACCTATATAGTTTCCCACAAAGTATGTACCTACTTATACCTACCTGTAGGTAATGAATCTTTTTTATTTTTTTATAATCACTCGGAATAATTCAAATTGTGAATTCCGAGCGAAGTACCGTAGAAATAAAGGTAATTATAGGAAACAGGGAGTGTATGTATGAAAGGGGATTAATTAATAAGGAAATGAGGGTAGTGTTGAATAGCAGGAGGGAGTGGGAAATGATTAGTATGTGAGTATGAGACAGGAGGCTCTGGGATTGGACGTCGCCATGGCGCCGGGAGGGGGAGGTGGGAGTGGCCTGTGAGCGGCGGTGGAAGGGGGCGGCGCGGCGAACGACGAGGAGGAAAAGGGTGGGAGGCCAGCGAGGAGGGGAGGGCGCGGCGAAGGAAGAGGGCGTCGGGGGCGACCAGTCAGTCGGGAAATGTCGCTCCGCCATGGCGCTAGGTCTGGGAACCACTGTGACGCCTCACGCCCTGCCCTCCCCAATGTTCGCACTCCCAACGCTCAATTTCACCGTCTCGCAGGTCGCCGCCGTGTGCGAGACGCTCGAGGAGAGCGGGGACATCGAGCGGCTCGCCCGCTTCCTCTGGTCCCTCCCCGTCGCCCACCCCAACATCAACGAGCTCAACAAGAACGAGGCCGTCCTTCGAGCTAGGGCCATCGTGTCCTTCCATTCGGGCAACTTCCGGGAGATGTACTCGATACTGGAGCACCACAAATTCACCAAAGACTCCCACGGGAAGCTCCAGGCGATGTGGCTCGAGGCCCACTACCAGGAGGCGGAGAAGCTCCGCGGCCGACCGCTCGGCCCCGTCGACAAGTACCGGGTCCGCAAGAAGTTCCCGCTCCCGCGGACGATCTGGGACGGCGAGCAGAAGACGCACTGCTTCAAGGAGCGGACCCGCAGCCTCCTCCGCGAGTGGTACCTCCAGGACCCCTATCCCAACCCGACCAAGAAACGCGAATTGGCCCAGGCGACGGGCCTCACCCCCACGCAGGTCGGCAACTGGTTCAAGAACCGACGGCAGCGAGACAGAGCCGCCGCCGCCAAAAACAGGTAAGCCCTAGTAACTAATAACCACAACTATAACTAAATCCACCACGACTGTAACTATTTACCTACTCATCTGTTTGACATTACACGGGCGAGCCCAT
This sequence comes from Adelphocoris suturalis, assembly GCA_030762985.1. Taxonomy (NCBI): domain Eukaryota; kingdom Metazoa; phylum Arthropoda; class Insecta; order Hemiptera; family Miridae; genus Adelphocoris; species Adelphocoris suturalis. The sequence goes on along the minus strand of CM061041.1, from coordinate 111,802,046 downwards.
TAACAATTGAAATGACATTCAATACACAAAAGTAAGAGTAAATAATACTATAAAAGTAAAATATAAAATATGATATATGAAAAAAATAAAAAATAAAATAAATAAGCCCTAAATAAGTAAGCCCTAGTAACTAATAACCACAACTATAACAGAATCTACCAGGACTGTAACTATTTACCTCCTCATCTGTTTGAAATTACACGGGCGAGCCCATTATCAATTTAAATTATATTCAATACACAAAACTAGGAGTAAATAATACTGTAAAAGTAAAATATAAAAATATAAAATATGATATTAAAAAAAAAAAAAATAAATAAATGAACAAGCCCTCGATAAGTCCTAAATAAGTAAGCCCTAGTAACTAATAACCACAACTATAACTAAATCTACTAGGACTGTAACTATTTACCTACTCATCTGTTTGACATTACACAGGCGAGCCCATCAACAATTTAAATAAGATTCAATACACAAAAGTAGGTAAGAATAAATAATAAATTCAAATTCAAATCACTTTATTGGCAACAATAAATATAAAGTAATAAATTAAAAAATATATAAAAAATGCAATGAGTTAAAGAATTAAATATAATAAATTAGATAAATAAACAAATTAAATATGTGCCGTTCCCACCGAAGAATAAGTTGAAAAACTTGTTCTCCTCAGTTCAATAATAAATAATATCAAAGGATCGTTGTCAAAGTAACGATGAGAAAGTAGAAACAGTGAACAAATTGCCAATAAAACGTAAATAAATTACGTTAAAATGATTCTGAAAAGAGGGTCTTACAGAAATATATATTTAGAAAAATGAAACATAATCACCCAGAAAAAACTCCAACGCTATAAGAAATAATACTTATGTAGGTACCTTTGAAAAAAGACAATAGGTATGGAGTTTCTTCGGTTACAAAAATTTGAAATAACTATAACTAAAACTAATTATTCTATAACTATAGCTAATAGAACAGGAAGTCCGAATCATCCGAAGGAGAAAGATGGTATTGGTAGGTTGGTATAACTCCAATAAACATTTGAACCGCTCAGGATTTTTACTAGTTGAATGAATATTTAAATCTTATTCGTCTGGATTAAACTTTTGTATTTTGAACAATCTCAGATAGGTAACGTACAGGTGTGCAATAAACTGCAGGTTCAGAATTATAATAATACCTCAAGCCGGTGAATCATGTTTTTCCCAGAAACGGAAATTACCTATCAGTCGTAAAAAAAACCACCAAAAGTTTATGGAAGTTTGTGGAATCGAAAAAAATCTCAAAAAGCGATTGTTCATGACAATTTGATTTTTTTCAATCAAAATATAGGCACAACTATCCCTGAATTACTACGCATACTTAATGGTACTTATTGATTTACCCTATGGGATTATTGTCTATGGGGAAACAGATTCGATTCCCAAGCTTAGAAAATCACTCTGAACAGACAAATTGTACTTTCAGCCACCAAAACTAAATTTAATTCGAACTTAATAGAGTTGTAAATGTGTGGCAGAGTAGGTGTGATGTAAAATGAGTTTTTGAGGCAAATTTTCAGTTTGATCGTGTACTCCGACGTGGTGTGAACTTAATCATGTTGATATGTACTTACTGAGTTTTAAACAAAAAATAGAGATACTTACGGTACTTCCAACGGCATTAGCATTAGCCATTTATTTAATTTGATTAAATAATTATTAATCATCAAATTTTAAGCATTCATCCGAGAATTGAATATTGTAAATATATTCCCCAATTATGGGCCAGATCCGCCGTGTTGGAGGGAATCGCCTTCTTACTCAGTAATGATGAAATTAATTATTCGCGATGCAACTCATCTGAGTAAGTTGATAACAGATGCAGCCGCTTCAAATGACAAACCATCGCAAAACTCCAAACAATCGTAAACTCCATCGGCAAATCGTAGGTAATCCTTACAAAATATTTTCTTACATCAATCATACCTATCAAAACACACAATTAATATATACCATGGATATTTAATAACAGAGCATTTATTATTTACATGTATGTATTTTCGGTATTTTTTTTTTTTTTTTTTTTTTAACCATGAATATTTGCGATAAATGAAAGTAAACATTATTTTCCATGTAACCATCAAATAAGTTTGAAAAACCTGTTGCCGAGTGAACTAAATTTTTTTCTGATAGGAAAGAATTCATGTAGGTAAGTCTAGGAGAAATTAAGAAATGTCATAAAAGTGAGTAGGTAGTCATAGTAGCCTATAATAAAATCAATGTTAGACATAAAATGGGAAATTATGATGATAGTAATGCATTTTAAAATAACAAATTGAAAATAAGTTACACAAAATTAATGACAGAGTGAAGAGAGATTGATACCTATATCCCCAGTTACAGAGGTCATTATCATTTTTTAAAGAATGAGGAAGTCCGGTCATTCGTTATTATGAATTATTATGAATTAAATCAACCTTAAATTAACCTTAAATGTGATTTTAGTTATATGGAGATTGATTCTCGCGAAGCGAAATTTCTCATTTGATGTTATTATCATCATTTTCCAAGAATTCATAACTGTCAATCCGAATACAGTTTTAGTTTTGAAAATTAAATGTTTTTATTTCGGCCGGTCAACAAGTTTATACATAGTAGGTATGCAACGTTTTTAGTTGTATTAGAGAAATGAGGGATACTAGTGGTTGCGAAAAAGGTACCTACACCAAATTTGATGTTGGTTTATTATTTTCCAAAACTAGCTTTATAATCGACAAAAAAACAAAAATTAACTTCCCTACCTACAAATTTGTAAGTTTACGCTTCAAGATGCATATGGAATCCAAAAATCGAAATAAAAAGGTGATTTGTTTTAAAAAATGTGACCGTGCAAGGGAAAAGGGAGCTTTACTTGCCAGAAGTCAAATCTGAGTTTATATTTTTTTTTTTTCTCCATATTGTGCTGAACAAAAAAAAAATATATATATATATAGGTATATATATATTTCTTTTATATTTATTTCTTATATATATTTTTTTCCTTTCTTTTCTTTACCTATGCATTTTTTTCTATTGGATTTTTTCTATAATTTTACAATAAAAACTTTTGATTTTTCAAAGTTGGAAAAAAGCGGGTCCGAAAATTGCAAAATTTAACCAGGTTTCAGCAGATTTTCAGCAGACTTGCAAAACTGCAGTTTTTTGCGATTATAAATAAGTTTATAAATACTAAAAAAATATTACGAAATGTCTTGAAAATAAAGAATATCGTATTATAACATTTTAGAGATTATCATATATATAATATTTAGGAGAATAATTTCTCTGGTACCTCGAGGAACATAATACATAAGGTGGTCTTTGAAAATAGAGAATATCGTATTATAACATTTTAGAGATTACCATATATATAAGATTTAGGAGAATAATTTCTCTGGAACCTCGAGGAACATAATACATAATATACATGAGGAACATACATATATTCTGTTGCTGTCAAGTTGTAGAAATCTTTAAAATTGACGAAAAATACAGTAAGAATCGCTTGGGGGTAATATTCTCCCAGCCGAGGGGATTATCTAATTGTTTTGTAACTCATTAATACAGTAATATTTCCATAACATCTTTCGAATTCTTAAACACCAACTTTATGGCAAATAAACTCGTTCTCAATAATATACTACAATTCAAATCATGTATCTGTTTTTTAGGTATTTTTTAATAGATTTTTCAGCCAATAATAATTAAATTCAAGTAAATTTTTCTGCATATTTTTAGCATACATTTTACAGTATTCTAGTTCGTTGTTGATTAACTTTTATTGACTAAAATTTCGCTAACAAAATGAATTTAACGATTTTAGCCGTTTTTGGCGTTTTAAGCTATTTTAAGTGATTTCTTAAATACATTTTATAATTTGACCAATCTTTTTTGAACGTCTATATTGTGATCCTAGATCGGGTAAATTGTAAAGAAAGGTATCGTTATGAAAAAAATCTATCTTTCAAAAACAGTTTGGAATCGGGCCTAATAAATCAATAGGTACTCTAGGAATCGCTAGAATATATCATTGATTTCCTTTAAAATTGATTTAAAATTGCAACTTAAAATTACCATTTTACACCACTTTGAAATTGACAAATTTGGTGAATTTTCCATGATTTTTTGTTCTTAATCAACCCCACTCACCGTATTCAATTAAATATATGAATTAATGACATTAAAACTTAAAATTCAAAATCCAATCGATGTACAATAAATATGTAGCCAAAGTGCCAAAGGAAAAAAACCGAGAGTAGCGTTCAAACTTATCTATGAACAAAAGTGTGTGAATAACTTTCATTCTATCTTATTGTAATGTTCAGAATTCGATGTTCTAGAGGCTCATTTTAATAATTATCTATAGATCAGAGATCTTCAAAGAGAAGCATAAGCAAAATAATGAAATGCATAAAAACAAAAATAACAAACCTTCGTGTTACAATTTGTAGCGTTTTGTCTACAAAAATAGTAGGGTTAGACAAAATAAATCTCGCTATCCCATAGAATTTCTTGAAAACCGGTTAGAAAAATGGATGCTCGATTTCTTCACATATTGTTGTGAAAGAAATGTAACCTTATTGTTTCTCAATTATTTCTATATATTTTGATATTTTATTAACTTTGTATTTGGTCATTTATTTATGCCATTCTTTAGGTATATTAAGCCAACATTAAATTCAAGTGTGCCGTATTGGACGATGTGTGACTTTTGCACAATAAATATTTATTATAATAATTATTATTGTTAAAGAATCGATTCAGGATTTTATTGGGTACTTAGAATTCGATTAAAAACCCGATTTTTGGAGTGAAAAAATGTATTCATAAAAAAATCGAGTTTCGATACCAATCTTTAGTAAATTTGTCACTGTTAACCTGGGCGAGAACCCTCTTGCACAGTGTGAAGTCACCAGAGCGGCGAACTTAAAAAATTTATAGAAATAAAATTACTCATCGTAGGAGAGTGCAAATGGTGTTGAATTTCTTAGAAGAGTCCATTTTCATTAAAAAATAAGAAATGGACACGTGGGTAATGCTCATTCAGGTAAATAAAGTTACGAGAACTTACTATACTATAAATGTAAAGGACAATTTAATAGCGTTATGTACCTAATAATTTATTATCGGTACTCATCCTCTCGAGGCCCACACGACCACCACTCAGTCGGTGGTTGGATATCTACTGAAGTTATTTCAACCTTTAGTATGCTAGAATAATGTGTCTGCTTGATCTGAAACAACAGCCTGCTACTTCGATCGGTGCGTCCTGAAAAATTGTGGAAGTCGACGACGGGCCGTGACGGATCGGAAAGCAGCTACAGTAGAGAGTTTTCAGTTACCACTAGCGTTAACGTCGTTAACCATTAACGTCGCTCAAACGGGCCCAAGAGTACGTGACCTTGAAGGGACGTTATCGACGGGTTCGTTAGAATGGCTCATTTTACATCACCCGTTAGTGGCATTAGGTTACACGCCTAAATTTCCAGTAAATATAACACTACACAACACTGGTCACCTCAAAATTACGCGAATTCTAGCTGAAGTAAATAATATAAAATGTTTTGGGTTTCTTGAGTGTTGGTCAACTGAAAAGTCTATCTTCTAGGCCGACGTTCCCAAATATTTATATTTCTTCTTCAGGGCTGATAACAGATGGTGGGTGCATAACAAGTGCATAGAAAATTAAAATGTTATATTAGGCGGCAAAAAGTAATTTTAACAGAACTTTAAACAATTATTTGGAGAAGAAATAGAGATCGGCCAACATTTATTTAAAGTATTGCCTCCACAAGAACTCATCGAAGTAAGATTCCAAGTGTTTCATGATTCCAAGTTGATTTTGCTCTTTCTGCGTTTGTTAACTGCATTTTTATGTGATGTGTGTGAGCTCCAGACGTTGCATGCGAAATAGTATGTATGGTTGACCGTCAGATGACTGTAGTAGGAAGATTCTATCTAGCTCACCGATGGAATTGCCTCGTCAACTTTCTGAATAAATCGTGATTCCGTGAGCAATCCTCCTTCGCACTACTGCTAGTACTGATAGTTTTTGTTGACTTTAATTAATAGACACCCGTCACCTAAGTCTGGATAGAGCAAGCTAACCCAAATTGAAACGGAGGTCCGGTAGCCTTGTAGTTTAATGTCACGGTAACGGTGGTTTGGTAACCCGATATTGGGTTACCGCGGTTGTATAACAAAAAAGACCGTATGCGGTCATATAACGAAAAATACCCCCTTGTTTTTATTATTATTTCAACTATACTACACACATCATTCTAAAAGGTGCGATCAACGATTGATCGTAAGGTCTATCTGTCCATCCGACCATAGCCACTGGGGTTCAGAAATAATCCGCTTACTAAATTTCTTGGCCACTTGGGCTGCTCAATCCTGTCCAATTTACTTGATAATCATCACGCACTTCGCGCGTGAAAATATTATATTTGTAGTTTAGTTATGAACGAATTTCTGAAAAAAAAACCTTTTTTTCAAACAAGTTTTCTCAAAGTGTGAAAAAAGTAGAAATAAAACGTATCCTGCAAACTCTCCGGCAGTAGTTAAATGTTTTATTGATCTCTATAATTGATTAACCGTTCTCAATTGATCGTTTATGTACTGTTTTTGTCTTACTTCTGACAGGCAAATGAAACTTCATTAGATAGAACATGTTATTTTACTATTGTAAAGTGTTGATCTGAAATTTTTTTGGAGGTTTGAGATAGAAATTCGAACCATAGGAAGCGCATAGTGGAGTCAAACCAGTTTAACAGTTCTATCCAAGTCTAATGGAAATTCAAGTTATAAAGTGCCATCAATAAGCCTGTAACTCAGATTCCGTACATGATTTACCAAATTAAAATTAGTTGTGAGCTGGATGATCTGCTGTGTAATTTTATCTTAATCGAGCCTGTAGGTACCTAACGTTCCCGCAACCTATTAGTAAATTTTCTAATAACCTATCATTCGATTGTCGGATAATGCTACACAAACTTTCATTGACACAAAATAGCTGCGAAAATGGGTAATTTCTTCTGCTTTTCGTTTGAAGCGAGCTCCAAGATGTCATTTTTAACTCTTATTTTTACGGGACCACCGTCAAATTCTGATGATTCTACCGAACCAGTAAATGAACGAATTCTGTTGATAGATGGTCAAATAACGGAACAGAATTTTAAAACCGTGAAATTGTTTAAGAAAAAACAATTCTAAGTAGCCGACGATTTCGTATTTTATTTAGTTTTAACGATATTTTGGTTTACAAATAAGTTTTAGGATTTTCAGCCGTTTTGACTTTTATCGAATTTTCATAGAAAATGATTCGACTAGGTATTACAATTTAAATGGGTTCAAAAAATGTTATATTTTTCTTCAGTTTGTTTTTTATTTAGGTATTTATTTTTTTAAATCATGGAAATCTCTGTTTTGAGGCATTCCGAAACCATTCTTGGAGTCTTTTTCATATGTACATAGAATATATAAAAGATTAAAATTCCGTATTGTTCCAGAAAATCAGCAACTGAAAATTGTTAGATTTATATTTTATAGTTTAATATTACTCAAATAAAGTTTATTAACTATAATCTAGAACATTGGAAAAAATGTACTTAATTGTCATTAATATGTGCGAAAAATTTATGGAAACTGCAAACAAATCTGAAAACCCAAAATCTCATTGAATAGCAGATTGTTATTTAAAATGAGTTTTTTTTACCATACCTAAAATTAGTAGATAACAATTTCATTGAACTCTAAGTTCTCAAATTTCATTACAATTTAACATAAATATAATACGATAATATAGGCTTAAATTCTTTTTTAAAAAGTGCGATTTATACAAATTAGAACAATTTTATTATCAAGCGTTTTCTTGTCCAATTCATTTTATCTACAATCCAATCCTAGTTTATACCTATTCGGATCTATAAAATAAAGTTCGACGATTTTCAACATTTTAAGGGATTTTCAGAAATATGAGCCCGTTTTTCCATTCCAAAAGATCCGCCTTTAACATTATTCCCTTGTTTCAAAACTTTGATTTTTTTTTTTCCCAGTTTTTTTTTCTTTTTGTGAGAAATAAATAAAATTTGTTATCCCGATTCCATGGTTGGTTTTCATACGGATTCACTTATATAGATATGCGTATATACCATGTTATTCAAAATCTTTCGCAAAAAGCTTTCAGATCTTTACACTCCGGCACTGGCGTTCGCAATAAACTCGTTTTTTGTCTGGTATTTTTTGTCATTCTTGACCGGGCGTTGAAGTCTTTTAGCGGGTAGGTATCGGTTACAACGAGCTAATAGGCTCGACGCCGCCCACCTCCTATCGCCGACCGCCTTCTTTCCTTGAGCACACCCGCAATACATTTTCCGATGGCTCTCCCACAATCTTAATACAAAAATGTTCCACTGAACAAGCAAATCGTTGGGATATTTCAGCCTCTCACTTATCTCATAAGTGAACGCATTTACCTATACAAATTTCACAAAAAAAAAAAAAAAAAAAAAAAAACGTATACTTGGCTATAGAGTCGATAAACACTATCAAAAATAGCTAAAACTCTTAAATATTTTGTTGTCGCAGAATATTATTTAGGACGTCCCTCTGAAGCTATGTCTTAAAGGCAAGGCTTCGTTAACATGAGGGACGCCTATTGGAATTCGTCCAGGGGACTGGGGCCACAACACAAGCATGAGAAAAAAATAACCCCATGCAAATCCGTTCCAGACCATTCTAAGACCAAATCCGTGAAAAAACCATAGGCGTATATCTGTGTGTGTTTGCTTGACAAATTTATTCGACGCTGTCCAGGCCACAATTCTCGACCATTATTAGAGATTATTTCTTTGTTAAATCCCAATTTGAGTCTAGTTGTGCCACAAACTCCAGAAATTTCGAATTCCGAGGGGGAATGTGGAGGGTAAAGTTTACAACAACAAAAAATTTTTTTTACAAATTTTGTCGACGTACCTAGGCTGCAATTCTCAACCGATTTTTGTGATTCTTATTGATTCGATCCCAATTATAGTCCAGTTGTGCAATCGAACATTGGAAATTTCGGATTCGCTGTCGAGGTGGGGGGTGGATGGGATATTTACCGATTCTTTCAAACGCTGCCCAAGCTACAAATCTCGACCGATTTTTGTGATTATTATTTTGTTCCATTACGAATTCATTATAGTTTTGGAACATTTGTCAGGATTTTCAAATTTCATCATGGGAGGGAGTAACTCTGATAAATCATGATGTTTTAACTATTCTGGTCGGATTTTCGTGATCACTTTTGGTTTAATTATGAATTTCGTCTAACTTTAGAAAATAATCAGGAGTTTCGCTGGAAGTATTATGATTGAAATTTACTGTCGGTGGGGGGGGGGGGGGGGTTAAGGAAGGGACGGATAATTTCGAGAAGTTATGATATTTATGTTTTTTCTCTAATTTCACGTCTCACCAAAATTATATACAAATCCATCCATAGGGATGTCCCTCTTATGCATACATTATATACCAATGTGTTTTTGCCAAAAAAATAGGTAGTAGCTAGCAACTTTTTTGCACTCAAAGTGCTTAAATTTCATAACAGTGTACCTAACATACCTAATATATTGCGATAATTTACGAAAATTCGCTCATACGATCATCCTGCATGACTGGAAGTTTGTTTCGCTTCCATGTATACCAATACAATTGTAATTATGTCTGTCTATACATTGATTAGAATCATGAAATTTAACGTTTCTTTTCCGTTTCATGCTATTTGTCGGCGACAGGTACCTTTTTTTCAATTTGTCTCTGTCTGTATGTCTGTCGGTAAGTTTGTCCGCTTTTCACGGTTACCGGGGTCATTTGACAACTAGTAAGAGTGTGAGGAAATGTCTGTATCAGTCTAGATTAAATTATAGGCTATTTGAAGTTTTTAAAATTTGAACCAGAGGGAGTGTTTTAGGGGAGGGGGAGGGGGTGAAATGTGGTATCTTGGACACCATTGAACGAACTGGGGATCTGATTGGTTGAATATTTTTGGAGTATTCTAACTTAAATCATGGGCTACTTGAAAATTTTCAAATTTATCCCATAGAAGGGAGTGTTTTGGGGGGGGGGTATCTTTGTCATCACTGAACAAACTGGGGATTTGATTGTCGAATATGTTTGGATTACTCTAATTCAAGTCAAATACTAATTTTTTCAAACCCGCCCCGAAGGGGTGGGGGGGTTAAATGGAATAATTTGGTCATCACCGAACGAACCGGTGATCTGATGTTCGGACGAATGAAATTGGGTTAGTCTGAACGTTCTTTTGGGTTACCTATCAAGAATATTTTTAATCTGAAATATGGGGTGTTTGTGGAGAGGGAATTGGGGTTGATCTCAGTAGTTTGGTCCTAATAGGTAATTTATAAGTATGTTCTTCAAGTTAGTACTTTTAAGTTAGGCCTTTTTTGAATCAGATCCATAGGGGTGTCACGAAATGTGATTGGTGAGGGGGGTTTTGCTATATTCAAACAACCTGTGCAACGCGCTGGTGAACCAGCTAGTCTAGAATATCAACAAATCTCCTCTCATAACTTTACAACCGTGTCACAATAAAAAGAATATTAAAAAAAGACACATAATCTACTGGACAGCACTAACGGCGCAATACCGTTGATGTTTATAAATGCATATCGTATGAACATCCCCCAAGTTTTTTATGTTCTCGATTTCCCTCTTTCATCTAGAAATATCACACACAACTTCGCAACCATGTTACAACCACGTAGACTATACGAACATATAAAAAAGAAACATTATCCGCTTGATTTTACCAAACTACCTTTTAATTGCCGACTGTTCCGAATTGGGTAACCCCATTCTTTCGCGGAATCCCGATATCGAATTTCATTGCTTTTGATCCCGTTTTTAATATCCCTGTATGACCGAGTGGACACTTGCCGAAAAAAACTCCCGTTGTCTTTCAAGAAGTTATTAATTTCTCCCCACAATAAAATATCAATCTCCGTGGATTCTCTTGAGTGAATAACCCTGTTTATAGCTCAACAATAGATCGTAAAAAAAAAAAAAAAAAAAAAATCGAAAAGATCTAACCATTAAAAACTACTTTCATTTCATTATGTGAACGCATGTGGAAAAAAAAAGTTTCACCCCCCTCTCCCACACCCTTTCCGCAAGAAGTGACTTGAGCAATATCAACTTTAAGCATAATAAACAAATACCTCCCTAAATTAGTTTCTGCTCGTTACGACAGTTGAACTTGACCCCAAAAATCAGTTGCAAAACCCTCCGATTTAATGTCGTACCATAAATTGTTCGGTAATTTCGTCTCATCGGCGATCTCCGATAATCAGTGGAATAATTCGGTCAGAACGACCTAATGAAACACATAAAATTCGTGGTTACCTATACAAAATTGAAATTGTTTAGTTGGAAAGTTTACAATACTTACAATATTTTGGCGAATTTTGTAGAAAGTGAAGCAATTGCAATGGCTCGGAAATATTTTTAAAACGATTCCAGAAGTTTGCGCTTTTTCACATATATAAGTATATATATAAGTGTCATTCCAAAAGATAACTCTCTTCAGGCATGAGATAAAAAATTCGTTCTTGCGCCAAAATCAAATCAAATGAACGGATGAATTCGTTGACCAGCATTTTTTGAACAACATTTGTCAACTTTCAAAATATTTACATTAAAAAAAAAAGACAAGAATCGTTATACTTATAATTTTTAGTAGAATTTTAGTAATATAAAAATCATCAACGATTAACAAGAACATTAAACAATTTTTGTTCAAAATTATGCTAAAAAAAGTACTTTTTTTTAATCAACTTTTGCTAAAACAAAAAAAAAGTTTAAAAAACTGCAGAAAATCTAAAAATTCATGATAGTTTAGAATCGCCATAGGTTTTCAGCAATTTCTTTGTAATCAAATTGCTCCGGGTTTGCACTCAAACTCCTTAAATCCGTTTCATGAATCAAAGAACTCAATCCTAAATAAAAAAATAAAAAAAGAATCACGAACTCGAGTGTAAGTGTAAATCTCTGTTACAAATGAGTAGGGGAAATATGCAACTGTTACCATTCGATTCAGCGTGAAAAAATAATTAGAAACTCGCCCTAAACTCAAATGTTTTTAGGGGGTAATTTTTCACGAAAGCCCTCAATTTCTTAGAAAAAACCATGTTTTTCAACTACTTAGTAAAGTAAAATACAAATTGATTATACCGCTAGAAAGCTGAGATCTTGGCCCAGTTTTTACAAATGAGGCGCGAGAAAACAGTACTGAGATGGGACACTCACAGCCGGTTTGAAAAATTAGAATTTCTCATACTCGTGAAAATTTCACGTTCAGGCAGTTTTTACCAAATAAATCCTATTAAAAAATTTTTTATTTGGCATTAGATAGGAAGGGAATTAACCGCTCTTTCCAACGGTATCCTCAAATTTAAAGTTATTGTTTTAATTATTGTAGTTATTGCTATTTTAGTCACCTAAGATCGAAAACACAAAAAATCTCAAAAATTTAACTACTCGAAAACTAAGCTTTCAATAAAAAATCGGTAAAAGGAACTTTTGATCAGAAATGAACTCTAAAATCACTTCCTGAAGTACTGACCACCTAATACTGACACCCTGTATAATAGACAAGTGTTCTCCTTAAAGGGGCTACCCAATACGCGGAAAAAATAAACCCTTGTGATAATTTGTAGCGTTTTTTCTGCTGGTCAAATACATAGGTTTATTATTGATACTAAACCAACACTAGTTTCCGCTTTATGGAAAGTGTTAGAACTACTGAATTGACAGGAAATTATCCCCCCAAGATTTATTTTACATTGACGGTATAACATGACTGAACCCTTTTCAAGGTCCAGATTTGACCACATTTTTACGTTTTGACGTGTTTGCTTTAAGTTTAAGGAGCGAAATTTCTTACGGGAGTCGGAATTTTTTTACGATTTCCGCTTACAACCAAATCGTTGCGATGGAACTGTAACTTTTCCATTTTTCCTCGAACACCAATCGTTTGCCAGTAGTCGGAAAGCTCTCGATTTATCAGAAACATCACCACATTCCTAATTTCTCCCTCCATACATCCCTAAGAAGCACATGGTCACGAGCTTGGTGTGATGTTAAATAAACTTGTTTGCTGTTTTGTTCGTGCTTTGTTACCGATTAGGCATCCGAAGCACCATCGTCCATCTTCCTTGTTTGAAGTAGAAACGATTACAAGATACGAAGGGAGGAAGTAACAATTCAGTAAACGAGTGTAAAAAAACGCTGCAAATTATTACACAAAGGTTTATTATTTCTTTATCATACAGACCTTCTACGTAGAAAACTGACCGTAATTATTTAGCCTCACTAAATAAGCGAAGCTTTATATCATAGAATTATGAGTATTTTCATACTCATAAACAATCTCTTCTAATTGGAATTAATTTCATCACACTCTCTCTCTCGCCTTCCCTCCCCTCCCTTCCCTATTCCTCGCCCTCCGTTCCCTCTCACTCCATCTCCCCTCCCCTCCCTCCCCTCTCTTCCCTCCGCCTCCTCCACACTCCCTCGCCCTCCGTTCCCTCTCACTCCATCACCCCTCCCCTCCCTCCCCTCTCCTCCCTCCGCCTCCTCCACACTCCCTCGCCCTCCTTTCCCTCTCACTCCCTCCGCCTCGACCCCCCTCTCACTCTCTCCCGCCCACCCTCTCCCACCCACAAGGCGTGCGCGCGTTCTTCAGTCTAACACTGACACTTTTTCACACTTTTTCGCCCGTTTTTGGCCCATAGCATCTATGCGAGTAAAGCGATCGGGATGGTTAAACGTTAGGACCAACTAGACCCCAAATGGAGTCTATGTGCGAAAGAACGGGTTTTTAAAGTCAATTCTTGGGCCTTTTATGGCCCGGACGGCGAACGGCGAACGGCGAACGGCGAACGGCGGACGGCGGACGGCGGACGGCGGACGGACATTTCAAATTTGGATTCTACGTACCTTGAAACGTAAAGTGACAAAGTTTGAGGGGGGGTTATAAAAATTTTTTGCTACACGATCACATAGGCTTATTATTGAAAATAATAAACCAATTGTAATTGTATAAAATTAAACATCAAACTTTGAGGAGTGCTGACGATTGGTAATTAAACTAACTGAATTTGACCCGGAGATTACAAAGGTTTATAATCAAATAATGAACCAAAATGAAGAACAGTTTAAAATAAAATATCGGAAAACTGAAAGTTGAGACGACTATTAAAAGTAATTAATTTGATTCTTTGTAACGATTACTGTGCTCTAAATAAGCAGCAACGTCAGATATAGTGTCTTTCATCACATTAAATTTAACAATGATGATCATGCTAAATCGTTAAATTGAAATAATTTGTGGCATTGGATTTGACTTGAATCTATCCATTTGAAATAATTAGTGATGTTTTATTGAATTGGGAATAGATCAAAGTAACCCAGACTAATTAGAAATAAAATTAAATAAATGCAGGTAGTCAAATTATTTCATGATATTTGATGCGCCAACGATTATTCTAGTCCGTAATCAATATGAAATGTTTTGAACTTTATTAATTTATTATAATGCTCAGATTATGGTTGGTATTGAATTAAAAAGAATAAACAGCGGACTATTGCAGTCATCTCCTATTGGTCGTTTAGGAGATGACTCCGAATGATCATAATTTTAGCTTTACTGCAGCATGTTTGAAAAACATTTTTCGGTAATACTGTTCCTATTAAATGTCAGTTAATAAAGTATCTTTACCTTTTTGAGCTGTTTCTCTTTAGTGGTCTTCATTGTTATTCAAATGTTTATGATTTCTTAGTTTATAGAGGATTGAAGACTCCTTTAATGATACATCAAAGGAATTATTGTGCAATGGTAATTCCACAATTTTAGACTTGAATCAGGATTTAACGATTTTGAATATCCTCAATAACTGGTTTTCAGTATAATATTCTGGTCAGTTTCTTGATGAACGGATGGAAAGAAGTTTTATATACGTCACGGTTTCCTGGCTCAGTGTCCCATCCACACGATTGTAATATAGTTGAGATTTTCAGGTGAATTTTATTGGCTCCTAGTGACTGCAAGTACCAGCAAATTGTGTGGCGATTCAATCAATCTGATCTTCTTATCTTTTATGAATCGAACACCATTAAATATGGTATCCGTAAATCTTCTTATCAATCTATTCTAGTGCTCCAAAAATTAGCTCTAGACGAGGGCCATATTTGTCCTGCCGCAGCTTAAGCACTGCTGTACTGCACGTATGTAGATGCTATTGGAATCGTTGCAGGCAGTAAGGAGGAACTTGTAAAGTTAAAATCAGACCTTGTTATCCTTCTTACTAAGGGTGTTTTTACCCTTGGTAAATGGAATTCCAACCATCCTGCATTGCTTGAGAGTGGATCTGTCTCTCAAGACTCAAAATCAATCTGTTCTGAGGAGGGTGTACCTACTAAAATCTTGGGTATGAGACGGGATCCAAAATCTTATTCTTCCTCCTACGATTTTGAAACCCTCCCAGAAGGCTTTCCAAGCGTATTATATTATCTGTTATTGCCAGACTGTTTAGTCCATTGGGATATCTGGCTTTACTGTTTTATGCCAAACGCATCCTCCAAGAGACATGGAAGGTGGAGATAGAGTAGGATGAAGTAGTTCCTAATATTGTGAAACATCAATTGACCTTATTTATTCTGGAATTTTCTCTTTTGTCTACTATTTCTATTTCACAAGTTCTTGCTAAATCGTTTACTTCTTACGAACTATGCTGTGCTTTTGTGGCGCATCTAATCATGGATACTGCGTGGTGGTTTATCTTCGAGGAGCTCAGAATTCCTGTGTGCCACTACCATTTCTTAAGGATGAAACACGCTTTGCACCTATAAAGGCACTTCATACCACGATTAGAATTTTGTGGTGCTCTTTTTTTTATCGCTACTTGTGAAATCCTTTGATGTGTTCACTAAGAACACAAGTGATCCGTGCGCAGCCATATCTATGTTAACAAGACGCGTTTTCAGCCAACTAGATTTGTCAGATACCCATAATACCGTATCTTTTTGGAATGATAAGTATCAAGAATTTAGGACACTAACTGTAGGACACGACTATTGTCATACGTAAAGCTACAAGTACGGGTAGAGGCACTTGGTAGGGGGAATTCGGGAGGTCAACTTTCCCCTACACTTTCTCCGTATCAGTTACTCGTTTTGAGTCAGTCTCAGAAAAGTATTGACATAAAACAACTCGGAAGTCATAACAGTTTTCATTAGTGCAAGGATAATTTTTCGCAACGATCTCAGTCCGCTCATAAAAAGCTCTTCGACCGGCAAAAAGAAAAAGTGGAGAAAAAACATTAAAAATATTAATGTTTCCTTGTTAATAGATAGCTAGGCAAAAAACTAGGTAAGTTATATTACTTATAGCCATATTTTTTTAGAGCGATATTGAACAAAGTATAGAGGGGGTGGCTGCTGAACAAACCAGCCCTAAAATTGGGTATATCTCTGAAAATCAAGCTAAAAAATTTGATTACTCCACAAAGTTATGCACACGAAGAAAGAAGATAAAACAAAAACTACCACCTTGCGCCTGAAGGCTAAATAATGATGAGCGTAGAATACGTTTTCGTAATAAAAATATGTGCTATTCATTGGTAGAATAACGAAGAAATTAGCTCCGTTGCTCACTCAGCAGATTTAGGGAGCTTCAGACTCTACAATTCATTTCTAGATGTTCCTAGAGGCCTCCGTTTCAAATTACTGCTTCACAGGCTTCAAAGCAAAGAAATTTGCATTGGATCTAACTCAGCTTATCTTGAAGGCTCTAGAATTCATGATTCGTTTTTAGACGTCCCGAGGATTTCAAGACGTCCATTTCAAATTTTAGCTTCATAGGTTGAATAACAAAGAAGTTAGCTCCATAGGTTCAATTTCAATAGATACTTACGAGTAGATGCTTCTACACTCACGATCATTAGTTTGTTTATTCCCATAGTTCAGCTAATCGTACAGTCACAGAGTTATAGTGTACAGGAAAATTTTAGTTGAATCGAAGGCTTTCCATCGAAAGATGAACGATTTTTGTGGGTTAAAGAGGGAAGAATGTGAACAAACGTAACAACGAAGTAGTTGTATGTGAAAACGATCGGAAGTTTTCGTGACGGTTTCGTGTGTCATTTTTGGCTAATAGGTCCCCGTAAAAACGTATTTTAAGTATAAAAAAGCCTGTTCTTTGATTCTAGAAAAACTAGACTAAACTCTAGTGTGTTTCCAACTAAATGTTTGAGAATTAGGCAGGTTAGCCCCTACTTAGTCACCTATACTATTTTGCCTATACTACTATTCTATACTGGAACCAAATCAATAGAAGCGGGTGAAATTACACAGATGTGAATTTCTTGAAACGTGACGATATTTCAAATCAAAATAGCTATAGGGTAGCGTAACGTAAAGTGACTGCTTGAGAATCGCAGTATACAATTAGTCTTTTCAATGCTTCAATGGTCTCTTTGCTTGCTCGAATTTGAAATTAAAGATCGAAGATAAACCCACCCCCACATCACCAAAGTGAATGCAATTTTCAAGGATTCTGCTGGTTATTTCCTAGGCTACACTTTTCATCGTCGACAAAGCAGAAGCGCGTCGAAGCCAATGGACCACTACATTGATCAAATGTTTCAGGAATTGCAACGGTTAACTTCACGAATGTCCATCCATCGTCAGCGTATTTGCTAATTTAAATAACATGTAACGATTTGATGGTCTGAATTCGCTTAGTATTGGCTTGTAGTTGAAAAAGGTCTTTTGGAATTGATTCTTCATGGTTAAAAATTGCCAATCTCCCGTCACAAGTGATTAATCTAGACTCTTCCAAGAAAACCGAAATAAGGAGTTCAGTGATAATCATTGAACCTGATGAGTTAATTTTAATGATCGTTCCAATGATACTCCACCAACAGTCATTACCCACCTGCTGCTCATCTTAGCAAAATCGAACGTTTCAATTCTGGTTTCAATTTTTTGCTTCGTTCGGAAACAACTCCGCATCACGAATTTTACAACGGTTTAATTTCCTTCCAAGTTAGATTTACAACGGCTTTTTGTAATGAACAATCGTGAAATGAGATGATGTCTTAATTAATTCAAAATGTAGATCAGTGTACAGTTGCGCCTTTGCATCATCTTCTTATGCTGAATTGATTTTTACTGTCTCCTAAGTTTTTTTCATCTGCCATTGTTCGAAGTTATCAGTTTGGTTTTTTTCGCTGTTGTCTGGTTTCTATCGATCGGGTTTGTTATATTTCTATTTGATTTATTAACATTCTCATTAAAAGATTTCATCATCTGATATTTTTGCATGGACCAGTGCGCGTTTAAATTAGTTAAATGAACGGAGTTCATTTTACTGTAGAGCTGCTTTTACCGGCGTGGCGTACCTAAACATATTTAGTCTAATTTGAAAGTCTTGGACTTTGAAAATGCATCGAATGATCGTCAGGTTCATTCAAGGATCCGTGGAAGTACATTTAAGAGCGAATGGGGGGGGGGGGGGGGGGGGGCTTCATAGTTGATGAAACATTATTTAGTTAATTCGATAAGAGCCTAGTTGGTAATTTCAAGGGAAACGTGATCCCAATCAATACAAAGGTTTTAAATGTTTTTGTTAAAGATTCGTCCTTCTTAACAGATCGACCAAATTCGTTTCGGATTTGTTCTGAATTAACTTCCTTCTACAATTCATTTACTACAAGTTTGGATTAAATCATCTGATACAGTGTACTTGGAACTTAACTGGGTCTTTTCTACAGGGTCTTCAACCTTTTAGTTAAGTCGAATTATTTTTTCTCAACGAGCTTGATCGTCAATGATCACTGATATTTGAGAGTATGACTATGCAACTCGTGTTTTCAAAAAAATCCCAGCAAACAACGAGCTATGATGGTCAACAGTGAACCAACTTTTTATGCCATTTTTGGGGTGTTTTTGATACATTGAGAACATTATTCGAAATATGAGTGCACGATAAACTTGTAACTGTCAAGGATGCCTGTTTTGATAATGTGATAATTGAGTTTAGGGGAACTTTGAATTTAATGATAGTAAAAGGATATGTAATAGGTATAAATATTTATGAGGTATTTCATGTAACTAAATCAATATTCAAAATAAAAGTTTCAGCCATGCATCTTATGAGCGAATTTTCTCTATCGTATTATAATATTTGAATTGCATTGAAGTTTGAGGACATTGAGTAGACAGAAATTGTTAGCAACCAATTTTAAAGCGAAACAAAAACGTTCTACAAAAAAAAAAAAAAAAAAAAAAAAAAAAAAAAAATCCGGCAATTCAAAAAATTGTTTTTTAATTTTATTTTTTTCGTTGCCGTTTTTATAGATTCTTTAGCAAATATTAATGAAATGTAAGTACGTTTTTCACCATAATTCTAGGCAAAAATCTTTTAATGTCCTAGTTAATCAAAATCTGAATTTTCGTTAGCCATTTTTGTTGATTTTTTTTGTGTGCACATTTATTGGAATGTTACCAATTCAATGTACTCAAAAAGCTCTGGCTAATAGACTGATCCTTTCATTTGGAAAACTTTATTTTTTGGCGCGAGAATGGGGTTTCTTATTTCAATACTAAGGAGAGTTATCAACTGGAATGCCACATACACACACACACTCAAAATGAATTTCAATGAAGAAATTTCACAAAAGTTTGTATTTTAAAGTTTTTCGAGCCGTTGTAACAGCTTCGTTTTTTTACGAAATTGAACTAAAATATTTGGAATCTATGTAAGCTTCTATCAGAGTGATTCAAAATGTAATTTCACAGATGGACTATAAAGCAGTCAATATTATTTATTCTTATAATCAACATTTACCTTCAAATTTAGAGCCGTTAGAATAGTTTCAACAACATGAATGAGCCAAAGACCTTGTTGTTCTACAAACGAAGTTTCGGGTATGCTAAGGCCACCAGCTGATTATTTGGTGAGGTTCCAGTAGCTAGAGCTGGAGGGGGGTCCTTTGACAGCACAAGGGTTGTGAAAATTGAATGGGAAATTTATTCGGGTGTTATTGTCGGGAAGAAGAAGAAGAATAGAGAAGAATTCATTCTCTTCTTTTGGGCCTAATCCCGACAATAACACCTGAATACATATAACTGCCGATATAACACCAATCACTGACTGTAAATGGATTTTTTAAATGTAGGCAATATAGGTTTCAAGTCGAAATATTTGATCCTTTTCATTCTATTCTCGGTAGGGCACTCCTCTCCCCCATCTCCTGTTCATCCAAGTCCTCATAAAAATCACCACAGAACATACTAGTTCATAACCACTTACATTGCATACATTGAAGTACAAATTTGCATGGTACTTACTCGTTCCAGTGTCTTTTGGTATAGTACGAGTAAATTCAAACATCACCTGGTGACGCGTGGCAACGTTTGATTAACTACACGTTTGGATTACTCCATACTGATGCAGATAGATTGTCGAAAGACGATTTCAACATAGGCTGCATCGCCCTATCCTTTAAATTTGCAAACGGCGAATGTGATCCCACGGACCAAGACAGCTGTATTGTTAGAAGGTTGTGGAGCAAAAGTTTACCGTTGCCAGCAGATTTTATCATCGATACCGGAGCAGCTCTACTATGTTGAAGAAGGATCTCTGGTTTTTTCCCCTCTTTTATTCTCTTCCATGTTCTCCTCCGTGTTTCTTCGTTTCCTCAGACAACTGTGGTACAGTTTTATTGGTCCTTTCCCGAGGACACTCGGCAGTCTTCGCCTTCAGCGGTTGACTTTATGGCTCCAGACAACTTTTTTATTTACACACTCTCTTTCTCTGGCCGTCTCTCCCTCTCTGTTTTCTATTTATAACAGTAGGCGCACCATTTGTGAGGGATACGATTAGATAGTCGACGGTATGCAGACATGATTTTCATTTCCTATAACTCGGATGTCTTGTGAAGTTGGCGACATTCCGAAGAACGACGGAGACCTCAGATGGTACATATAATATTACACCAAATGAATATATCCAAGATTATTGAAGTAAGTTGCATCCAGCACTTACTGGATAAGGCAAAACTTAAATGTAATTGAATATTGTACTTTTTAAGTCACTAAACCATCTACTTTGTGCTATAATATTTGCACTTACTTCATTCAAGCGGATAAATCTTTTAGAGATTTTATCTGATCCGATCCACTCCCGCTCCTGCCATACTATTTTATCATCAATTGTTCAAGGATTTAATAACACCTGATACAAGAGGCAACATGCTTGATACAGAACAAAATGTGTTCCATATTCCTCGTTGGAGGGCAACATTGACCTTAATGGTTCTTACGAAGTGCGAAGGCGAATTTCAAAGACTCTTGAGATGGCTAATGGTAAAAAATCATCTATTTGCATCTGCTCAAGGCGGTATTTGATTTGGATTGAAGAATGTAAGGATGCTGATATCCAAGGAATATCGTACATCTGAAGAAGGGTGATCACCAGGAAAATGTCTCAGTAAACGAATACAGTTGGTCAGATATCCTCACATGATTAAGAAAAATATCCTAATCACCTATTTATTTGCCTCCACACATAAGTGTATGACAATTGACAGAACAATGAATAAATATTTATAACGGTTTATAAATACAGTAAGTCCTTATCAGTAGCCACACATAAAAAATGTCTCACATCTTAACATTAACAAAAACTGATCGTCAAAAAATACGAAAACAACAATAAAATTAAAATTTGATCGAGAAAATTTGAAGATCAATAAAATACCAATTTAAGGACAGAAGGCCTTTTACTGTAGTTTTTTGCAGAATCTGGAACTTTTTCATGTCGTTCTAGGAGGTCAGATGGTGTCACATACCTTACCAGTGACAGACATACAGAGTGCTATATCTACAGACAAAAGTACATCCATTTATATTATACTATCGTTACGATAATACTATCAATTACTATATTATTTGGCTTTGCTATTCAAAAAGAGTCCGAAAATAATTTCACACAGATAATATTACCCCTCCCCTATTCTCGCGGTATTGGCAAGTAATGAAAGGAAAAAGACCCCATCACTCACCGCGCACACTAAATAAAGAGCGTTACACTGATTGGATGAGTACACGTTGTGCTCGTATTTGAGGTTACTCAAACACATCACCGATGAATAAAGATTGCGCGTGATTGGTGGCATTACAGTCCACATCCGTGCAATTGGCCGCCTCTTGAGGTCGACTTCGTGACAGATATTTGATTGGTAGTCGAAAAAAAGGGGGCCGGTAGCCAATAGGACCTTCGGTTTTCTTTTTTCGCCTACCTCGTCAATAACTACAATAAACGTCAACCCTTGTACAAGTGAGCGAACCGCCGTAACAGGGGTAGAAAATAAGAAGATTGAAACGGGAAACGTTAAAAATTACTTTTTTTCTCTCGCCGAGCAACTGAGGCCGTAATGCCTTTGATAAATACAGTAATTCGTTTCGATGACGCTGCCCAAAAGGGCGGTAGCGATCAATCGTCGACGATAAATAATTCCAGGAAAAACGACGTTTTCGCGTACAAGGTAGAAACTTGATTATTGATATCGAAGATTGATTCATGCTTGCCTGATCGAGTATTGGTATACCCCTCCCAGAGTAAATAAATTGTGGGAGCAGTGAAATCATCCCTCGTTGGTTATTCATCAACCAATGGCTACTACTCGGCATTTGGATGATTGTAGAGACTTTTACAATAGTCTTTTTTTCAAGTTGAATAAATGTTGTTGGAATCAATTTTGTGTGAAATTTAATAGTGAAACGCACATCTTATTTTGTTTTAGTTAATTATGTGTAAATGTGACTCTAAAAGAATTTTAGGGGACGTAAATCACACTGAAATTTCAAAATCGGCTTCCTTTCTGATATTGCGGCTCGAAATCCTTCTAAAGAAAGATCTGTTGATGTTTCTTTCTATACATAACATGATTCAAAACATTAAAATTTTACTTTGCTTTGTCTCTGACTGAATTACAATGAACTTACGTCCATTCTTTTTGATATATCAATATATTTGTTAAAATGTAAGTGCGATTTATTTGAAATGCTGATTAATTTGTTAAATCAGATAGTTAGTGACTATCTTACTACCTTCATAAATTAATTACTAGCAAACTATTATTATCTGTAGATACAATTAATCGAAGTTCCTAGCGAGTTTCAAACTTATCGTAGGTAGTTTTTGTTTTTCGGCGATCTTAGTTGAATTTATAGTAATGAATTATAAATGTGGTACCTATCTACATTTTAGGATGCGACGTATTTTTCATCAACAGGAAAATTGAACCTTGAAGATGTCATATTTGGTATTTCCATAGAGGAAGAAAACTTCCAAATAGAACAAAAAACCGTTTTTGAGATGATTTGTCATATTATTGAATGAATTGTGGGCCTCAAAAACATGATGACGGCAAAGTCAAATTCAATTTTAGATGTCAAACAAAATCAACTGGTAATTCAGCTTTTGAATTGCTCTTCATCCAAATTCTGTTACATCGTCATTTTTGATAAGCATTCTTCATACTGAACGGTAAAAAGCTGGATTCCGGAAATGGAATATCCGGAAACGGTCTCAAGTAATTCATTTTACGGTTCCGCGAGCGATGAGGGTTAGTATGAATATGAAAGCAATCTGCGTTCTCCGGTAAGACGAGCCCTTTGTGCGTTGCATTCGATTTGCGGAAGGACAGGCTAGAGCCCCTAGGGCCCTCCTGGCTACAATTTGCCCAAGAGGAGACTAAGCTAGTTAGGGGCAGGAGGCCTACCCTCTCCTTTTGCATCGATTTTCAAATTACCCTTCCCGCCCCTGGAGCACAATTACCGTCGCACACATGCACCATTGTTCTCTCGTACGCTGTTGCTCCTAAAATCGATAGTGTTTGCCTTACTTTCTGATTCGTCAGGCTGTTGTACAGGAAGAAGTAGCTGCGAGGAGTGGCTTCTACTACAGCTAAGCCCTTGCCGGCTCAGTAGCGAAACTGTTGAAGAAATGAATTCTTTGGCATTGGATTATCAGTTAACGTTAGACATCGAATCATTGCCTACCATCATATTGATTGGTAGGTTCCTACTAGTATGAATTCAACTGATGTTTGGAGTTTTTCAAATCGTGCGTATAAGTCCTGATGACTGGTGATGGAGGTGGAGGGGAGGAGATATTTGTCCAATTAGGATAGGTATAAGGGTTAAGACCTTAGGAATGATAGAAAAATGTAAGTCATAGGCAAATGCTCTCGGAAATAAGTTTAATGAGTCCGACCGATATATAAGAAACAATCTAGTTTAGAGTGGAGGTCTGTGCTCTTACATCATGGTGAAAGTCCACGAACAAGCACCACATTGATTATTGCTGATCCACATCAGTTTCCTATGTCCAAGGGCTTGGTCGTCTTTAAGTGCCGACTTACATGTTCTGTTACTTAAGTGGATTCGTATTCCTCTGTTTGTAACTTGAGCTGCTGTTTGCTACTATATTTCCTAATCACTGTCGTTCTCCACTCTAAGTCCTAGTGAAGGTCGTAGTTACTGATTTACCATGAAACATTCAGAACGCACCTTATTACGTTGTTCTGGAAAGTTTCTAGCTGTATTTTGCATGTTGCTTTTTGCTGTGCAGCAATATAAACTAAAATAGATCCCTCGAAGGAAATTCAGACATTAACATCAATCTTCTACTGTATGATTTGTTTTCTAAATTTGAGATAATGGTACGTTATAGCGTCTTTTCCACCTCCTCAGACCTTTATACACTGCAACACGATCCTGACAGGATTCTCTGACATTATGAATGCCCACAAAAAGCTTCCAACTTTTACGGAAAAAGCCAAAAGCCATTGAAAATTGTCTATTAAAAAACTAATTAATAACAAAATATATAAATAGATAATAATGAAAAACATTCCTAGCTTTCCTTGCGATACATTTTCGGAATTTTCATATCTGAAAGTACCTAGTATCAGTCTAATTATCAATGTATTAAGAGAAATGATATCTGAAGGAAAAACAATGGAAATTAGAGAAAAAGAAAAAGTGTCTAAATAATTTTACCTCCAAGCTTGTGATGTGAAGATGAGTGATGTTGACATCTTATTTCGGGAGCAACGGTTTTCATACGAGATTTATTGGCTTTCTGACTCAGCGATTCAACGTGCCAGCTAGTTCAAACCCACCTTCTCTATGAAATGTGAAGTTACATTTTAACCTTCGTTTTAATGTAGGAGGTGAATCAGTAACATATTTGAATATCATAATGTATGTAAAACAGTTTTGAATGGAACTCTACCAAGAATTAGGGATTGTGCTATTGTTAAGTTCCCCGTTGGTCCACCTATTACGTGGTATTTCGAACTCATTTGCGGTTCCGCCGTCCCCACTTCCAGGTGTCGGTGAAACGTCAATGCCGCCTAGGGACGCCACAATGTCACCAAGTGAAGAATAGAGTAGATTCCCTGACATTATCAAGCCAGCGAAAACCTCAACCTTTCACCGCTAAATGCCACGATGGCCTCTAAAAGAAAAAAAAACGCTTCTGGAAAAAATAAACATGGCCGACGCCTCTGCTACCTGTCGAGACATTTTTGGGAGGTTTCTAATCTGGAAATCGTTCCGGGCTCACATGGTAAAAGTGAAGAGGGAGGGAATCGAAAAGAATTGTAACAAGTCACGCCCGAGTCCTCTAAAGCGTTTTATCCGAACCCTTATTTGCATAAACGTTTCTCTCACTCAACCCCTCGGAAAAAAACGAGGGGACGGAAGCAGCCGTTCCCTTTTTTCGCCGTGAAAAAAGTATCACAGGCTCCCACCCCAACAAGACCAACTCAACGAAAACTTGTAGAAATCACAACGATAAATATATAGATCGTGGATTTCAGCTCGACCACGTTTTATACTATCAAAACACAAGAAAATACCTGAATTCGTGAGTTTTTATGCACAGATTTCATTTCTTTATTATGAATGACCAGCTAAAGTTCCCTCTCGCATTACTGGAAGCTTGAACTATCTTTCCCCCCCACCATCACACCAGAACGCTGGAAGGGCTAGTTGACTGGTATTCCGTTTGCCGCCCGACCGAAAGTGCCCTATCGAATCGCTCATAATTTTGCTCCGTGCAGCGCCCCAATTATAACCGCTATTTCGGGAGTTAACCCGCGCCAACATTGTGCAGCCACGACGAGAGAGAAAAGGACCAGACAGACAGACCAGGGCGCCCTGAAGTAAGAAATAAGAAGACCTATCGGTAAGCGTTTGGTGTTTCCTTTGTCTAATTTCAAGCTTCCAGGAGTCTCCCTCCTTTTTGTTTCTATGATTTCGATTTTATAATAATTCACTTCACACCTAGCTTGGGTTATAACATAAGTTTTGGTTCGTTCGAGCCCGATTTATTCCGGTCATTTCGTATAAATACAGTCCGCTCAAATCTTTTTTTCGAATCGTAGAAATTAGGTAATTGAGTCTCAACAGGTGAGGAGGTTTGAGGTTGCCATTTTTCCTTTGTTCAAGCCAAAACCGGTCACGTGACCACGCGCCGGGAGGGCTAGACTCTGGGAAACCTAATCTAATTGGCTAATTGTTCGGCCTTTAGCCGACCGATTCCGAACGCATCCGAAAAGCTTCGGACTTCTCCGGTTCTCCCATTCGTTTTTCTTGACCTTGAATCGACATGACACCTGTATTTAAACTCTCTCTTTTCTCTAATTTCTAAAAAACTATTGAATATTTTCCCTTGTACGTTCTTTAATTGTTGTTCACACGTGTATCACTCCTATTCTTTTGGCCACTATGAATTCTACTACACACGCAGAAGCCCAATTCGCTCTGTTAATTAACAAGAAAGAGAGATTATGGCTTCGTTTGCAAAATACATATGATCTGATTGCTCAGCTTCCGGCCAAGAAAAATGAGTTTCTAATTCGCGCGAAACAGCTACCTGATACACATACAGAATTTGAAGAATTACTTGAGAAGATAGACTTATTGGTGATTACAAACGAATCTCTCCAGCTTAACACAATACAACTGAAGTCATCCTTTGATGCCCTATATTTTGCTTGTTTGGACAAATATGAGCATTATAATGTCGTTGCTACTTCATCTAGATCATCTGAAATTACTGTACCGACCAACCAACCTCGTCTGAATTTACCCAACTTACAACTACCAACATTTACGGGAAAAATTGAGGATTTCTCATCATTCATTTCCATGTTTTCAGCTTTGGTTGGGGATAAACCTTATTATTCTAATATTGAAAAATTTAGTATATTAAAATCACATTTATCAGGTGCTCCACTAAAGGCCATCGAATCTGTTCCTTTCGCAGGTCATTCATACCTTGAGGTATTAAATAAACTCAAGGAACGATATGGAAATGCTAGGGTAGTGGTCAATCATCATTTTGAAAAACTTTTCGAGTTACGACCTCTTACTAGCTCAAACCAATCTAAGCTCCAAGAACTTGTTACTACTATCCAATTAAATGTTGCCTCATTAACAAGGCTTAATTTGGAGAACTTTTCTGATCATATATTGTTCCACTGGATTTACAGATTACTCGATTCTAATACGAAAAGAGCATTTGAGAAACAGTTTCCTGATAAAACTAAACATCCCGTTTATGACGATCTCATGAACTTTCTTCAAAATGAATGTTTAACAAATGATATCTTAGGTACTGTAATCTCTAAAGAAAATCCTCAACAGGGAACCTATAATAGTAGAAGTTCTACAAAAAAGGCTTTTGTAGCAACACAGGCTATTGCTAACGAGAACTTAGCTGACAAATCACGAAATTGTTCTATTTGTCAAAAGGGTGTTCATAGGACCTACAGATGTTATACATTTTTAAATTGTAAGCCTGCACAGAGAAGACAATTATTAATCACTGCAAACTTGTGTACTATTTGTCTTGGATCTCATATTGGTAAGCCTTGTAAAGCACAAGGAAAATGTAAGTGGTGTTCATCTCAATCACACAATAGTTTCCTATGTGAAACTTCCACTATGACACCAAACCCTGAAAACAGTGTCCCTTCACATAGTCGCACTTTTCAGGGCATAAATAATCAACAGCAGCCAATTGTAACTACTCCCCTCTCACAGTCTCTTACATGTCGATTGGAATCTTCAGTTCCCACCGATACTGTGCTCCTTGGTACCGCTCAGGTAAAGGTAAAACATACTAACGGTGTACATCATGTGTGTCGCGTGTTATGTGATGCTGGGAGTCAGGTAAATTTCATTACAGAACCTTTGGCTCAAAAATTAGGTCTTCGAAAGAAACCTTGTCCCTACCAGGTAACAGGAGTGGGCAACAACGATCCACTTGTGGTGAAAGGTATTGTCAGCATTACGTTACACTCAATGCATGCGCCTCATACCTCTATCTCTTTGGAAGCGATCGTAACCCCGACTGTCTCACAGAAAATCCCTTCTGTTGTTTTGCCTAGCAGCATATCTGAGAGAATGGCTTATTTAACCCTTGCGGATCCCTTTTTCCATTCTCCAGCACCTATCGACATACTATTGGGAGTACAGGCGTCTCTTGATATAATGACAGATCCTATTGACATTATTAGAGGCAATCCAACTGCCACTGGAACTATTTTTGGCTACATCCTAAGTGGAGAAGTTTCAGCTCCCAATCCTAGCTTACGAAGTTCCTTTATGGTGCAATTAGCGAATCCATCGATCGATCAGCTATTACGAAAATTTTGGGAACTAGAAGAGGTTAGCGCGAAAGTTCCTTCATCCCCTGAGGATAATTATTGTGAGGAACATTTCCGTTCCACTATTAAGAGGGAAAAGGATGGAAAATACATCGCCTCTCTTCCATTCAGAAACAACATACGACCCAACTTAGAGTCCAATCGTGCTGTGGCGGAGCATAGACTAAGTCGGTTGGAAAAACGTTTTGACAAAGATCCAGCCTATTTTGCCCTATATAAAGAAAATTTATTAGACTATAAAAAACAAGGCCATGTAGTGGAAGCCTCCAAACCTTCTAATTATTTAATGACACATCATGGTGTGCGTAAAGATTCTAGTACGTCACCCCTTCGGGTAGTATTTAACCCATCCGAGCATAGCATCACATCCTCTAGCTTAAATGATTACCTTTGTACTGGTCCTAAACTCCAGTCAGATATTGGGAACATCGTTCTGAATTTTCGTTTAAATCCAGTTGCGTTGAGCTGCGACGTACAAGCGATGTATCGTGCGATATGGTTAACAAAAGAAGACCGACAATACCAACATTTTCTATTCAGGTTTTCACCCACTGATCCCGTGAGGGAGTGGGAGTTAACGACTGTTACTTTTGGTATGGTCTCCAGCCCTTTTATCGCCCAACGAGTTCTTCAACAACTAGTACTTGATGAGGGTACAGCATTTCCCTTAGCTGCAAATATCATCAGTAAATCTTGCTATGTGGACAATGTAGTTTGCTCTGTACCATCAGTGGACCATGCATTACGAGTTTACCATGAATTGAATACATTGTTTGGTAAGGGTGGTTTTCACTTAAGAAAATGGTGTTCGTCACATCTTGAAGTTTCCGAAAACATTGATTCTGAACTCCGTGAGAAACCACGAGCACTTGGTGATGTCACAACTATCAGACTATTGGGATTAGAGTGGGACCCCACTACTGACTCTTTCTGTTATCAAGTTGACATTAATAAAGTTGAGCCTACTAAACGTAGCATTTTATCTCAAATTGCTCGAATCTATGATTTGAATGGATATTTGGCTCCTGTCATATTTTCATTGAAGAGGATCCTGCAAGACATTTGGTTGGCTGGAAAGAATTGGGATGAAACTCTGCCTATTGAGATTGTAGACAAATACTCTACACTCATTGCTGATCTCCCCAATTTATCACAACTACGCATCCCTCGATTCATTATGAGCTATGAGCCAACATATGTATCACAGGTCATTGGTTTTAGTGACGCATCTCAAGCAGGAATGGGTGCAGCTTTGTATCTCAGAACCGTAGACCAAACAGGAAGGGTACTTTGTAATCTCATCAAAGCAAAAACAAAAGTTGCCCCCCTTAAGGTGCTTAGCATTCCCAGACTGGAGCTTAGCGCTGCGCTCATGCTGTCGACTCTCCTCACCACATTACAAGCTCTGATCCAGGACTTAAAGGTTCAGGAAATTTATTTGTTCACAGACAGTACCACTGTGCTGTGCTGGATTACGACTCCTCCACATAGACTGGCTACATTTGTGGCAAATCGTGTTGTAGCCATAAGTGAGAACACACAACCATCTTCTTGGAGATACATTAATACCATCAGCAATCCTGCAGACGCCGCCAGCAGAGGTTTATCAACTTCTGAATTATTGAAGTCAGATCTATGGTGGCATGGTCCGTCATTCCTGACCGACGATATTGAAAATTGGCCGTTGAACGATTTCACAATGCCAACAACTATTCCGGAGTTTCGCATTTGCAACGCAGTTACGAGCTACATTACACCATCGCCAGTCTTAAAAATTCTTGAAAATTCGTCCTCTTTGCTCAAGGCTCAGAGAATTGTTATTTACATTCACCGTTTTATCAAAAATTGGTTCTTGCCTAAAGAACAGCATATTCGTGGACCAATGACGGCTTCAGAATATCAGCGCTCACTTTATTGTATAATTCGGGTAACACAACAGCACTTCTTACAGGAAGACATCAAACTATTGAAAAAGGGAAAACCGTGTTCATCACGATATCGGGAGCTCACCCCATTCATTTCACTTGAGGGGTTTGTCATGGTGGGGGGTCGTTTGCAACATTCTCCTCTCCCCTCCAGTTCCAAACACCCCGTGCTGATTCCTCCACAATCGCCACTTGCGACTCTGTTATGTGATCACTATCATCAGTTTTCCATTCATGGTGGTCCTTCTGTTGTGCAAGCCCTTATACGACGGCAGTATTGGATCCCTTGTATCCGCCGACTGCTGAAATCTAGAATAATCAAATGCATCACTTGCTTCAAGTTAAAGGCTCAACCCAATCAACCAGAAATGGCCGCACTTCCGTCTTCTAGGTTTGCACAAAATCGCTGTTTTGTCAACACGGCTATAGATTTCGCTGGTCCTATTTATGTCAAGGAGTCCTTGCGCAAAAACAGCAAGAATACGAAGGCATATGTCGCTGTTTTCGTATGTATGTCTACTAAAGCCATACACCTCGAATTGGTTTCCGCCCTCTCTACCGAGGCGTGTCTCGCGGCGTTAGACCGCTTTATTGCCAGAAGAGGGCTCCCTCATACCTTCTACTCCGATCAAGGAAGAAACTTCATTGGCTGTGCCAATGAACTTAAGGAATTGGGAAGAATGGTCTTAGATAGCCGTGATCAAATCATGCAACATGTGGGAAGCAAAGGTGTTAATTGGCACTTTGCGCCCCCATATGGACCAAATTTCAATGGGTTGGCTGAAGCAGGAGTTAAAGGAATGAAGCACCACTTACGAAGAGCTATGGGTACTCGAGCTTTCACCTTCGAAGAGGCTGCAACGATTTTGGCTAGGATAGAAGCAGTGTTGAATTCTCGCCCCCTTTGTGCACTATCGAATTCAACTGACGACGATTTTGATTTTTTGACCCCAGGTCATTTCTTAACAGGAGCTCATCTACTCACACTTCCAGAACGAGAGTTACCAGAATCATTAGCGCTACCATCTCGATGGCACCGAGTTGGACAAGTTCTGCAGTCATTTTGGAGCAAATGGAAAAAGGAATACCTTCATTCCTTGATGCATAGACAGAAATGGACAGCCTCTACGCCAAATTTGAGATCTGGGGAACTAGTTCTTCTCTCTGATCCAGATTGCTCCCCCCTTACGTGGCCATTAGGTAGGATTGTTACCGTTTGTCCGGGAAAAGATGGGATCGTACGAGTGGTAAAAGTTCGGACCTCTACTGGAATACTTACGAGGCCTGTTAATAGATTGGTTGTTCTCCCCATATATTGAGATCATCCTTCCCTTATCGGGAATTTTTTTGTTTGTTCCCCTTTATGGGTAGTTTGTTTGTTTGTTCTTCCCTTTATGGGTCATATTTATTCATTACTCTTATTTTACTAATGTGTTATATTCATTAACCTGTTGTGCCGTTGCACCTTAATATTTAATAATCCCTTATACCATTATATGTTGCAAATATTTATTATCAATTTTTTTGTCCTTTTGAGACTATTTGACCTTTTTGACATTTTGAGACTTCTTTGGTAATTTGAAGAAAATTAAATGTTTCATGGTTATTTTTTGATATATTTTGTTGTTATATTTCGGTAACTTGAAAATACCTCATGGACAATCTCCTCATCTTTTGGGTCTCACCTATCAAGTCCTCATGTATTTTGGGGCAAAACCTTTGATTTTGGGTGGGAGGTATGTTTATGCACAGATTTCATTTCTTTATTATGAATGACCAGCTAAAGTTCCCTCTCGCATTACTGGAAGCTTGAACTATCTTTCCCCCCCACCATCACACCAGAACGCTGGAAGGGCTAGTTGACTGGTATTCCGTTTGCCGCCCGACCGAAAGTGCCCTATCGAATCGCTCATAATTTTGCTCCGTGCAGCGCCCCAATTATAACCGCTATTTCGGGAGTTAACCCGCGCCAACATTGTGCAGCCACGACGAGAGAGAAAAGGACCAGACAGACAGACCAGGGCGCCCTGAAGTAAGAAATAAGAAGACCTATCGGTAAGCGTTTGGTGTTTCCTTTGTCTAATTTCAAGCTTCCAGGAGTCTCCCTCCTTTTTGTTTCT
Organism: Adelphocoris suturalis; assembly: GCA_030762985.1. Taxonomy (NCBI): domain Eukaryota; kingdom Metazoa; phylum Arthropoda; class Insecta; order Hemiptera; family Miridae; genus Adelphocoris; species Adelphocoris suturalis. The sequence continues at coordinate 111,769,173 of CM061041.1, read as the reverse complement.
ATGATTTCGATTTTATAATAATTCATTTCACACCTAGCTTGGGTTATAACATAAGTTTTGGTTCGTTCGAGCCCGATTTATTCCGGTCATTTCGTATAAATACAGTCCGCTCAAATCTTTTTTTCGAATCGTAGAAACTAGGTAATTGAGTCTCAACAGGTGAGGAGGTTTGAGGTTGCCATTTTTCCTTTGTTCAAGCCAAAACCGGTCACGTGACCACGCGCCGGGAGGGCTAGACTCTGGGAAACCTAATCTAATTGGCTAATTGTTCGGCCTTTAGCCGACCGATTCCGAACGCATCCGAAAAGCTTCGGACTTCTCCGGTTCTCCCATTCGTTTTTCTTGACCTTGAATCGACATGACACCTGTATTTAAACTCTCTCTTTTCTCTAATTTCTAACCAACTATTGAATATTTTCCCTTGTACGTTCTTTAATTGTTGTTCACACGTGTATCACTCCTATTCTTTTGGCCACTATGAATTCTACTACACACGCAGAAGCCCAATTCGCTCTGTTAATTAACAAGAAAGAGAGATTATGGCTTCGTTTGCAAAATACATATGATCTGATTGCTCAGCTTCCGGCCAAGAAAAATGAGTTTCTAATTCGCGCGAAACAGCTACCTGATACACATACAGAATTTGAAGAATTACTTGAGAAGATAGACTTATTGGTGATTACAAACGAATCTCTCCAGCTTAACACAATACAACTGAAGTCATCCTTTGATGCCCTATATTTTGCTTGTTTGGACAAATATGAGCATTATAATGTCGTTGCTACTTCATCTAGATCATCTGAAATTACTGTACCGACCAACCAACCTCGTCTGAATTTACCCAACTTACAACTACCAACATTTACGGGAAAAATTGAGGATTTTTCATCATTCATTTCCATGTTTTCAGCTTTGGTTGGGGATAAACCTTATTATTCTAATATTGAAAAATTTAGTGCATTGTGCAGCCACGACGAGAGAGAAAAGGACCAGACAGACAGACCAGGGCGCCCTGAAGTAAGAAATAAGAAGACCTATCGGTAAGCGTTTGGTGTTTCCTTTGTCTAATTTCAAGCTTCCAGGAGTCTCCCTCCTTTTTGTTTCTATGATTTCGATTTTATAATAATTCACTTCACACCTAGCTTGGGTTATAACAGTGAGTTTTTGAGATGGTTTTCGTCTGGAACAAATGGAATTCGGAGACATCAAACAAATTATTTGGATGAATCTAGGGATTTAGGACTTTTTCCTGAAGCTGCTCCCATGTAACGCAATCCAACCTTCGAGATGTCTGGACGTATTGATCTAGACCAGTGTTTACAAAAGCCAATCTCAGGAGGCCCGCAAACTAGCTTGAAAAATAAAAAAATTAAATTCGAAATTTATATGTATTTTTTGTTAACCTAGTAGGATAAAAAGATTAACTATCAACTCCAGTTGAAAAATGAGGAGACTGCATTAAGATTTAAAATAGCGGAAGTCCTCCCGAAAACATTGGAAATCGTTAAATTGAAGAAACAGCTTCATTCATCGTATTGTCTCTCCTCGACTTAAATTTCTTTTTATTTTGATCGGCCTAATTTTTTGTGAAAGTAGGAATATGATTTATTTAAAATATTTTGTATGTATATTATTCTGAAAATTGACTGATACAAATCAAATATCAATGACAATTTTTTTTAAATTCTTTATTCCTAATTTATTTTTACGAAATCAACATATATGATCCGTACTATTCTTCACACATAACACACTGTAACTGGGAGTTCTGATAATGCAGAAACGGAATTTATTTCAAGCAATTGACTGACAGAGTCAGCTTTGGAATCGATGAAATGTTTCAAGCTCTGGGGAGGAAAAAACAATAGTTGAATTCGTTTTATTGAGGACGGTCTATCATGCTAAGGAACTGCTCATCTTTCAAACATTCGGATGAGATTCGCCGTTTTTAGGAAAACGGTTTGAAATTCGGTCCATTCTGCTGAGTGTATCCATTGATTGGTCCCAATAAACTGAAACGTTGGAATAATTTTTGCGTCGAAGAGTTTAAATTTGAACTTTTATATACTTAGTTGAAATCCTTAAAAAAAACTAGTAAGGTCAGGCAACCATAGTTCGAAACAATGGTTGGTTGCTTTGTCATAAACAAATTGATACCTATTTCGAATATTATAAACATGTTCTGAAATTGGGCTGCTCATAGGCTTGCATATACAAAGCATTAAAACTAAGATCAACTAGCCTTATGTTAATGTCCATGTCAGATCGATCTGATGCAGCTTGCAAGACGTACTGCCTCCAGAGTGTACTATGGAACAGAAACAGTCACCTAACATTTTTATTAATTCACAAGCTGAACATAAAATCTACAAGTTCAGTGTCTATCATACATCGACAGTCATGAATGATCCATTATTTCTGACCATAACTTTACATGTACCAAAAGCAACAGGCACACATATTCAAGTTTCCGAAGATTGATTTTATATACACCTTGAATCATCTTTCATTATGATAGGCAAACTTCGGATATGAGCCCTTTGAGATAAGAGTGCGGCGTGATATTATGCATGAAAATTGACACTTGAGCGTAACCATGTAGCACGATCGCTCTTAATTATTGTTATTAAAGTGAAGGAGATGCACGGGTTCATCTAAATGTTAATTTTACGCGCAAAGGCCTCCCAATAACCCATCCGCGTCCGCTGATGGGTTCCGGAAGCTCCAGACCACGTTGTTAAGGCTGCTGAAAATTCTCACAGAAAGTGAGATTACTTCACTCACGTTAACACTTCAGAAGCTGTTTTTTTTTATGAGGCTCGTTTGGCATGACATCAATATTGGAGTACATTATGTTATAAAAATTATGTTGACAATACATTGATAGGTTAAAAGATGATGGTTAATGAAAAACGTGGTCTATTTACATGAAAAATAAAGAGTTACAATGTTAATTCGATTTCAACGGTTAGGTCATCATCAGTAACCAACAATGACTAATATAGTGAAATGGGTTTCCACTAGATCGTCGCTAGGATTTAGTTCATTGATAGGATTAACCGGTTTTGCTGAGCTTTTTAATGTTTTCTCAATTCTAGGTTCTGATGAACATTTTACTCTTAATGATCCCCACGTATTTTCCCTTCAATCTTTGACCTTGCGTGCAACCAGGGTTGCCAGGTGTTCGGTTTCGGCCCGGACAGTCCGGTTTTTCACCAAGCTGTCCGGACGAAAATTTAAAGTAGCTGTGAACGCCAAAAGTCCTGTTTTCTCTGGAAGGGCGGTCATTGTCCGGTTTTCATAGGTCCTATCGTAGGATGCTACGCTACAAAAACAGCCTTCAGTTCTGGAGGACTACATCGATCATTTGTTGATCGACGCTAGAAAACTATCTAAAAGTCCAAAATCATTTGTCTTGTCCCTTTTTTCGTGAGAAGGAACTCTTCATCTCTGCTGTTTGGCATTACTTCTGCATTCTCTCTTTCCGTTTTAGTCTGAGGTAAATAATATTGAAATAATGGGGATAATCTTAAGTTAGTAGCCCAAGTCGTTGGTAATATTGAGATTTTTGTTACAAAATTCCCAGTTAACAGATATTTACTGATTTAAACGTTGCCTGCTAACCTACGTATGTTAATTACATATACCTAATGGTACTTCATAAAAGTTCTTATAATATCTACACTGATTAGCATTTTGAGAAACTAAAAAACCGGAAAATGAGTAGGTATTTTGAGCTGTTGATTATTTAATCAGGCACCAACGTAAATTATAAATCAACAGATTGAAATTAGAAGAATATGAGCACACATTTTGGCCTCAGGTTCGTCTAACTCTATTTAGCTGTTCATTGAAGTTGTGCGTCTTTAGTGGTTTCCAGATGATGTATAGCAAATTATTATGTAGTCAGTAATTATTCATTCTTCTGGCTCTGTGTGATACGTTCACTATTATCGTATAGGAACGAATAAATGTACCTACTGGTTGAAATCATAGGTGCACAAAAATGTATTTAAAGCCTCACATAAATATAACTTGAACAAAAATGTTTTAAATCGAAGAAAATATTATTTATTAGAACATGATATAGAGAATCCATATATGAAATATTGGATTTGTCGTTTAATATGCTTTCCAACTCAGTCCAATTTTTTCCCATCTCACCTGGCAACACTGCGTGCTACTAAAAAAAAAAAAAAAAAAAAAAAAAAAAAAAACCTCATCAAACTAAATAGTAAAAACCTCTACAATAATGTAATTTTATACTGAACCCGACGCCCTACACCATTTTTGCCCAAGTTGCTAAATGGTGGAACTTTACTGAAAACATTTTGCCCCTTCCTATAATGAGGGCCCAATTCTAATAGGAGATGATGATCGCTTATCAAATTTACTCGAATTCATGGCGATAACCAGAAAACGATGAATGTGTTCCATTTTGTTACCCTGTCTTTTTTACACCGATTATTTTCCCTTATGAATAAAGATATCATTGCGATATGACATTGATAACTACGTATTTACTTATATATCAGTATGAAATCCTCAGTTTGGTACTTCTGAGATATTTGAACAAATTTCCTACAGGACTATGCCTCTTACTTGTACCCAATTACCTTTCATGACATTGCCATCATTTACGATGTTCTAGCTTGTAGAAAATGTATACATTCTTTGTCGTTCAAATGTTTTCCCTTTTTTTGTTATTTTAGTCAAGTTTATGATTTTACTTATCAAGTTGTTGACTGTACATTTAAGTGTACCTATATACTTTCATTCTTCCTCCTATTCTTCAGGCATTATATTGAGATGCATATTATTTTTCCTATTAGGACACAATTCGTTGTAATAATCATCTAGTGATTCTATACAATAAGCGGTTCACTACTACATTGATATGGTTAGTTAGGAAAGTCTTTTTATTAGTATTCATTTAAAAAAAAGGGTCGTTCTTTCAAAAACAGAAAACCCCCCATGAAATTGATATTGAACAGTCATTATGAACATAGATTTTGGATGCTGGGTAGTCCACTGTTCAGGATTGGGGGGGAATCATCCGGAACAAGGGCTTGTCATTTAAATTGTACGTTTTATAGGTTGTATTGCTCAACGGATTTGATGGTGGTGCTTGAAAAAAAGTACACGAAGCGTATCGAATGATGGATCGATTTTTTTAGTACTGACCATAAAATACTGAACTAACGGAGGAACAATGAATCAAATCTGAGATTGATGTAAAACAAGTATAATCGTAACACGTAACTGAAAAGAGCAAACTTGGTTTGATTCGGAGAGTATCAAATTTCTGCATGATCATAATGGTCAAAGTTGTGTTGATGGTTGGTTGAAGTTCATTTGTATTATTCAAGTTCTCGGTGTTTCGAAAGCCACTCCAAAGTTTTGAACAATTGCTGTTGAATACGGAATTTACACATGAAATGTCTGTACGCCTGTTATTTTAGCGAATTTTCGTAGAAAACGAAGCTATTGCAATGGCTCCAAAAATTTTAAAATGTGCTCAAAAAACAACTAAAAATGACCAAAAACTTCTAAAAATCGTTAAATTTATTTTTTTTTTAAATCAGGTTTTTAGCCAAAAAAGTTTATCAACGATGAACTAGAACATTAAAAAATTTATTTACAAAATTATGGTAAAAAACGTACGGGAATTTCATTAAAATTTGCTTAAAAATTGCTAAACATCCAAAATCTGTTTTGAATCGTAAAATGTGATTTAGAACGAATTAATTTGTCATGACGTTGGTGGTTAAACATTTCTTAGCACTCAAAGTGCTCAAATTTTAAAACAAAGTAGGTAACATTTTATGTGTTATCTACGAAAATTCGCTCATACTTATGCTGCATGACTGGAACTTTTTTTGTTTGCATTTCTATAGTGCTATAATGTTAATAGCTATCGTTCACCATTAGCTACATAATGAGAAAGTTTGGCCGTAGATTTAGTCTTCTGATTTCGAACACGGTCACACCCAAATGGAAACTCCGTGGAAAGAAAATTACGGAAATACGGAACTTTCTGCGGTCGTTTTGAAGGATAGAAATGAGACACCGCGCGCCCCTATTATATCTTTTTAACCGCGCTCAATTTCTTTCCCAAGCCGGGATCATTAATATCTGTAAGGCACACGAAGGGCCGCCGATGCGTACGGATGAGGCGTGGATAATGCTTGAGTAATTACCGGCTTCGAACGATCATCGGGAAGTTTTACTAATAACTTAATATCTCCTCACGATGGGAGCCCGGGTACGCTGAGAAATGGATAGGCGCATGTGTGGCCGGGACTGGGTGTAAAAAAGTTGCCCATCAGACCGGCGACAGCATTTCACGGGTTCTATTGATTGTTCTGATCAGTTCCAGATCATTATGAACGCGCTGAGCCTTTGCTTTTTATTTTTCTGCAAAATGAAACGCCGTCTTCTCTCGTAATGGTGTTCCAAGTGGTATCCAACCATAAGGCTCTGCAATGGAACACTAATACATGGACTTACTGCTGCATAGCAATTATTTCAATATTCTTCTTTCGATTTTTTAATTTTCTGCATTCCAATTATGAACCTAACTGGTTCTCTATACTTGACACATGTCTGCATGATGTTGGACTATTATTTATTGTGTGAATTTTGAAGTATCAACTGTGGTTGTTCCTTGTGTGAGTCCCTCGTGCTGCAAGACTTGATGCGCTAGGTGTATTTCTTTTTTAATTTAAAATGTATGCCCAGTTAAGTGCACTCATGAATCAACCGGAAGGACTGTTGTTGGACAACGCCCTTCACACACGTTCCACGCACGCTCCATGTCACTATGGAAGTGCAGTTTTTGTTATTTGCATTAGCATAATAAGGAGTACCTACCACGCCCTTGCAAACTGTGAAGCTACGAATCTCTCACTTAACTTATTATTGAGAATCTACCAAAATCTATATTGCATTGTAATTTCCATTCCATGGAGATTGCAGTCATTGATGTTATAGGTATCACTGTTACCATGTGTTGATGCTTTTTGGCAAGTGGTACTATTTTCCAAGTAGGTAGGTACCTACTATCAAGAAACAAAATTTTCCTATACAGCAGAGTATACCTATAGTATCTTCAATAGGAAGGAAAATTACATTTGCTTTGTTTAGTATTCAGTCTCCTCAACAGTGCGCACTATATGATATGAACATCTAGTATACCAAAATATCATGTTTATAACTCATAATCTCATCTTTTTCTTCACATATCAGTGGTTCTGAAGATCATCGATTTTTCAATTTAATATTTCCACAATCGTTTGTTGTTCACGTGGTCTACCAGATTGTTACTTGAATTCCTCCGTGAATCATACACGCTTCAAACTGATGAACCGTAAATTTCATGTTGGTGTTTTGTATCTCTATGAGTCTCTTCAAGTATCTCAAGTGGTCTCTTGTTGTGATATTCAACACTGATATGCGCTCCAAGACTTCCTTTTCTGCAGATTCTTTGGGTTTGTGTTATGCCGATCCAAAACAGAACGACCGATCTCAATTTTTGAAATTTAAGAAAAAAATAATAAAAATAAATAAATAAAAACAAAAAGTTTTTGTGTTTGGGTTTTCTCGGTTATGCGATATGTGAATCTCCAACTTTCACCGTATGTTCTTCAAATCATTAGGTGCAGTAACCATTAGTCATCACATTAATCAGCGTTTAGGAAGATTCTATCCGCACAAATAAAACAATAATGGGAAATTGGATGTCGCTAATGAATGACCCTTATGGTTGAGGTGCGGCTTTAACCACTAAATAAATAAAAAATTAAAAAATAGGAAATTAGATTTTTCATAATTCATCTGTATTTAGTCAAATTCATTGAATTAATTTATTGAATGATAATAACTGAAAACAGAAGGAGGTTGTTTGGAAAAGTTGATTGATGTAGTATGACCGCCAGAGAAAAGATTACACACAGAAGACATCTAATGAAAGAAATAAACTGAGAAGGTGAGGTTTCTCCATTTCCACTAATTGAAGTTCATTCATTAAGTATTTACTAATATTTTTGTGTGAATAACACAGCGTGGAAGTATAGAAAGTTTCAAGTTAAAGTGAAAATAATATTGAGTCCGAGAATAGCTAATTTAATTTGATGATACTAGATAGTTACGGCAAATGGAAATTTCTAATTATGGGAATAGTTGTCGATATTTTGAAGGCAATAAAGTTCGTACTATCGTTTCTCCTCTCAGAAACCGTTTTCCGGCGAGTCAAAGCGAATCGGTTGATGGGACGTTTACTTTCAAAATGATGTACTAAAAAACACCCAAGTCACGAAAAGCCGGCACCTTTTGAAACAAAGATCGGTTGATGCGGCAGAAGCTGGAAAACGTTATTAGTATCCATGCTGATGAGCCTTCCATGGTTATGGAGACATTAAGCGCCGTCTCAATATTCTAATGATCCCACTAACGCGCCTCAGCTCCTACTAAGTGAGTAATTTTTATTAATTCGTTATTATGTTACTGGTCGAAAAAGCTGGTAATCTTTCGGCATCAATCACGAGAGGGTTGGGGATTGTTAGGGCGACCTATCTTGGTAATAACTCCTTCGCCCAACCGCACCATCTTCATTAATCCTTCCATTAGTCAAACCTCATCTGCCTGAGCTTGTTCTGCCTTTAATGGCATACGCATTTTCCCATTAAAGGTTGTCGCCAAAACCTCAATTATCACAGATTTCAAGTCTCATGCTGCGCATGCCTTCGAAGCAGATAACGGGCAATGGCTTTTACGGAAAGAAGTTACGGAATGAGACGTAATTAGAACGTACGGAATGATTTGGTTCTCACAAACACCCAACATTTTACGATAGGTCGTAATTTTATCAATAACGTGTGTCTCCGTTATCGAATATAGTGAACGGTTTGACGTAATCTGTTGTGTGAACCGGTACTATTAATGTTTATGCAGATACCTGTATTTAAACATCATTAATATAATAATTTTAGTCAAACCTTACCTCAAGCAGAAGGATCACTATCAGCATCAAACTAGTTGTCTAAAGTGACACTGTAAGTGGCACGGTTCTAAGGGGAGCCATGTTGTCCTCCGTCATTAAAACGGAGTACCTTCATGGACTCGATTGGCAAATCGGAGGAGGAGATGAAAACTGTTTAGCCCCTATACAGGTGATAATAATCCCCAGAAATTAAATAATACAACTAAAACTAGATGATGAATAGACTTAAAACTAAATTCATGTAGGCTTACAATTATATCTACATATATAATCAGCGAACTGAAATAAAACTGACTAGATTCACATGAACATATCACAGAGCAGAGCTCTATAAACATTATTATTAGTCTGGAATCTGTAACCATTATATTCCAGTGCATCAACCAGTTAGCAATTACTATAGTAGAGTATTCGCTTAGATCAGACGAGCTTTTTTTTTATTGAAGGGATCATGAGAAGGCAGCGGGAAATACAGAAAGAATGTGTATCAATATTTACCGTCATGTATTGTCTCTCTTTATTTAGAAAGAATTTGAGTTTCTATCCCTCAGAATGAGCTTACAGAATTCATATGGTTATAAAATAAGCTATAGTTTACTATTGCGAGGGGTGTGTCGTTTTGTCTGATTAGTTGATTTGAAATGTCGAAGTCTTCGAGTTGGCTTCGTAGAGATGAAGGCCTGGGGGGTCCTCGTTCTACCCTGCATTCTACAGACTCGCATAGCTATTTAAAATCCTTATTCAATAAAATTTAAGAATAAAAGCAGCAAGGTGATAAAAAACTTAACGCTCTTCCGCTCCAAGAAAGCTAAACGATTTGGGATCCAATGTATAACATTAATTACAGGTACATCGTAATTTAATGGGATTATGGCTATTCTAGTAATGAAAGATCAAAATTTATGGAGGATTTTAAACGTAAATGTAGTTCCAAAGAACGCGCTTTTTGGAGACAAAAACAACAGTGTGAAACCTTTTAATTGGAAATAACCTGGAAAATTCAAATCTGAAATTTTAGGGATTGTTGATAGGATACACTGTTGTATATTCTGGGTGGACATGTACAATCGTTTGTTAATATGGGAACTTAGAAGGTGGTTTTCATGATGTGCACAGCCTTCTAACTCTTAGGGTAAAGTTTTCAGGAGATTCACATGATAATAATGAAGACCGTGAAACGGAAGAAAAAACTTCAGCTTATTTTCAAAAAATATAATCAGAACATAAATTCATTGTTGCATCAGGGCTAAGGGGAAACAGGGTGGGTATTTACTTCGGTTGGGTTTGTCAAACGGAGGGCAGGTTACTTTTACAACCTTCAGCTGTCCTTACGTCGCCTCAAGAGTGTTATCTAGACGTATAAATTGGTGGAGGGGCCTGCGGGTAGCCATCGTTGTTATCCGGCTTTAAAGTTCCGGCTAAGTCCGGCAAAGTGGCAGCTCGAGCTCCTAAAAGGGAACGGAGAACTGGGATAGGGCTCGTCCCTTTTCGGGAAGGGATTATTTGTTAGGTGTCCCAAGGGGAAACAAGGGCTCCCCCTAACCTTGTCCCCTTAAAGGAGATTTGGGAAAGGGACATTTCCTTACTGAAATATTTCAGGGGTTCTCCTCCGGCAACCAGCTTTAGATATTGAAAAAATCTCGAAAATGTAGGATGAAATCGGGTTTTTTAAAGATATTCACTGAATTACACTTTTAATCAAACATATTAAATATCTACGTTAACCAGAAATGTTCTTCCCCTTTATGATTTCTGATCCAGTATCTCCAATTTTTCATTCTATGGACTGAGCCATAGAACTAACCATATATGAAAGCATTTGAAGAAAACTTCACCACTTAATCCATCTCTACCTATGAAAATTTTTACACTCAATAAAGTAAATAATTATATCAAAAAAAATTTTTGGGTTGTTTTTCCAACTGATTTCTACTGTTAATAACGCTAGTTAGAAAATCAACTTCAAAATTACTGTTTTTTTTTTTTTCAACATTTGCCAGATGGAAGCAATATTGCCATCTCCTTTCTAACTGCCCAGTATGAAATCCGTTTTCCTTCCATAACGAATTGTTAGTTTAATTTGTCAAATATAGGAAGAAATCTGACAAATTCAATTTGTAAAGTTTGTCAAGTTGGGACAAACCTACGATCACAAGAAATCATAGATTTCAATTCATTGCCTGTTATAACTTATCATATGTATTTGTAACTGATGAGGCAACTCATAGATACGAACTACTATGGAAAGTAGCAAATGGAAAACATTTTCACTGCTTAGTACGATGAGTTTGAGTATCAAGTGACCACGAGTGACTCCTTCATAATGACGGTGACTCTCTGCTGCATCAGGGTTGGATCATCCATCATCCTCTACCGCCCACTTAACTGCGGTTCCCGACCCCCGTCCTGCGGTTACACCGCGACTCCTTGTAAGATAATTGGCTCTTACGACCAGAAGGAAAGGAACGCGGAGTTGAAACGCTCGCCTTCAGCAGTGCCACCATTACCTGTGAAACAGGAGTTGATGGGACTAACTCAAGTTGAGAATTCTTCGGGGTTATTCCTAGAATTTTGAATGTTAAGAGTCATCTTCAAATATTCCAAAATGATGAAGGGAGGGAGTAATATTATTTCCTTGCAATGTGCAGGAATTAACAATTTGAGCTTCAATCCAACTCGAAATAGGCCACATTGTGGATTCTCCTCATACTGTTTGATGCAACATGGATGCAATTATGGGCAAAAATGCAAGTCACACAGATTCAATTTTAGTGGACAAAATCCGTCGTAGTATCGATTGTAATTTTAGGTCTGCATCGGTAAGCATTTCATTGCAATGGCATTTCATTTGGTTTAACCTTGTATGAAGAACCATCATACGAGCCAGTTTCGCAGGCTTGTATATCTTTTTTACTAGTAAAGAAATGCTTGCTTGTATTGAAGTTTCACACATCTTATATGTGGACAGCTCCCAGTGCTTTCCAATACCACTGAAAAAATAAACGTTGAATTCCTTCTCGAATTGATACTAAACTAAAGATTCGTTGTAGTGTGAAGTTTCTGTTTCCCAGCAATTCAACTCCCTATTCTAAATAATAAAAATAAGTAATGTATTTTGAGAAATGTAAATGATTTATTGCCTTCTGCAGGACTTCAACAGAATACAGTATGCAAGTAGAGTTAACTTCTCGTTTGCAATATCAAGTAACTTTTTTCAACACTACAGTTTCAGTATCAATTTTAATTAATTTAAAGTAGTAAAATGATATCGGATAAGAAATTTGGATACTAAAAATAATTATATGGTATGTGTATTCATTTCTCTTCACTCTTGTAACAACCTAACAGTTTATTCTAATGTTTAATGAGGTTTTATAATAAGTTATACCTTGTTACGTATTGAGCGATTATTCACACATCATTAAGGAAAAAATGACAATATCCATCAACGAAGATATTTTCCATAATCGATCAGGAAATCAAATACTAACGTGATCGAATTAAATAAATATTTATGAGTGTGAGTTGCGGAATTCATAACTAACAAATTAGGAAGAAAAAGGGATTGAAAATATTTCATGGTCGGCCAAAGCAACATCAACGAGAATGAAACCGTTGAACTTTTCTGTGTTAGTTATTGAAGTTGGAAAAGTGGATGATTACAAAAGTTCTGGAGACGGGAAGAGAAAACTTTTACAATCCCTGGAAGTCTTGCCTGATTCGTTTGAATCTAAATCGTTTGATTTCTAGGACCCCCTGATTTCTCCTTTTTGATTTATTATTTTCAATAATGAAATCGTCCCAAAACAATTTTTTCTAATCCTTTCTCAAGATTTGATAGTTTACGTTTCAAGATGCTTAAAACCCAGAAAAAGATAAATCTCCCCGTTTGCCTATCACTGTACTCGCGCAGCGCCACCTGAGTCTTTCTCCCAATCTTATGTACATATTTTTATGAAACTTGGGCAACGATCACACATGGGCTATATTAGATCCACGGCATCACAGCAACATTGAAGATTTGAAATATTAAAAAATAAGCATCACGAAACTAGAGTAGTTTTTGTTGTCGTTGTTTCGTTTTGTTTTTACCTAACGGCTTTAATTGCAGTGAATCGAAAGAGACCACCCAGATCTTATACGTTCATTGACTCCCTCTCCCTAGGAGACCTTTGGCATGAAAAACTATTCTTAAAATGAGTGTGAATGAAAACCGCTCGTTGGTGAAAAAGTTTGTAAAGGATTTCCAGTTCATTATAACAATATACTCGTATAATATAACAAAATAATTATAACAATACATAGAGAAAATTTATCATAGAATGCTGTTATTTTCACAATCATAATGATTTTATATCCTGTGAGGTAATCTGTTTTATAATTCAAGAAAAATGGGAAACTAACATCATGTTATGTCGAAGCCTATGGAGCAAAAATGTGTAATTCCATTCGTTTGACATGTTTTCAGAAAGAAAAAACTTGATAAAAACATCTCTAAACGAAATCATACGAAGAAATCCCATCTTTTGATTCACGTTCTGATGACTTATTTGAGCGAGCCTTTTTCCGATAGGGGACCCACCCGTTTTCCCCTCACTCTAAACACATTTAGATTAGCTCACAGCAGTGACTCTTCTTCCCCCATGTTATTACAACCCCCTGAGGCTTTTTTAACCAATGACGGCGTGATGGGATCATTGTCATCGAGCATGATAGAATCATTGTTGTCGTCCCGGGAATGAAACCACGTTCATTGATCCCCCATTCAAAAGGAGAGTTCGCTCAAGCATTTTAACGCTTTGTTCGATCCTCGTTAGCCGGTCTCCAAGATCATCATCCTTGAGGATGCAGTCTGATGAGCATTTTGTCCATTACAAGTTTATCGGGCTTATGGTGCTGCCAGTTTGTAAATATTTTATTCATTTCGAGGTGTTTGACGATTCTGATAAATATTTAAATCGTATTACCTTTTTCTTTTTCATCCCACTGTTTTCGTTTTGTGTCATTTCTTTGTGATGAAGCCACTGAGTAAAATTTGAAAACCTGTCTCCTTTCCACACAAAATTAGTTGCCATACCAACCTAGAGTGTTGTATAAGCCCAAAGATTTATTAAACGTGGATGAATGCTTTACGCCAATGCACTGTATATGGTGAAGCACATCTCAAGACTGCTGATAACCGACTCACCAGGAGACAGTCTTCTGTCAGCATTCGTGTTTATATTCGTTATCTGTATTCCTCAAATACTGAGCATCATCATTCTCTAGAATTATAGTTACAACATACAGTAATGTTATGAGTACTGTGATTTAGTATTGTTCGTGACTAGGTTAAGTATCACTACTTTGGCGTTACCAATATGTTCCTAAGAATTGCATGAGTTCTGATAACTCAGCTTTTGGTGGCAGACTAAGACTCTCATAATATATTATAGCTGATTTGCAGCCGTCACGCAGGAACATGTTTTACAATACTGATTCCAGCATATGAGTTCGAGGCAATGCCAAAAGTTCAAGTACCGACAGTTCAGTTAGTACGGTAGCCTTGCGTTGGTACAGGATCTTCATAATAACCAAAGACTGTGCCAGAGGCTGACTACGACACTGAGTATTCTCTCAGAGGAGTAGTTTCGGTTATTCTCAACTAGGAGGAGACCTTAAAGAAGGTACTCATCCAAATTCCGTAGCACCACTTCCTTCTATGTTAAATACAGAGTAGATATCAAAATCTCGAATTCTTCCGGTTGTAAATCCTTTCAGACCAGGAATCCCTCTGGGGACACAATCGAAGACCAAGCTTACTATGTACTTATATCCGCACTGATCATGACTACCAATAGTTTCTCACGTTATTCAATCAAGTACTTTGGTTTTCTATCATTCTATAATTTGGTTTTTTCATCTCGTCATTATCACAGAACTTACGTAAAGTGCAGTACTCTGGTTACCGATGAACACAAATGAACGGTGCCTATAATTTTCATTTTTCGAGATATGTCTTCTGGTGTAACCTCTCTTCACCTACATAACCGACAAAAGGGGAGATCGATGGTGAGAAAAACCCTCCTTCCCTCGTCCCCGAACGCTCCTGGGTGTAAGAAGTGGGGAGCTCGCAAGTCTATTTGATGGCAGAGGAAACTCATTACGAAATGACGAAGGGTGTTTGAGGTTGTCACGGGCAGATTGCCCGACAGCAATTAAAGGTTGTGCCGCGGATGTTTACCCACCACTACTACCGTGTTCCCAATCAAGTGCACACTCGAGTCCTCTCAATGCCTCCTCTACTCGCTACTCTTATTAAACCTTCGAGTGTTGTGTGCCATGTGGGTCTTTCGGCCAACACTTTCGATTGTTTCTGTAGTGCTCCACCTCATCCCGTCAGCTCGTTCACCTCGGAGTCAATTGCTCGTTCGGTCTTTTTTGCCTTTTGATGACTTTCGAGTGAAGCGAGATTCGGAATAGAATTTCCGAAGTAGCTCCGAAATTGGATTACTAAATGAGGGGTTTGGTTCATAGATGTACCGTTATAGAATCACCAGCTTTAGAAGATCCTATATATGTTCATTATTGTAAGAAGCATCCCAAACATGAAATATAATGATGATGCCCGGCTAAGGGTGTTAAAATCCATTGAAAGCCAATTTGGGACCTTCAGTCTTCGACATAGGTGCAGCAGTAATGCTTTGCGGACTAACTGTAACTTTTTCTCTTGTTTGCATCCACCCATCCTGTTAGCTCAAGTACAAAAAGATTTATCTATTAGATCTTTGGTTTCTTAATTGTCTTGACGAACCATTTATGGTATCTATATCTCCACTGGATCAATATATCGATTTGATTAATTCTTTCCACGAAATTAGTGTCATTTTTCCACATTCAGAAGACAAAGAGAAAGGGATGGAGTCGTGTCCGAATAATTACCGATGATGACATCACAATAAGAATATTAACTAGTGTCGAGTTTTCCCTTCAATATTTCAACAACCAACAAACATTGAAAGATTTCAGAATAAAGCTGAAACTGATTCCCATAGTCATATATCAATTATCTGAGTGTGAGATATGGCTTCTAGAATCTGGTTTTGACTTTATTTATTGTTTTCAAAGACACATTTTACTCGTTGCGTCAATTCAATATAACTATATCGTGCATCCTTTGAACAATACTATGTTGAACCGTTAAATTATCGAAACGAACTATGAATCCATTAATCATGCCAGGGTAAACTGGTTCATCAAAAGTCAAAATGCCCAGCAGGAATTCGTTGGGAGAAGTTTGCCAATTTATGTCGAGGAAACCAAGGGCAGCAAGTTTTGATTAAGTGGGTCATGTGATTCACTGGTAAATGATAAATTTATTTTTGACCATTCGGACAGCTTAAAAACCTAACTGCCTTCCAAGCCGATGTCTTTCATGTTTCTAATCCTCATCGATACACTATACGACGATATACTCATATACCTATCTCATTAGTCTATCTGAGTTTTCGCAGGTTTATTTGCCTGATTCTATATGTCATAGTATTGAGCTTTTGTATAACTTTTAAGTAAAATACAACTTCAATGATACATACATGCACCCAAAAATAAATTTTTACAATTGACGGACTCTAGTTGGCCATTTAGAAGAGAAAGTTGATCGGTTCGCGTCCAAAGTGTTATTATTAGAACAAAGTCTCACTGTATCTGTTAATGGAAAGTTTTCGGTAATCCCCTTTTGATTGACTCAGCTCGTCGAGATAATTAGCACCTTACAAATTCTATCGCCATCCGAAACAATATTAGAAAGTGAGAACTAAACATTGGATCCTGAACCCAATCAGCCGTCCATCAAAACTCTCGGCAAATATGTTGGCGTGAATGAACAATAGCATGAGCAGTTTCTTGGTATATTGAGCTTTCGTTTTCAGCGTGTGTTTCGGTAACTAAACCAATCTTGAATCTGGTATTGTCACCTCTGCAATCTAAAATTAATCGTAAAAGGTTAGCACAAAGATTACTAAAGGAACCATTCACGTGATTCAAACCGTATTGAAAAACCTGTACTTTAAATATAGTGAAATTCGTTGATTTATGACATTTTAAAGGTGTCGGGGAGTCAATTATAGATAAATTATTTTATAGGTAGCAATAACGATCACATTCTACTTACAAAATAAGATGTTTTATTCCGCTATCGATGGATTTAATTAAGTATCGAGAAATTTTGTGCAATGTGAAAAATGGAATTGCTATTGGAAAAAACAAAGTTGGGGTTAATTGCGTATGGTTGCACGATTGTGCGATAGCGCGGAAAAATCATGATTGAATTTCTTGCAAAGAATGATGGGGTTTAGCATTTTTTCAACTCGTATATTGAAAGAGATAAGCTGCCGGTTCATAACTCGTGAGAGACCCTGCTTACGACATCTAACAAACCAAGTGAAATCATGGTTTTTTCAATGATCATTCTGTCAGGTCATTATTTTCCTTGAAACCTCAACCGATAAAAGAGAGGGGGGTTACTAGAAGAGGTATTGAATCCATTTCATCGAACGTAAAATAGTTCTTGGCTCGTCGTGAAAATATCACAGATAGGCATCCTAATATAAGTCAGTGTGCACCTCCTCCGAAAATTTTCGAAAAATTAAAAACTGCAGCAATAACTTCATTTTTATATTGAAACATTCCGAAATCTAACGGTAACTTTACAGCAGATTCGTTGCTTTAGGTCTTCGGGACTAGACAGTGATTCGTTTGTTACCAATAAAAACGACAATAAATACCGAGCTCTGAGTTTAACGAATGTTTTCCGTATTACGGAAAATAGCTTCAAATTGAGTTTATCGTAGGTTTTATAGGTGATTCATGTGCTTGCTGGTGGTATTGTAAAATACTTAACGACTCCTCGATGGAACGGCGATATTGATCGCTCGATATTTTAATTACAAATCAATCCTGTGTACCCGGAGGATAGTATTTCTTAAATACCTTCGAGTTTGAAAGGTCATAAGATTTGAACACTTCCGGTCGTTCCCCCATCCTACCTTATTATTTCGTTCATATGGTTAACTTGTGGAAACGGTACGAAAAAATAAAATAAAATAAAAGCCTTCCAACGTAGGTGGACAGTATATTTTTCTCGCTTATAGTAATACAGTCCAATATATCTTGAAAAATTTGTGTTCTGTATAACTAGATAGTTCATATTCGCGCATGCGTACAACCTATCATCAATCCAACGGCATTCATCATCTATGGTACCTACATAGGGAACCAACTAAAAGCAAACTCAATTCCGGACTATTTCATTTGAATCTGTCTATTAACCAAGGAGTACCCTATGACATAACCAGTTTCAGGTTTGCGCATGCGCAGTGGTACCTACTGCCGTTTTTATCGGAATTCATAGGGTAACATAACTTGACTTGTACCTAAGACCTCCCGAAATTGTGGAAGCAAAATCCAAAGTAACGTTTGCTGGATGCAATATATCGGTACTTGGTGAGGGAACTATACAGGATGTAAACGTTAAGGGATGACGACCGGCCTAGGGTCAATGCTAGAGCTCATTTCTGATCGATAGTTTTCTTTCCTTTCCAACGGTGTAGTCAATTTTACTTTTACGTTTCTAAATAGGGGAGAAAACTATGTTTTAATGATGAAAAATATTGTTTTTTCAATGAAGTCGAGGGTTTTTTTGAAAAATGACCTATTATGAAAATACGAGTTTAGGGTCGGTTTCTCCGTAATTTTTTACGGTGAATCATATGGTTACAATTTCAGACTCTTGAACTCCGTTATAACCAAGTTTTACACCTAAGGTAACTAATTTTACCCTAGAAATAGAATTAAGAATTCAGCATAACCAATACACTAAAAACATGTGAGTTAAAGTGTAAAACTCACTTATAACAGAGTTGGGGAGATCTGCGAGTGTTACCATTTGATTCAGCGTGAAAAAATACTTAGAAAGCGATCATAAACTCGTATATTCATAGTAGGTCATTTTTCAAGAAAACCCTCAATTTCATTGAAAAAATAATGTTTTTCAACATTAAAACATAGTTTTCTCCCCTAATTAGCAATGTAAAAGTAAAATTGACTACACCGTTTAAAAGGTTAGATTTTAGCACAGTTTTTAACGTTTCTGCTTCTTGAAAAAATATAGATTTTCAGTGTTCAGTTCCCGATTGAAAAAACTCGAGATTTCCCAAATTAGGTAAAATTTTCTTTTCAGAGGGCTCTTTTGTGTCTTCCCTAATTTTTAAAAAATGTTAGGAAACTATGCGATAGAAAATGTAATGTTCTTTCAAACGGAATCCTCAAATCTGAATGTACTAGAAAATTAAGGGAGTTATGATCGTTTTAGTGACGGAAGATCGAAAACACGATAAAAATCTTATAAATTGAATTACTCGGAAACTAGGCGTTTAAAAAGAAATCTCTAGGAGAAACGTTCGATCAGAAATGAGTTTTAGAGTCGATTCCTGGCCGGTGGTCCATGGTTAACGTTCACACTGTATATATGAAGTTTTGTTCAAGACTGTTGAATACCTTCTTATTAACAGTTTTGACATTTTCGTGTCATTGCTTTGGCACATAACAGGACGTTACGCTTCATATGTTTCGTCACTACGATTTCGTCAACCATCCTTTATTACTAACGTTGGAGTTGTTAGTTAGGTGAGAAAGAGAGTTTCAACGTGTTATCAAAGAGAAAATGATGGAACTGAATCATGATGGCGTGTTTCAGTTGGCCAATGATTCAATATAAAAACATTTAATTTATTTTCCGTGATAACGGCGACAACTTTAGTTCTTATATGAACGACATTTCCATGAGACATGTAAATTTCTCACTGTGTCGCAACTTATACGCAAAGTACATACAGATTTTATTTACGAAAAAAATTTCTATTATTACTACACATACTACGAATTATTATAATTCATGTCTACGTAAGTGCAACCCGCACAAAACGGATTAGCAAAATGAAAACTTATATAGGATGCTTCCGAGGATGAGTTGCAAAGTTATTCTTGTGATCTCAGCAACATTATGAAATGTTATAATAATTTATATGTCTTCTATAATCGAACATATTTTGCTAAGCGTGATTAATTTGTTATTGATGGGTCAGACTTTCCTGAAGAACTAAAATTTCTGGACCTAATGGAATAGAATTTCAAGTTTTAGACAATATCTAATTAGTAATGCTTAGATTTTTTAGGAGTTTCACATACTGGGTGTTCCAACTGTGATGAACAATCAGTTTTGGGAGTAAACTGACATCAAGGAGCTGGAAAAGTATCGACTAGGGTATTCACAAATAAATCGATTTTCAAAGTATTTTAATTTTAAGAAGAAACTGAATTTTTTATGTGACGCATTATTTTTATTTATTTATTTTGAATCGTTGACACCATTTTAGGAACCCACGGAAACCTCTACAATGATATAACCATTTCCTTGCCCTAAATTTGATTAAAACCAATAGAATTCGGTTTGGGGAGCCGAAAGTAGAAAAAACATGAGATGAATTTGTACGGTCAAAACATGATCAAAATAGTACGTTATTTATACCTGAAAATTCTCCAGAATATCAGTTTTCAGAGGTAATTTTTCAAATTTTGTAATTTTTTTAAAACACTTTTGGTATGCATCCACGAAGGAGTCGAATAATATATTTTTGTATGCAAACATTTCTAGCGCTTTAACATAGAGACTTTGTACCTGCACATTTGAAAGCAATTTCTTTCATGGGATCGTTCATACATATTCCATTAAATTGAAACTAAAGTTTCGGAGTTGATTCGGTGTTTTATGGGTTGAGTTAAGATAGGCAACAATGTAACTTAATTTGAGGATTCACATTCTAAAATACGGGAAACGTTTTATTTAATTTCTTTGTTTGTACAAGAAGCTTCAATATAATATAATGCCATCCTGTAGCATGGACGCTAAGAGAATTACCCTTAAGGCAATAAAGTCAAATCGCCGGTTTAAATACCAATAAAAACACGGATACTGGAGTAATTCCAATTGTACCTTATGTGAAATGCGAAAGTAATTAAGGCCGACTATACTATGAGATATGAACAATTTTAGAGCCATTGCGGACTTTATTGTCGAATACGTTCTAAGCGACTCATTCGGAAATATTAGTGTTATCACCTACCAATGCAGTAATATTTCAATGTAGAGTCTATAATATTATTTGCGACGATGATTGTATCTGCGTGCTTCCTTTTTGTTTCGTCTCTGAGAGTGACAAGGGATTTGTCGTTTCCATGGATTTTTCATTTCAAGTAGTTTGGGGAAAACACAATTCAATCACTGTAATATTAGATCGAGCTTCATCCCTTCTGTTCATAATTTAAGTAAGACGTATTTCAGAATTTATCTCAACATAATTTTTTCTTAAACATTACTTTTTACCTTAAAATTACGATAACAGTTGAGATAATTGGGAGCCGAAGCCAACATTTCTCAATCTACTCACGGTCAAGTACCTTCACATGTTTCGTACTGGGCAAATTTTACTTCAGACCCTTAAAATCGGCTTAACGAAAAAAATTTAAAAAAATAAATAATAATAATCAATAAGTACATAAACGCCGTTTTAGCAGTAGCAACTTCTATGGATATTTACGGAAAACATTCGTTGTATGGTGTAGGATGTGGGTAAATCAACTTCGGTGCAAATGAAAGTATTTTCAGGACGCACGTTTTAGAATATTTGGAGAAAAACTTGAAAATGGGCCATTTCAGCCATCTTCGTGAGGCCACCATTTTGTTTGGCAACTACTTATAGATCGCATCGTTCTGAGCCTGTAAACGTCCATTTTGGGCATGGAACTATGACAATAGGGTTTATCAAAAATCATTGCATAATATACAGCCGTTCTGAAATGCTACCAACGTGAAATATGGCACCTACGAATTTTATCTAGCAACGAGGCAGATTAGTTACGAAATGAAAGTTATATAATAAACCTTCCGGCAGAGATCAAAGATGAGTTTTGAATTTCAATAGTTGACGGCTCTTGTTTATCTAGGAATATAAAACCTAATTGGCCTAACCGACAAAGTGATTTTGGTTTCGTTGAATGCACGGTGTCTTATTTCTAACTAACCTTAGTTGGTATAATTTTGGAATAAATTTAGCTTCTCACTTTCATTGGGCAACATTTGATAGTAGGGATTTTTCGTTGCTAATTCAGAAATAGGATTCAGCGCCCTTGAAAACTTTTGACTGCGAACGTTTAGCTCAAAATTCTTGATGGCGCAAAGACCGACAAAATTGAAATTACGTCTACGGTGGCGCTGAGGTACATTACCCAAAGGCGGACGCTGTACTAACCATATTTCAGGTTTTTGGAAAACTCTCATCGAGATTGCTCAGTTACCGGATTAAAATAAAACAAAGGAAATAGCATATCACAAAACATATAGTTCAGTTGGAAGCGATTCAAAGAAAGTCGTGTCATTGAAAAGATTGGTTGATATTAAGACGCCCATGAAATAAATTTTCATCTGTACCTATATATTGTTTTCTTGTAATTCCTCTCGTTATGAAATAGTTATCTTGCATTCAAAGAAGATTTAATACGCTACCGAATCGTATTAAGAGATTGAAAGGCGAAAAGAAGTGCTTGAATTTCGCTGAATGGAAAATCGTTTCAAAAAGGACTTCAAAGCTATGAACGTTGGAAAAGTTGAATATCGGAGAATAATGTGGGCCGTCAGGCAGCTGAAGCTGGATTGAAAACACTCCGTATCCCGTCCCTTAATTCAAGTAAGGGGTTTTTATAACTATAGAAGTCGATATGCAGGTTCCAATTTGCGACAGCCAACAAAACGAAGTAATTTCCTTCGTGCCGTCCGAAAAGAGGAGAACGGGAGATAAAATTAAGTTAAAAACCCTGACGCCACAAAGGGAAGTTGTTATGTTTTGCCAGGGACACGTTTCTGGGCAATTACCCCTGGTTCTTGTTGTAGAAGGGACCGAGTAATCCCTCAAGGGGTTGAAAAAGGGAATGGGTTCTTCATATTGTCTAGGGAGAGCAAAGCCTCATGTTTGCTCCAGAGAGGCGGGACCGGCGGGCTGAAGTCTCCCGAAGATAATTCGATTGCGTCCATCTGGGGAGGGCGGATGTCAGGCTGGAGTTTCCGTTCGTTCAATAAGGTATTATTCAGAAGTCCAACGCGTCGACTTCTACCTTTATCAAGAAATGAAAGAAGATTACAATCCTTAAAACCTACAATCGGAAAGGTATTGTTGCCCTAATGGTTGACACTAATGCCTGAAGTTGTAAGATTTGAAACTTCTATGGAATGTACCTAAGATATAGAACTAGTGTAAAAGTTGTTTGAAATTGCATTTTGTCGGTAAACATATCACTATACGGAATATTTAACATTCGTTCTACTGCATTATAAGATTACACAATATTGTATATTGCTACACACCAGCTTCTACTTCCTTACTCAATATAAATGTGATAAACTACTCAAATTGTTTAATGGGTAGCTTTTCACGAAGAATCAATTTGTAATAACTCATGAAACCCGAATGGCAAAAATTTCAGTTACACATTTTACTCGGTTTTGATTAATCTCAATTTTATAGAGGCCATTCAAAACCGCCGTTCGCTTTGCGTATAATCCACTTGCAGGGATGGGTTTTTCCTAATGATGGATGACTGTATTCCCGTAGAACTCTAATTTAATAAACATTTCAAAATGAGTCCCAAGCGACAATACGAGAAATGCTGAGTTGGTTTTGCGGTTTAGCCAACATCTATCCACAAATGGGTTAACGAATACACTATAGCTCTGCTATAGCTGTGTAGCTGTTGCTTTGGTACTTTCTGGTAGTTTAGCTGGAAGGTACTTTCTGGAGGATTAACTTTTTTAGAGAAGTCTGTAATGAAGCAAGGTGACGTTTTTTAATTTTATGTACCTAATTGTGAGGCAGGTGAAAGGGAAGAAGGTGAACAAACGTAACCACGGAGTCATTGTATATGAAAATGATCAGAAAGTTTTCGTAACGGTTTCGTGGGTCGTTTTTGGGAAAATAGATTCCCGTAAAAACGTTTACAATGTCCAAATGTTGAATATTAAAAATATGAGTAAGGTTCTTACCTATTTCGGAGATGCATTAATATTTATGGATTGTATTTCTTCCAATGATTATTAACACGGTATTATTGAAAGTGTTGAGATAACTTGGGTTTACTTGAACGAGCCCAAGAAACATATCGGTAGCTTCTGATTTAAACATCTGGCACTCTGTTGATAGAAATTAAAAAATTCCCCATCAGTTTAAAAAAAAGTTGGTAGCGATCCAAAGGTGGATTTAAGGACCATTAGCATCTTTCGGCTCTATGAGAAAAATGCGTTCTTGATGTGTTCCGTATCAAGAATTCAATCGACGAGTATTAATTACAGGGGGAGCGAGAAAAGGTGATGGACTGATTTATAGCGGGTAATTTGTCTTGGGAGAAACCGAAAAATCTCCAGTTATTCACCCCAAGGGACCGGAGGGGGCAGCCGCCTGTTATCTGATAAAAGGGAGAAAAGAAATGACTTCACGTTTTTCGATGAAAAGATAGAGAGCATATACTTTATATCGTTGGGGTTGACATCTTGGTTGATCAAACAATATTCATCAAGATGGTAATTTAGTTTTTAAGCTAAAAAAGTTCCAGTCATGTAGCATGATCGAAGGAGCGTATTTTAGAAAATTGTCGTATTATATTCACATATTCACTCACATATACAAACATTTTTTGTGTTGGTCCACTGATTTTTAAAAGAATTGAATAAATTCGAAAATCAAGATTTACCTCAAAAAATTAAGTTGTTTCTTCAATTTTTACAATAATTTGGGTATTAACTGACTTCGAAAGCGTAATCACTGTGGGAAACCACTTCGCTTGTTGAATTTTTCTATGTTACTAACGATTTTATAATGTCTTAGTTTGTCAAGAAACACAAACACACGTTTATCGTTGACATAGGGAGTCAAATACGGATTCTTTATTCGAATCGGCTTTCCAATAGACCTTGCCTTCACTGTCTTTCTATCGACCAAGAAAAAATTGATCACCTCTCCTCAAAATTTGTTGGTTTGTGTTTCAAGATGCGTGGAATCTAAAGAACGAATTAAAAATGAAATAAATAACATCTTTTCGTCTGCCATACGCCAGAGCTTTTCTCCGAAACTACTGG
Source organism: Adelphocoris suturalis (assembly GCA_030762985.1). Taxonomy (NCBI): domain Eukaryota; kingdom Metazoa; phylum Arthropoda; class Insecta; order Hemiptera; family Miridae; genus Adelphocoris; species Adelphocoris suturalis. The sequence continues at coordinate 111,743,953 of CM061041.1, read as the reverse complement.
AGCAAAATCTATGAAATTTGGCTGAAAAATCATAAATACCGGTAATGTGCCAGTAACATCGGCATAAATTTCGATCTACCCTAAAGGGTAGAAATTAAAGGCTAATTTATTGAAAAATCGAGGTCTCGACAACGTTCAAGGTAACAGTGACCTTTTTTTGGTTGCCATTATATTTTGGTTGACATATATTTCCCCAACAAATCGGATGAAATCATCTGGAAAGCCGTACGATTTTCCGTTTTTGCTCTACCAGGTAGAATGGAGCAGTTTCCCTATGATTTTCGGGGGGAACTAAGTTTCACCAGTGACCGCTAGATAGTGTTAGGCTTGCAGCAAGTAAGCCGCATTAACGAGGCCACCACGATTTCGTCAATTCATGGCACTGCATTATCAGCTCGTGTAAGGAAAGTTTGGATGCGTTATTTAATTTTATTAATTTCATAAAAATTTCTACACCTACGTAGACGTATTAGATGGTTGACTGATGATTCGTTTGACAATATAGACAGGTGTTCTGCTTAGAATAACTTTACAATACAGAAATAATAAGCCTCTGCGTAGTAATTTGCAGCGTTATTAAATTGGTTGTAGAATAGTTGCATTGAATCAGGTAAGTGAACTACTGTACGACGGTGGAGTTGAACGGGCGTCAATTTCGTGATTCAAGTAGAAGTTTTTTGTTCAATGATCAGGGCAAAAGGCTGTTAATATTGAAATAATATCCATTGCAGGTGTTATGATACAAGAAACAAGAATAATATTATACAAGATATAATAGATACAAGATACAATAGATACAAGATACAATAGATACAAGATACAATAGATACAAGATACAATAGATACAAGATACAATAGATACAAGATACAATATATACAATATACTATAGAAACAAGATGCAACAGATACAAGATACAATAGATGCCAGTTATAATAGTTACAAGATAAATAGATACTATATATACCTTCACACCTTCACTCAACCACCAGTTTAAACTTACCGCCTCAAGTGTGAACTCCTTCAACGAACCCCGGCATGAAAAGGGTAACGGAGAGCGAAGAAGCCTGGCTTAATTGCCCGGTCGTATATCATCGCGCTACCTCGTAATTAATGATATTATAACAGGTCCGAACACGTTAATTAGTGAATGGAGATAACTGAAACGCGATTCGAATAATTAATCGAAAGTCGAGGTAGTGTCTCATTGAAGTAGGTCGTTCTTCAAATCATCAATTGGTTATCATATAACTAAACGTTAGCATTAAATGGAAAGTTATACAGACCGGTGATATTTCGTAGCTGTTATTATAGGAATAAAAGAACTATGCTACATTGTGTGCACTAGGGGACTCACTCTTCTGTACATATCCCTCGAACATGTGTTAATCATATTATCAATATCATGCATATAATAAAATGAACACGGAATAGTAAATGGTGTAGGTTTACTATATTCAATTATTGTAAACATATGGAATAATTAAACGACAAAAAAGGAAAAGTTGAACGATTATTAAAAGTTGAAAAATTGACTAGGTAGTTAAAATGAAATGAAAATAAATGACAATCGAATCGTAATTGATTATGAAAGGTGATGAACGTGATTACGAAAGGTGATGAATGATCCCAATCAGATCAACCATAGCTACGCTCACAATACATTCTCGTACCTAAAATGCATTGACGGGGACCGAACTACATAGAATCGGTTAATTTTTATTTTATTGATATTTTCTAAGGAAGGTACTGACAAATATGACCTATAAAAGAATAAACAGTAAAAATTGATAAATTAATTGGAATAAAACTGCCCATAATGTTGCCATAAAGCTGGAAAATACGGAATTCCTAAAGTTTGGTACTGAAGCTAAGATTCAGCTAGAATAGTTTTTGATAAAAATCGAAGAATGAAAATTTTCCTGTATGATTGAGACTTTTCTCTAACCTTCCAACTTCAGATATCCCTTAAGCATCACTTTTTATTATGATTGATGCATAGCATATTCATGTTGACAGTTGAGTAACGCACATACTGAAGCAAACATGTCCACTTGATAGAGGTCAAAAACTGTTTTTGAATGTATGAACAGTGATGCCTTGAGAGTTTCATATCAGTAAATAAACTATTTGAATAAAATATTTTTGACCGATGAGAAAAAAATAGAGTAAATTAGGAATTTCTTATGAAAAACGTTCCTGTTTGCTTTTGTTTAAGCAGATAATCTGATGCCGTTATAACAATGTCAATCAATAAGTCACGTGACCAGAATCACGAGCTCTTATTGGTCAAATGAGCCTTGTTCATGTTTGTGCAAGTAATCGAAAAGGACCTGTTAGTCTTTGGTCAGGTGAACTGTCAAGCTATTTTTGACCTTCAATATGACAGATTTAGTTTTGCCTTGGCTCATATTTTTGATGAAACAAATGCGATTCAGCCAAGTTAATTATAATCGATTCCTTGACTAATTTATACCCTGATGATTACCACTCTTAATGAAAAAAAAAAATTCAAATATGCAAGTTTCATTTTACAAGGGCGCTCCTCACATATACAATATCAGCCTATAAGTCCAGATCTTTTTCAGGTGAATGTACAGGGTGCGGCAGATAGAGCTCCCCGATAAGGAATGCTAATTAAAAAAAAAAAAAAAATAGCTAGATACAATATGTTTTTTGTAATTCCTAAATTTTACATATAATGTAGTTTCATTTTACGTGGTTTTAAAAAGTATGTGACTTAAATGCTCCCCTCCACCGGCGATGCAAAATTTTAGTTTTTCACGAAAGTTTGCAATGAAAGATGCGAAGAGAACGGCGAGAGGTGTGGGCTGGGGCTCTGTCTTGCTGAAACCTCACATATTCCTCTCCATGTTCAGCAAAAAGGTCAAAAAAAAGAGTAACAAGGTCACAAGAAAATGTTTCAACATTTCACAGTGACGATCAGAGGTTACTGATAATAGACACAAACAGCTATTGCAAACTTTCGTGAAAGACTAAATTTTGCATCGCCGGGGAAGGGCAGCATTTAAGTGACATGATTTTAAAGACCACGTAAAATAGAGCTGCATTATATGTAGCATTTAGGAATTACAACAAAAAATTTAGTATCTAGCTACATTTATATTAGCATCCCTTATCGAGAAGCTTCTTCTGCCGCACCCTGTACAATCCAGAGTAGGTGCCGAATTGAAAGATTGAATCGGAGACGGAAGACAAACAATATTCTGTAATCAAACGGGTTGTTTTCACAGTTTTCACAACCGGATTTAATTACCGCCTTCAAAAGGTTTTTCTGGAGATCGTTCGCCCAGTTGGTGATGGATAACGTCAATTTAATGGTCGAGAAAATGACGGCCACTCATTAAAGACTCCAGGATTAATAATTAAAACCATTGAATTGACTCACTGCTTGAGCTGGGGATGAGTAATTTAAAGATTTACGGGACAAACTTAGTCCGATGATTGAATTATGATCGGTGTCAATGCAGCTTAATTTATCTGCCAGTTTTACAATAATTTCAGAATCAAACTATTTTTAGAAATGTTTCTTTTACAGTATTCGGGATGGTTTTGGTTTAACATTTGTTTTTTAAATAATCGGGGGGTTCACGACAGTTAATTATCAGATTCTAGATCTCCGAACAACCTGATTTGCTTCATCAGCGGCGCTATAAATTTATTAGGGCGACCAAAGGAAACCCTACCCGGATCGCCGAGAGCTCGAACTCGCTTCGCAAAGGGAAGGAATTAAGAAAGTTGATAAGGGTGGTGAAGAAGGGAAGAGGTGTAATTACCCCCGGGTGTTAAAGGCGACGCAATCCCATGGAAAAGGTTTTCCGATGTAATCACTCAAACTGAATAATACATATAAAGGTGAGACCTGCGGACAAAGGCCCTTCTTCTTATTATGGAATATTCATGGCCACTGATTCCATTAAAGATGCACCGTAGGAGATCCGAAAGCTCCAAAGTTTGTGTTTGTAGGGTTTCCGAAGTCCCCTGAAAGGTTTTCCATGAAGCCTTTAGGTATTCGCCCTTCATCGGGAATACTGAGCGAAGGAAGTGCTCTCTTCATGTTGTGTCACAAAATTCCTTTTCTGTGCCAAACATTTATTTGATCTCTTATGCTATGAAATGTTTTATCTCTGACGCGTGATAGAAAGAAAAAGGTCTTTCACTCGATCTCTTGTAAGACCGTCTTTTTTTTTTCAAACATAAGCATAAAATAAGCCGTCGGCGCCTTCGTGCAGAAGTTATGTAGGTACATCCCAATAATTAGTTATTATTGATAATAACTAAACTAAATAGAAATAATAAACTAAATAGAATATTGATGATATTCTATTAATCATTCATCCATTCATCGTTATTTAGCATATTAATTACTTAATATTTTTACGGTAAACGCAGCAATCCTGTTGACGATGTTCTACTAGTGTAGAAATATAAAATAAAATCAACAAATAGTAACACGCAAGTGAATTCTCATCCTATAGTAATTTCACCACAAAATAATTTTCCCCAAAATACGTAATTACATAGGTAACACTTGTGGTAGTATCCACGTCTCATTCCATACTGAGCCAATTGTATTTCACCGATATGTCTGCGGGAAACTCAAATTTGTCGCCAGCAATGCTATGTTTGGAAGATCTGCCTTTCTAGTCGGCTTCACTCACTCTCTGCGCCATCAACACATTGTCTGCGAATTGATCAATTACTTGACTTAATCAATTGGTTCTCTGAACACTGGCCATATCAAAATCTTCTGTCATGTACTCATCAATGTTACTTAGCTGAACTGGAGCGATATATAAAAGACGATATGACTGTTTTGCTGTTCAAAACCCAATACCCCGATCATATGGCCTCATTATCTAAATGTGGTTTTGTCGCAACGGTTTAGCAGTCTTACTAATATGTACTCGTATTGATCCTGTTTCACCGAATCACGTTTATTGAAGCAGAGTACTTCGAATTCCAGAAATATACCCGCAATAATTCCTACCTGTTAGCCACTATTGGAATATTGCAACACCTTTTGGTTGTGACCAGATGCGGGGATAAGGATCGGAATGTATCATTAGAAGAAGTACGAACTTACTTGCCCATAAGCAGATATTATTCTAAAACACGAAACTTCAGCTTTTTCCATCTGATAGCCAGCTGGATATGCGGAGGCTTAAGAGAAGTAAAACGCGGTTTGTGTACCTTATATTGTATCTCCCCCTTTCAGGGTATTGTCAGAAATTCTACTGTGGTCAGCAATACCAGAAACGTTACCTACTAGGTACACAGATTATAGAATTAGACCATCCTAAACGGTTTTCAACAGATCTTGTCTTGATGTACACGCAGTAATAAGAAACTCTTTTACCTCGACCCAACTAACCAACAGAAGACTACACTTGACCCCATTGTAATATACATGCAACCGACATTAGGAATGTAATGTAACAAAAGAAAATTTAAAATCAAGCACGTTAAGATTTCTCTTCAGTGTTATTTTCTTTGTAATGAGGAGGTTTTTTCTTATCAGAGGAAGAATGTTTTTATTCTTTTATAGTTTATAGTTTTATAGTTATGCAATCGTGTATTTAAACTTATAACGTCATAAATTATGTGACTAAATTGAATCATACCTACGATTATTACGTATACATTAATGATAAGTATGTGATAGTTTATTAATCTATAGTCAGTACAATGTACCAATGGATGTCACTTGTCATTGTTGTATGCATGTTAGGAACATCGCCATGATTTCATGGATCGTAAAACTCTTCAGCGGTCCAGATTTACAAAAGTTCAGAGATATGAGATTCACCTACACAGGAAAAATAATGCTCAGATTCGGTTCATTCTAGACGATCAGATTGTTTGCATATACCACTTGGTCTATATATATATATATATACAAAAAAAAAACTATAAATTGATGTAAATAGAGATTTTCTCAAATCAAAATCAAGTGATAATCAGAGAGTTCAATGGTTCTGTGCATCGTCAATTTTTACGATCAGCTGTTAGGTATGTTCTCACTAGGTTCAGTACTCGCCTTCAGCACAACGTTCAAACCATTATCCATTAAGTTAGTTAATGAGCATATACTTTCTGAAAATTAGGAAAACGTAAGACTTACCGTGTCAAGTTTTCTAAATATTGATATTTCCGTATTCTCTCAGGCAAGTGGTCAGGTTAGGAAGGTTAAGCAAAAAGTCAGTGAGTAGAGCAAGGGACACATTTTATCGAAGTTTTTTAAAATTTTGTTTGTGCTAACTCATTTGTATGTCATCCCACTTTGGACTTTTCCCCTTTAAATTTCTAGTTTTTAAAATTACTCACCTTTTCTAAACTTCGGACGATTGGTTAAAAAATATTCTCTTCACGAGTGAGTACATTATTTATACATTCTGTTTTTACTGTTAAGAATGTTAACAGCAAGTCTGATCTAAAGAGCAAATTTAGAGCTTCTTTCCAGAATAATGTGAAAAAAGTGAAAATGAGGCAAAATGAAGACAAGAGAAATAGTGATAAATAAATTAATTAGTTATTCTATGCCTAATAACTAAGCCCTCAAAAATTGAACTCCGGCAACTCTAGCTTACGAGCTTCCATATTAAAGTAGGTTTCACACGACAAAGTTGCAAACTACGAGACTCCTCGTTGCCTTGTCTTCCCTACAACCACTTTAACCACTCGAAAAGTGATTATAATAATAGTCACTCACACGGCGGAGACCTCTTATTTTTATTCCATATAAGCGATGTTTAAGCATGAATATTCACGGTAAAAAAAATATATATACTTTTTTTCCGGCCGTAATGAAACGATCAAGGTATCGGAGTTTCGGTGTGACCACCTAATAGCGGGACGTGTTATCAGTTAATTGTTTACTGCTTAACTCCACTATCAATTACGTTGGAAGGAGGAAGTAATAATTGAAAATAAAATATTGTGGAAAATAACAGACTCGGAAGGGGAGAGGGGAGAGAACGGGGCCGTTTTTGTGGTCTTTTTTCGAGGTTTTTTACGAAGAAAATAGGTGTGGCTCGAGGCGAGACGGCTTTTTTTCGGTCATCGTTCTACTTATTCCTTTCAGTTATAAACTTCTACAAGAGGATGGATTCAACCTCACACGAATGAAGACATAAATCCTGGTCCTGTAATTGGTCAAATTAGCGATCGCCGGTCGTAATTATTGGAAGGAGAAACCACCACGAACAGTAGTTTATAGGCCTGGTTATACGTGGCTTCCCTCCATTCCAATGCATATTTATGCCAATAATTCTGTTACTTAATATGTAAATGGGGGTCGGGTCTGTTAGATTGCCTTGGGTTTTCGTCTACCCCTTCGTGGGTATCTTGGTCGTGATAGCGTCGCAGCGTTTTCGGAGACAAATTTCAATTTTCGTTCTAACGTGGTCCTTTAACGAGTTTAGTCGTACACCGGGGAGACCCCCGGCATCAGTTGTTGCTTTGACTCGGACACCAATCCTATCTGACCCTTTATAACTTAGTTTCAAGATTGATTCCCTCCCCACGTATAATGGGGATGAGATAAGTTTTCTGTCATTCTTCAGCCATGGACGTAGTTCGATTTTCGTCATTAGAAAGGACCGTTCAATTTAAATTGATATTTCATTTTCAAATAGTTGTGGGGGTTTGAGGGGATGAGCAGTTGGTTTGGTAATTTCTCATCAGTTTTCATTATTTGTAATCCAAGTACTTTCGCTTACTAAGGCCTCATCTGGGATTATTAGAATTTAATTGAGATAGTTTGGTAGTTTTACACATGTCATCTGACTTTCAATGGATTTTAGCACCAGTTAGCATCAGTCCACTGTTAGAGGATGTTTGTTGTAGGATACATCAGTGTTTGGACAGATAGTTGTTTGAGGTATGATATATTATATGATGCAATTGTAATTACTAAATGCATTATATGATGTATATGAGACATTATATCGTGCAATTGTACAAAATACTTAATAAATATTGTACAGAGCAGTATGATAATAGTTAAAAGATGGGGGAAGCCAGATGGGGAAAGTTCTTGAATTACAAATAATAAAACCTGATGAGAATTTGCCAAACCAACTGTTCATCCCCTCACAACCAGGGAAAATAAATGACAACCCACCAAACGCATTTTCATATAGACAACCCTGTTCTATAGTCGTGACTCGCATGCTGAATTTTACCTCACAAAAACCACTTTGTTGAAGTATGTTTGGATTTGGATAAAATTCAGTGCAATCTCATACGTAGATCTTTGCATAATAAAAGTACTCGTATACTTCCACACACACACCACACTGATGTATCCTCTTTTGCATAATACATGACATTGGCTCACAGCCGCAATGTATAATTTGTTAGTGATGATGTTCTCCATATTACATTGTACTGCAAAAAAGCGCGTTTTCGCTACAATTTAACTTTATATTTTTCTTACAAAAAGCTCTTGAAAAGGGTTTATGATTATTGAATTTGACCAAATTATTAAATTTATTTGGTAAAGTTGAATATGTCCTACAATGTATACTTTAGGCACCACATTAAAAGATCTTTCACACCATAATCCTTAATCCTTAAATGTATCAGTTGTCACGGGTACGTTTCAAAATAAGTAAATTATAGAAATCGTATGAATCTTTTCCTGGAAACTTGTAGTCTAAGAATCACGAAATTTAGCTCAAAAACCTCAGCTTGGCCGAAAATGCGCCTAAAATTTCGTCATCACTCACCATCTACCCCAACTTGTGAATCTTTAGCATTGAAAATGTTAAAAATCACTATTTCAAATAAAAATTAAAAGGATATATTAATTTTTTATTTGATTTTCATAAAATGCGCTTCAATCAATCAAATGAGACCACCCTGTACTGTATGACCGCACTGCGCGATCAGCTATTCGCACTCCAATAGGTGTTCTGTTGAAATAAATAATGATCATAAACACTACTGTGTATCACAAAATGAATTTCGGATCCTAATAGAATGAACTTGAACACTTATATGGTCTCAAACCTACAATTGTTTCTCGTTTTAACTGTTTATCTTGTGTGATGCCTGATTACGTTTTTATTTAAATACTCTTTTTTTTCGGTGTACTTGTGATTTTTTCATCCGATACAGGCATAAATTATCTTTGTGTAACTTTATTTTTCTTATTAGAACATCAAAGAAAACACCTATTGTATTGGTAGGTACCATAAATGAGAATTTTTCAAATGATTGTATAATATGAAACTACGCCCGTGAATTGATAGTAGATATAGACATATATTTCGTTTAAATTAAATGTGATTGTTACATATTTTTATGCACGAAACAATGGACAAAAAGTTTTCAGGTTTACCGTACATTTCTTGTACATTCCTTGAGCATTTTATTTTGAACGTTGTAGGTAAGATCACTGGAGGCAGCCCGAAAAAACCCGGTACAGAGGAGGTAGACGTGGTAATAAATCATGGGAAACCGACGAGCGAGTGTAAATGGGCAGGCAAGGTAAATACCTACCCTTTGAGGATCTCGTAGTAATCACCACGCCTTTGCGTAAAGGGATACCTACTCAATTATCTAAGATTGAAAAATCGAGGGTTCAATTTCATGGGACGCACAAGTACTCCTGGCCACCTCTATCCTACGGTTTTAACACACGTGGTAGTTAGCTGCCGAGTTTGTTGAGGCCCTGAGTACCACATAGTGGGGACACAGTTGTCCGCCTCTCAAAATCCAAACTTTCATTAGCATTTCGAGGTTTAGTTTATTATTTCTTTCTTCTATAAGTTCTTATTTCTTCATGGCAGTTTGTTGGTTTGATTGCTTTGTGATGCACTCGTTGTCCGTGTTCAAACCGAATAGAATGTCTCCTAGAAGTATGTATGTTTATTCAGAGAAACCAGTACCTTTATTGGTTCATTACTCATAAAAAATAGTATTGGTGGGTAATTTTTTAATAATTATAATAATTACCTATTATTACTATTGGGGTTGGTGAATTGCTTTACTTTACGCACTGACAACGAAGCTGGGCTTCATCATCCTAATGACTTTGTGGCATACCAATGATACAGTGGCATACCGGCTGAAACTCCCATCCCCCCTCTTCCTGTAAGAACTGTACCGGGACTACTTTTAACATGTAACATGTTTTTGCCATCATAACCCGGCCAAAAATGAGACAAAATAACCGTTACGATACGAAATTATACTTACGAGACGATATTATCGTTACGAAATTACAGCCGCTGTCACATATGGTTAATTCAACGCAGGAAACTGAATTTGAAACGGAGGTTCGAAGGAAAATGCCAAAGACTGAAATTTGAGAGGGAGGGTCAATGGTGAATGCTTAAGGCACCTGAGTTATCACTGATCAGCTGAGTGAGCTCCAACACCATTTTCTCTCCTATTTAATGGATGCAAAAATAAGTTTTTTTGTATTACTTCGTGACAGCTCTCTTAAAGCCTGTTACTCTGGCTTTCCTCCATTCCTGTTTCCCATTCTCTGTTCGTCTCTTTGCCTTTCAGAACTGCTATCACATATTGGTACGGGATCAAAAAAACTGATAAATTGATATGGTATCGTTACGATCGTCTTTTTCCGACTACTCTCCGACTATGGATGATAGAATGGATTAAAAGAACGTTGCTTGATGGAATTTAAGTTGGCGCATACGCAGAGTGAAGCTTTGATTTGGCAACAATGAAACTGATTGGGGTATCATCTACCGACTAACTCTTCTTACATCCCCTGAAAATTTCATCAAAATCGAAGTTATGTATGATGCAAGAATTTGCATCACAGTCACACGCACAAAGACTGCCAAACAGGCACAAAACGAAAGTTTTTCAGAATGTGAAAGTGAAAACATGGCTTCCAATACCTATAAGTAGATTTGAAAGCAAAAATATCAGCTTCTGATGCAAAGGTCTTCAGAACCGAGCGTAGAGCAGTACGAGTTAACAGTTCTAAAACATAATTATTAACTCTTTTGAGATGCTACTAAATCATTATTTGAATGGGTGGCTGGAAAATCCTTGCATGTAGCTTATATTCAATCTTACTCGAGAGTGATTAACGTGAAGAGTAGTATTGAAACTACAGCTAACAAACTGAAAAGCAACATACAACGTTTTTCCACTAAACGAAACATCAGAGTTGCAAAAGCGTACGATTGGTTTCAAACATCATTGTTGCCTATGTACATTCGGATTTTGTTGTTCAATAACCGATATGGTAAATTGGGGGGGGGATAATAATTCAAGTTACAATAAAAAAATGTCTGTTGTGTTGAATTTGATTTACCCGAGGCCAATTCCGCGTTTCCAGTAGGTTGATGAATTTAAGGAGTAAATTAGACTGTTCATGGTATTTTAAATCGTAAAACTGGCGAAATAAGCCTTGTACATACGCAAGTCTGAGAAGCTTCTCACACGTTGCTGAACAACCTCGAGGATTGATAAGTGAAACCTTTTCAGGGACCACATCACCCTATCCGCGGTTGCCTGTGTAGGATTTTACACGGTCTCTAAAACATTTACGCGTTTATACACGATTTCTAAATCGCTAGTAGAAAATTCATAGTGGGAATAACGTTTACAGTATTTACAGTATTCAATGTTCATACAAAACCACACAAAAAGCAATACAATATCGTTGCGTTGCAGCGTTGCTAGGAAGACGTGCGTCAACATGGAACGTTTTTCCACCAAACTCGAGGGTTATTTCCAATTTTTTAATACAATTTAAACTGTCAAGCGGTGTAAAAATCAACTACTTCAAGGTTGGATTTGATCAGGCATGTAACATAGAACATTTTCCCATCAAAAACCGATTTGTTGAAAAAAACTACATGCAACGTTTTTCCAGCCATCCATTCATTTGTGCTACCCAAATTTATATACATTTATCTCTTTGGAATCATGATTTCAATATTATCAATATCGTTTGCAGCCAGTAGATTGAATTTGCACTCACCCTTATTTCAACGGGAAAACGAATGTCGGGGTGAAAAAAACATATCGACAAATAAGCAACGATGGCAGGAAAACAGAAGTTTCTCTTCTGGTAGTATGATTGAAAACGTAATTATATCCTTTGGAAGGAGGGAAAATGTTTGATGTTAATACCCTTCACGGAGGGCGTTTGAAGAGGTGTGCTTCTGTACAAAGACGGGGCAAATTGCTTCCTTTCAGTGTGATCAAACCCCCTGCGAGATTGAACTGTATCAAACACAAATCCTTCAAGGATTGAAGCCGTCAGCGCCTTATGGTTTTTTATCTTCAGGCCTGGCTGAGATCGTGGGTCATTCTTTATTCCACCCCTCGTCTGAGAATAGACTGGAGTTTGAAGAAAGGTTGAAAGGATCGGCAGAAAACTGATCACAGATGTATCATTGTCCAATGTCACCAAACGTTCAAAACAATTCGTCAACAACATTCTCAAATCCTGAGAGTCAACAGAAAAGGATAACACATTTTATTTTACGCTATAAATGAGTTTCCTACTTCTAACACATGAATTAACGAATAACCTATCTCGGTCATGTCTTCGCTTTTCAACCTCGATTGTTTATGTGTAACTTACTAGAAATTGGGTGATACATAAATTGTTAGTTGGTTGATTTGGACGTAGATTATTATTTATTGTTTAATTGTATTAAAATTTAGCATCAAAATGATTTGTTTCGTTGAAAAATCTTATTCGACAAAAACGGAAAAATAGGTAGGTGATTGAAGGTACAAACTACAATCAACCAGGTTGAACTTTACGGCAAGTGGTGAATGTGGAGGAAGTGTGAAGTAAAGGAAACATTACAAATGAAACCTTTCGTTTCATTGTTCTCTCTTCAAGCAGTCATGAGAGCTGTAGAAGTACTATTATCCCACCTTGAAACCTTCGCACAATAGATGGCGTGCACTCGTGACAATTTGTTAGCAGAACACGTACGTGCCCATCCGAAGACACCTTCACAAAAGTACGTATAGCGTGTTAATTAATTAAATCAATTTCCCGTGACTGATTATCCTACCCGACGAAACCTAATCGAACACTTCGTTCTCTTCAATCAATCAAACAGGAACATTTAATATCGAATCATTTTTTCCTGTCTCAACACCCTCCCAAACTTGTCTTCTATCATGTGGTCCGTAATATATTTGTTGTTTTACGAGTTGCGTTACAAATCGTTGATATTTAATTTGGTGATGAGCGAATCCTTTTTATTCACTCATTTTTGTTCTTCACAGCTCAATCGTAATACAGGGTGTCCCGCGTAAGGTGGTCATTACTTCGGGGATCAATTTTAGAGCTTATTTCTGATCGAAAGTTCTTTTAAGAGATTTCAAAGTTAAACGCTTAGTTTTCGAGTAATTTAATTTTTAAGATTTTTTTCGTGCATTCGACCTCTTTTCACTAAAACAATCATAATTCCCTTAATTTTCTGTGTTAATTCAAAGTTAAGGATACTATTGAAAAGAGCATTAAATTTCTTATTGGATAGATGCCTGAGCTTTTTTGAGCATTAAGGTTGGAGACATGAAAATACCCTCTAAAAATCGATAAAAATTGCAAAAAAAAAGGTAAAAATCAAAATATCTTTTTGAATGGTAGATTGTTATTTAAAATACGTTTCGGCCTTAAAATTAATAGTCAAAATTTTTTTCGCACACAAAAAGCTAAAATTTTAAAACAATTTAACATTATACAATATGATAATTTACGAAGATTCGCTCATACGATCATTCTGCATGACTGGAACTTCTTCATGTCACACCTTAATTCTTAAAAAACTCTGGCATCTATTCGATTGGAAATTTTGACGCTCATGCTTAACAGTTTTCTAAAATTTAATTTACACAGCAATTTAAGGGGGTCATGATCGTTTAAGTAACAAAAGGTTGAGAACACGAAAATAAATCTTGAAAATCAGATTAGGCACTCAAAAACTGAGCGTTAAACAAAAAAACAAAAAATAAATAAAACACTGAAAATTACCTTGAGTTAACTCTTCCTTTTCAATTTAGAATTAATTCTGGCTATTGCTCGAGGGAAACACTTGTTTCAGGAAACTGACATCTGCGCATGCGCACACGCCTCTACTAATCCGATTGTCCGAAAGGGAGTATTCTTGACGATGAGACCATGTAATTTCATTCAACATCTGCTAAATACTTTGAACGTTTTGCAGCAGATAATGAATTTTAATTTTGCGTACCCAAGCACAATTACCGTAGTGAATCCGATACCCGTGAACTTTGGTATCGCCTTCAGTTCACCCACCAACTATAGTCTTGTTGATCCTACGGTGATTAAATCATTCCATGTTTAAGACCGCCTAGGGGCTAATCTAGACAATAATTCAAAACAGCTTCTGACTGATATTATATACATACAATTTATCATAGTTTGACCAATCCTAACTACCTGCACGAATTTATCGCTTCCCTGCTTTCGATAGTGCAGAAACGATCAGCCATCCGAAGTAGTGGAAAAACGATTTTAGGACGAATAAGCATCTGATACGAATTCACTTCACAAACATTTTTATTCCTCTTACAACTTGAATTTTTAATTATTGATCAGCGTTCTTAACCGAGCTGGAAGAAAAGTTAACAACCCGGCATCACTTTCAGAATTGAGGAGTTCAATAAGGCAAGTAACTCGCCCTATTAAAAAAGATAGCAAACGATCAAACTAAATTATCAAACAGCAATAAGAAACTGTTGGAAATCATCACAGAATTGAGGTTCGGTTGGCTGCTTTTAATTGTTATTAATTCGATTGTTTAATAATTTCTTCTTTCTTGAATCCCTTCTTTGATAACAAAGGCAACTGATATTTTTATTACTGCCAGTTCTTTCAATTAAGATGTTTTTGAATTCCAAAATGATTCATTTAAGACAATGGTCAGCTTACTCTATGATTATTAAACCGTGGTTGTCTCTTATCGCCTGAGAGATATATTGTTTCGGTCGTTGAAGGTTTCCAGAGTACCATGACTGGAATAGGGTTCAATTCTAGATAAATCACGTTTTTAATTAGTGCTATAATACGGGTAAACGTTCGCTTCTCTTTTGCCTTTTTTTAAACCTAAAATTGTCAACATTGTTCGACCTTGATACATCACAGCAACGTTCTCAATAAATTTATTGCAAATGGTCGAATTATTTAAGGATCAGGAAAAAACTTTCAACTCGGCATCTAGCCCAGTCACCCTGTTGCCTATAGTTGTCTAGTCAAAAATCAAATCAAATCAATCTTCATTGTTTCAGGTCCTTGACCCATACAATGTAAATTTACAAGTTGCCAAAACATTTACATTATTTTACACTAAATCTACATCTGTCAGTAATTGGTGAATAAACTTTCTACTTCTAATATATGCTCTAATATACTGGAAAACCATGAGGAGTTCTTCTTTACTTCCTCCTTTTAAAAATACATTAAGCAAATGCTCTTCTGATAGCCTTCTATTTCCTAGATATTTTATTATGTACACCGCTAATTGTGGACACTCACATACCATATGGCTTACAGTCTCAAGCGCTCCCATGTTCCATAAATACAGGGGACGTTTCGTTCGACTTTTATAAAGAGTTCTTTGTTTAAATATTGAGATAACCGTGTTTAATTTCTCGTTCTTAATTGGGCCAGCATTATTTTTTGTATACTAGGTACATCAAGTTCTAAGTAGTGTACTGATTTGAATATTTTCGTTCTTACAATCTTGTCTTGGAATATGTCAGGTATTAAAAGTATCCATAGAATAGATTCACAACAGGGCAACTACTTAAATAGTTTTGCTGTAGTCTGTCTTGAAGAAACATGGGTTGAAAAAGATCTTAAAATTCCTCAGTTCATAATAGTTGTCTAGTCACCATAAGGATCTTCAAAATGTCCTCGAAATCTGTCGAAATCTAAATTCATTCAGTTTTTTATGCCCCCGACACAGAAATCTAACGCATGCGTCCTATCAATGTTCCTGTGGTTACGGTTACCATGGTTATGGCAATCTTGGGTATAGGTTTTGCTTTCAACCTGATTTTGAAATCTGTATTCACAAAAATGTGCTGTGGATGTGCTTCCGTCATTTCGTTCGTGCAATTACGTAACCTAAACACATATCAAACACAGTTTCGTGCGAATGTCATACGCCATAAAATCTACTAATAAATAGTACAGCGCCAAAGAATAGAAAAATAGAAAAACCAGGCTCTTAAAAAACAAAATGTTGAATGCTTAACCATTGCTTACTTACTCTTTGGTTTGGTAGCGCGTAAAGAAATGGTATTTTGAAACCGCACTGACTAACCTCAATGATTTTCGCTTCAATATGACCCTCCTTCGGGTTTTCCATAATCATGCAAAACCTACCTATACTTCTCACTGACAAATGCAAATTAAAAACGCTGCAAATTGTTACACAATAATAATAATAAGATAATAATAATATCTGTACTATGCAGGTCTATAATTATTAAGCCCCGTATTTGGATATATAATCAAAAACTGACGCATCGCGTCTCCTAAAAGGGTTCACACCTTTTCAGCTCCAAAACCCCACAAATTTTACGCTTTTTAGTAAATGTAAATTTTAGAGAAAAAAAATCGAAAAAACGGTAGGTCGGAGAGGAAAGATATTGTCCTGAAAGGATTCTCATCTGATCAGTACGCCTCAGTACCTCGTAATTGTTTTCGAGGTGTCCTAAAACTTAATTTTTCTTGGTCGATTACAAATTTTTATTATTGAAAATAATTAATATAAAGAAAAAAGGTATTTGGTGGGATTGTCACTTTGTTCGTAAGTAGAAGATATATCAGATTTTGGTATTATTTACTAAACCAATTGATAATTGCTTAATTAGGTAAATTAAATTAGTTTTATGTTTCTTCAGTACACTCTACGACAACGATATTCGCATTGTGGAATAATGTGTATATTTTGGCGTAAGGTGATAAAAATGGTGGCCCAATTTTGACGAGATAGACCCTTTTATAGTGCATGGCGAGAAGTGAAGAAAATCATGTCCAGTGCGAATGCGACGTACCGTCAAGTGAGAAGTCCCGTCCACCAATCCTACATCCTTACATTCGGAAATTCAGCTAAAGAGCCGTGACCAATGTCAAATATCCCCACATTACGGTTCCAAAGTCTCTTAAGAACCCAGTTTGTTCTATGAATCAGTTACTTGAAGCGCTGTGGTGCAGTATGCCACAAGAAAAGAAACACTGTAGGTTCCAGTTTTAGGGAAATACAAAATTAAAAGGTTCAATATTGAAAATAATAAACCACCACAAAAAACAATTATGCTCATTCTTGTCTGTACATATATTAGCTTTCACTGCCTTGTAAGAGGCTAAAAAAAAAAAAAAAATAATAAAAAAAATAAATAAAAATAAAAAAGAATAAAAATATCTCTGCTCATAACTATTGTTTCTCTCCACACAAGTAGGCTTAACCATGTTGAATTTTTATAATGTGGTACAGAAGCTCAAATCAAAGAAGAATGGAATCTGCGTGGAGTCCTTCAGGACCTTTGCTCGGTTGATCTTTTCGAGACCCACCTTCCAAGGAGGGACCGATTAGAAGTCAATCGGGTAGCCATTGGCCATATCCGTCTTACTCCCAGACACCTGCTAGATCCAGTAACTCGTGATGTTGTGTGTGGGAGATGTGGGGGTGATTTTTCTATCCGCCACTTTTTGGAGGACTGCCCAGCCCTCTGGGCCTCAGAGTCCTTCCTGAGAACCCTCTCAGTTAATTTTGTATACATGATTGCAACCACTATTAGACTGGAACGAAACTTGGAAGTTGAAACTTGATAGGGAGACTCATGTATGGTAAATTATCTTAACGAGAAAAGAGTGCAAGGGGTGGGGGGGGGGGGAGATTTAAAATGTCCCAATGTCTTGCAGACTCGAATGCTTTTTTTTTTTTTTTTTTTTTTAAATTCTAGTGATGGTCAAGGAAGGAAAAAACAAACATTGGATCCACCTCCTTGTGAATTTCTTATGTTTATTCAATAACACAATCACTCCTTCGTTTAGATCTCCAGTAATCAAAATTATCCAAAGAAATTGATTTTAATTGTAGTTTGATTTGAGAATTGTGGAAAGTTATGAGAATCATAGTCCGACATCCATCTAGCATCATTCGACATTAACGACGAACAACTAATTTTAGAGTAGGTATTTATTTGGGTAGAAAACACTTCATTCCTTCACTTAGAGCGATGTTGCGTACGATCGTTGGGCGATTCATGACAACGGTTCATAATTTTATACTGTACCTAAAACATTTATTTTCACACTAATAATTGCTCTAACTATAAACATTATCTTAAAAGTTGAGCTATGAAACAATTATTATAAATATAATTCTCGGATGTATAAAGAATATAGAGTTTTACTATGCTTCTTCTTTGAATTTTATTGCCTTGATCACAAACGTGTCTTATCAACAGTATTCCTCACGTCTAAATACAAGGAAATAAAAAATAATAATAAACTATGAGCTAAACGATGATTACGTAATCGAGCTTTTAATCGCAGAGCTCATAAGAGTACTGTCAGATTCGGAAAACGCATCCACTAGGAAGGTGTATTAGGTAACTATTAAATGTACCGCTATTGAAAGGGAAAGAATATTTCGATGTTCAGGAGCCGTAAAGCGGATTCTAAAACTGTAGCTTTTAGGGACAAACAAGGAAAGGATCCGTTTTTGCATTATAACCTTATTTTTAAATGTCTGGAAGGAAGGCATGCCAAAACGTTATCAATAAATAGCGGCGTTTAATCGTTCAAGCGTCTATAAAGAATAAGTAATTTTAAAGAAATTAGTTTTTAGTGATTTTACTGCTTTGGGAGGTGAAAAAAAGTCCTGCAAAATCAGAATTTATAATTGCATTTTGAACTATTCAAACATTAATCTATTTTGATTTGATGTTAGTTCTTCAGTCCTCTGACCGTTTCAATAATTTTTCAAATATAGCGCGATGGCGCTGACTTTGTCGTAGATTTTGTAAACTGGATCATGGATGAGTTCCATAAGAGTTCCAATAATTCCGGAATATTGGTCTTTGCGCAAACTATAAAGCCTATTGACAATTGTGATTTCCAGTTTTTATCCGATTTTGACAAAAATCTCTTGAGTTTTATACGAGCAGCCGAGATGGACTAGATTCAAATGAATTCAACAGCTGGCTGCTAACGTTTTATCCTCTCAGCATGCCTAATCGTGTTAATATTTTAACATGTTAAAAATCAACTGTTTTCATTATATTTGGATGAAATTCTCAGGTTTTGTGCGGAATTGGATCGATATAGCTCCTTGTGAATTTCATGTTTCCGGATCAAATGTAACCTCTGTGCCCAAACGTAAATCCCTTCATGAACTCTGTTATGAACTTCATGATAGTTATTCATAATATTTTTTTTCTCAAATCCTTCAGTATTTTACAAATTAAAGTCTTCTAAATTCTTTCTATTGATAGGCTTATCTACTACCTACCTTCCAATGGAGTTTCCAATAACAATCGATCAAAATAATGGTCTACTAGTATTGAACGTGGTAACCGCTGTTAGGGTTTTGTACTATCATAGTTACGACAATTTCATCCACCGAACGTTTGAAACGTCTGCGCGAACGTAAAAGATTCGCGACATGTTTCGTTAAAAAGAAAATGCTTCAATATTTTTTCCGTGCAAGCGGATAAATTTAGGTTTGACTGCGTTTGGGAGGAGATGCTTCTCCAACAGCTCGGCTGATTTTCGCCTATCGCGCAACTATACTGGTAAGTTAGTTGGTGAATTCTCACATTTCAAAAAGACTTTGAATTTTCACAAGTTAGCTTGATTATCTGGCTATGGAATCGCATTGGCTAATTGTTGAAAAATAACAAATCGAAACCGCAATAAAAATTTCGTTCCTCATAAATCCGATACAAATATTTTGAAATTCGAGAATTTCTTCCTGAAAATACGGTTTCTACTTGCTTTACCCTTGGGTTTTTTTGAATTTATTAAACTGACATTCAAGGCATGCGGAATACTATGTGGTTGTTCCACGATCCATGAAATGCGCTTGTTACTGAATTCGGAAGTTGAATCCCTTTGGAGATAACCATAATTTGTTCTGAGTATTCCGAGGTCGACAGAAATGAGTGTCATTTTCACATCCGCAGCGTGAGATATTGGTCACGGTACAATGTGAAAGGTTCTCAGGCGTCTTACTGACGGATTCGGGTTGAAATCGAATGCGTGACGCACAGCATGGCGACTCCTTGTCATTCACCTCACCGGTAAACTTATCTGCTCCCGTTCATTGCCCCTAAGCCCCGTCAACTCATTATAGGATACCGATCCGATTTATTTGAGATATTTTGGGACCAGAATCGAGATCCCCATAACAGCTGGGAAGCCCTTAGGCGTATGCTATCACTCATTCCATTGGGTCACCCAATTTTCGCAAGCAAAGTTTCGGACAAAATGTTACTCCACCACAAAACAGCTATTCGAACACATAGAAACAGCAACCTAACCCACCCCTCTACCGGTTTGGTCCCCTAGTTATGACCCCACAGAATACATATTATATGTAATTTTTATTATTTTTTCACATATAATCAGTAAATTTACATCATTGTATCCGATAGAAAAGGTAGAAACGGTGTAAAAGAAGGAAATGCAAATGAAATTGCATCATTTTATTTCCCATTGGGTGGAAACGGTCTAATTTAGATCAAGTCTTAATTATTGTCGAGGTTTTGCAACCACAAAACACAAACTAACCAAACAACCAAACCACCAACAACAAAATAAATAGCAGATTAAATTTGGTAATTGCTAGATTCAAATTCTCTAGAAATTAAATACAGGGGAGCATGATGTGCTCCAAGAAAAATTGTTGGATTTGATTTACCGGAGTGGTTCTACACTACAGTCATTGGAGAGTTTTTGCAACGCTGAGTCGTAGTCGAGTGGGAGGAACTACGAATAGAAATGGAGTATTGCGCGTGCGAGCAGAGAGCTAACGGTTAGTGGTCCATTCGTTGTACGAATAGAAAAATCCTTTTCGTATGTAGCTCAAGGGATGCCGAACACAACTCCGAATACGCATGTAACCTTCCATAACGATAACCTATAACCAGTTTTTCGGTTCCTATTTCAAGGGGGCACATAGTAATATTCGTGATTTTCTAAAAAGGTGGTTGATTTGCAGAATTCATCCTCACTTCAATTATGCTGATACCTACCTCATAATGGATTCTAAAGTTTCACCATCTTCCGTCAGTCCGATTTCGTACATTTTTGGAGCGGATTCAGGTAAAAGTCTCAGAATGGCATCCTACTAATTTTTTTGAAATAGGTTACCATTGCACAAGTGCAAGCCTGAAATTAGTTGTTATAGAAGAAGCCCCGATACTGATAGATCGATTTTAATGCAATGGGTAGGGATTTTGCCACTCCTCAGAGAAGATAGACACAGACAGAAACACCTGTTTTCGCCCTTTGTCGCGTATTAGCATGTATCCACATCTTCAATATTGGTTCATTATTTTTAATAATGAAACGTGATTGGCATAGGGAAAAAAGTCTAAAATATCGTGCATAATACATATGTAAGCAATAGGTACACATTTATAGCATACATCTTGATCGTTCCCAAAATGAGATTCTCCTAACCCCTGTCAAATTTTGATGTTGCCTTAACAAGTAAGCTTCCAAGTTGACTTTCATCTTCTACCACATCTATTTTCTAATGAAAAAATTAAAACAAATATATAAAGTTGTTGATTATTTATTACTTCGTCCATTATGAAAGAATACACGTTAGGTAATCTTTGACTCGGGCTTAAAAGAAGATTTAGTGTAGTGTAGTCATTTTAGTGTGATTTTTGAATCGTTTCATTAAATCGTACAGCGATTCCCTGTTCGTAAAGTACAACTCACTGGTTAGCTTCTGGTTTGCTTGCGCTAGAAAACCTCTTTTTGTACAACGACTCAGATGTACGACTAAGATGAAAAACTGCAAAAACTCCCTATAACGGTTGATAAAAGCTTTGTAGGTGATATTTTCGTTCAGTGTCATACGGTATACCTAAGGTTGGAAACTATAATACCAGTGAGAAACTATAATACTGTTGTGAATAGCGAATAAACGGTACTTACCTACGTACAGCGCTGTCACCGCTATCTATAATCTAGTAATGTTACTAATAGAACATCTTGTTGCTAAGTAGACAACAATAATAATTCTTAATCGGAGAGCTGGTGAACAGAAAAAAAGAAAGTTAATAACGTAACAAAAAATGAAAATATAATTTCGTCTGTATAAAAACAAAAACAAATTTTCATCGCAAAGTAATGAAAACCTCTCCGTAATAGGTGGGTATGATCTCTCAAAAGCGCCGGATGTTGGGAGAATCTTTCAACTCAACGCCGCAAAAATCTTCAATCTCAATCAACCACGGAAACCGCCGGCGAGTTTTATATCCACATATTAAAGGATCGTGCAGTACCTTTCAAAGTACGTTAGCTACCTTAAAAACCTCCTATTAGTCGTGAAACTACTATCGTTACCTCTACATGAACAATTTGAGCCCATTACCGCTCCCACTAATAATGTAATTTGTATCGCTTATAGCGTATCAACTCCCTGGCTCGCTGTTCCTTTTTGTTTTTTTATGCGTGCGCGCCTAATTTGAGACGCCCACGCGCGTTAATTATTTCATTCTCGAGAGTGTAATTTTTTTCGCTCTCCCCTTAAAAGACAGAGGAGGCACCGTGCGCATTGTTAATATTTACGAGAAATAATTATAGTCGTAAAGCGATCTTTATGATTTCCTGGGGGGCTCCAACGGGTTTGCGCTTCTGGTCCGTTTTTCTTCCAAGGAAGTGGACGCGGAGGCCTTTATGAATCCGGCAGGTCCACCTGACCCTTTACGTGTCCCAGATGCCGTTTTCGGAGCCTTTTTTCCTTTCTTTGAGTCGTCTTCTTTCAGAAGGGGCCCTCGAGGTATCGGGTTTATCGATTATTATCGGAGTATTGAGCGTTTTAAAATGATCTTCCGATGCGTATCGCCCTCCGTTAAACTAAAACTCGAGGTGCGGGAAAGGGGCAGTTATTGAGATTGATAACTTTCCTTATTACGAGAATCGTAATTGACTTAGTTGGACCTTTGTTCATCACAATAAATTTTCAGAATATCTCCTTCAATATCTTAATTAGGTAGACTGCAGTTAAATTTAAATTACCCTTATTCTGTGGTGAACCCTTGACAGCGAATTAAACATGGTGAAAATCACTTAGCCAACCGTAGTCCATCCTGTTTGTCCAGAGAACTTCATTATAAAACGTAAAAGTTAATTTTTACATTCGTACAATTTTTAATTGATTCATTTTATTATATATAGCTTATAATACGGTTTTACCATACCTAATGACTAGAAAGTATGTTTGACATAGCAAAATGGGGAATTTCCAGGGTTGTTTTTTATTTGCTCAATGGGAAGATCTTATTGACAGCTTTCCAAAAAGGTGCTATATAATGGATATCTTACCTACCATTCATTCGCACGATGACGTCATGGCCCTCGCCCGCATGGGGAACCCTCTGCTCCCTTGCACTACGTCTCGAGTGAAACCAAAAGGCCTTCTAGCTAAAAATTGGAACAGGGGCTAAATAAGTGCGCTAAATCCTAATCTGGAGCCAAAAGTGTAAAATTCCTACACATGAGTGTTCCTCGATGAATCCCCGTGGATACTTTGTTACCGAAAAATCCTCAGGAACAACATTTGGAAGCGATTCCGAATTCAGTCAAAAGTTGTGTTTTGGTTTGCTTTCCTGTCTCGACTATTGAAGAATTAATTCCCTAATTTATAACAATAATCGTGTACCTATTTTATATAATCTTAAGAAAATGTAAGTTGATATTCAATACTTCTACTGTATGGGAGTAATTAAAAACATGGATAAGTCTACCCGATGCAGATGAACGAAGTCCACCTTTACATATCGATGCAGTGATGCTATTCTTCAGGCTAGTACTTATTGCAGGTTAAATATGGAAGAAATAAGCTTCAAAGCCCCATCAGTTGATGATAGTTCACCGTGGTATTGGAATGCAGCATTTCCTAAGAAGTTTCATTTCAAATGATGACTTTTTTTCTTTAGTAACAGCATTTTAAAATTAGGGCCAGTCAATTGACTTTACCCAAAATCTTGGTCAGTTCGAAAAATCGGAAATTAACGTATGAACGCAGAACTCATAAATCGAGAATGTAAATATGCCCAACCAAATATGGTGGAATGTAGTTGTGAAGGGGCTGTAATAATTCCACTTTTTTCTCTCATTTCTTCTTTTTTCAAGTCAGTCATCTGTGAACATGATGATGCATTGGTGACGTATACTTTGGAGAATATTTGATTAGTATTCACGATACGTGATGTTTGACAAGCGACACGTAGTTTGATGGAGAGAAGAAGTGGCCTTCCACTTTGTAAAAATGTGCATATTCATCCAGTTATGCGCATAAAAGATTATCGGTTATCTCGAAGCGTAGAGGGGGAAGAGGCGGAGAAAACAGGTCGGGCATCGTATTTTTGTGCGGTGGCAATGGAAGAGCAGTGTCGATACGTAATGCATTGCCACTTTTAGTTTGCCTTAAGGCGTCCTGTATAATGAAACTAGATGGTATCATATCACGAATTCAAATAAGACATTAATAACGGCAGGGTGTCCAAGAAGGGGCCGCCTCAAATTACAGCCTGTAATGTGTTATTAGTGCTCCCACCGCGAGTATTTATGGGGGGAGCCGGCTACCAATGGCAGCCCAGCGGTTTTCTCTTATCACCATAGGAAACCCTTCTCCCGTGTTTCATATCACGATATCACCTGCCCACTGCACATTTCCAAGAGTGTTCTCGTAGCTGTTCCGAGGTGTTCGTTCCCTGTTCGTACCCCAGTTTTCATCGTTACGGTCGGACGGGATCGCCATCATCGACTATTTGTCATTCTCCCGGCTCTCGCGTCCGAACCCCTTTCAACCGTTCTGAACCGCTCATTTTTTTTATCGTTCCGACTCATCTCATCCGTAATAACACTCCGGATGATTTAAACTTCTATCCCTCCCGTCTGGAGTTCCCCAATCAACGTCATATCCAAGACTTTAAAAGAGGAGAAACCACTTCTACACCTTGAAAAAACTGGAGACTTTTTGCTTCTGCCTCTTGGTCCCGAGGTAGGTACGCATGAGATAGACATCAAAAGGCACTGAGATTCGCTAAAACTACATCCTCCGGTTTCAATAACGTTTTCTCTATAACATACCTCCGTCTCAAATAACAAATTAATTTATACTCCATTGAAAATGGTCATGTAATATGTATGTAATAATAATATAGATGAATTAACCTGTTGAATTATACGTATTTTGCTTTAAACTTTCTCTTGTATAAGTATAGCATTTTACTAATTACCATTTAGTGGAAATTAATATGCAGTAATTATTATATACATTTTTTGTATATCCAGTTCTCGGACGATTGTATCCTTTGACAAAGAGGAGGTTTAAGTTGGAATTCTTCCTATATCATATTTACATTTCTTTTCTCCAAGTTGCCATTTGGAAAAAACGGAATAACTGATATTTCAACATTACAAAGTAGAAAAACCAATCAATCCGGTGGGTAGATGACGCGGAGGCAGAATCGATTAGCCTTGAATTGAGGCGATACGATTGGGAGTTAAGCAGTTTAATTGGGCTGCGATTATAGAGACAGCAACAAAGACTGTTGCATTTTATTTTATTGATATTATCATATTTATTTTCATTCATTTTTGGATTAATTTTAAAATGATTACGCGAAATATTATTATTGTTTGGGTACATGAATCTACTTCTGGTTTCCGCACCTCTGGTGTTGGCCAGTTATTGGTTCCTCTGTTATCAATAGGCGCTGAATATAAATTTCCACTAACCCAGAACAGGTGGCCCTAAGCTCTTGACAGTGCTCACAATTCTTGATGTATTTTTCCAATACCATTCAGGAGACACATACTTAGTGAGATGCTTGGTAGTAACGATGTTTTTCAATCCTCAATTAAAAGTGATTAAAAAACCTTGTGCGTTCTCTTAAAGTTGAATCAATAATCTGAAAGAGGCTTGCCTCTATGCATTAACATTCATTTTAGTTTCAGCACTTGCGGAATTGGTTGGTTAGCAAATCCTAAAGTTGACACATCTTTTATTATTTATCGACGGGTGATTATTAATAATTCGCCCGCAAGCCCATAACAAGTGGCTTCTACGGTCTCGCAATGATATCTTCACAACTGTGAACATAAAACCAGGTTTAGTCCTACCCCATTTTTCAAGTATTCATCAGGATGTGCTGCAGATTTTTTGGGTTCCTGGACGATAATGCTGACATCCTAAAATGGATTCGTTCCTTGATCCTCAATGAAAACATTACGTGCGTGCTTTAAACGGCTTAGTTCAATATTAGGTGGGTGGCTTATCTTTATGTATAGGTATTTATTTTGGATTGCAACACCTTGGGAGTTTGCCAGTAAGCGGTACCTTTGTTATTCATCGGCGGCTGAATATTAACTTTCGGTCCACCAGCCCTGAACAGGTGGCTACCGCGGCCTCCCGATGATCTTCACAATCCTGGACATCAACCGAGTATTTTTCCAACCCCGTTCGGCAGATGTTCTCCGTCGTTTGCGTCGTGTCGCTCCACCTCCGTCGTCTGAAGGAGTGCAGTCCGCCGGCCACCAGCTACTGTATTGGATGACCGGGCAGATCAATCCGACCGGCAACGGTTTTTGTACCGCCGGTGATTCGTGGAGCGTTAGGGGCAGGGTGGGTATCGAGTTACCGTTGGCACGGGGGTCCTCTCGGATTCCTTGACACGCTTCTTCCTCCGGCATCGGGATATCGCCCGGGCGGATGACGGCGTTTCGCCTCCAATCTCGTGCTATTGGCTATGATCAAAAGGATCAGGCCCTGCGTGCTCGCTTCTCTGAGTCCGTGATAATATGAACGGTGTAGATCGTAATCGTGATACTTTGTTCATGATTATGGTGTTATCCCGTTATTACCTCATTGTCACACGCTCACTAAGGTGAAAATCTGGTTTATACAAATGATACATTATGACGGTATTAAGTTGAATTAATCTACCTCAAAAAACATGAAAGTGGCGCATATTTAAATGACGGGTCCAGGGAAAGAACGATTTTAGTCATCCAATACGAATTTGAAGAAAGATGCCGTCCGTGATAATATTAACGGTGCAGATCGTAATCGTGATACTTTGTTCATGATTATGGTGTTATCCCGTTATTACCTCATTGCCACACGCTCACAAAGTTGAAAATCTGGTTCATACGAATGATACATTATGACGGTATTTGGTTGAATTAATCTACCTCAAAAACCATGAACGTGGTGCAGATTGTAAATGTCGAGTCCAGGGAAGAAACGATTTTAGCCATCCAATACGATTTTGAAGAAAGATGCCGTCCGTGATAATATTAACGGTGCAGATCGTAACTGTGACTTTGTTCATGATTATGGTGTTATCCCGTTATTACCTCATTGCCACACGCTCACAAAGTTGAAAATCTGGTTCATACGAATGATACATTATGACGGTATTGGGTCGAATTAATCTACCTCAAAAACCATGAACGTGGTGTGGATTGTAAATGACGGGTCCAGGGAAGAAACGATTTTAGCCATCCAATACGATTTTGAAGAAAGATGCTTTTGAAATGTTCGCAACCCATTCATTCTTACCCAGTGCTTGTATTTTTTAACTCCGTTTTTGAAATGACTGTGACAATGGGTGACCAATTGTGAAGAAATTAGTACCCAGTGTCCCAGCAAAGTTCTGCTACCACTGGAGCAATCTCCAGAAAAATATTGCCTAATAACCTTAACAACAAGGAAAATAAGTAGGTATTAAAAGAAAAATAGATAAATAAGGGAACAATAAACTGTACTTGTTTGAAAAGGCAAAAGGCGATTGCGCAGTGGAAATAAATAAAGGAAAAATCAAAACCTCTGAGAAGAAGGGAAATTAACCTAAAATGGAAATGAAAAGGCACAATGCTGAAAGAGAAAATTAAATTATGCTCAAACCTGGCTGTTGACACTGATGCAATACTCAGGTGGTGAAAATAAAGGAAAATAAACACTTTCAATAAACTTGGTGAAAAGGAAAAGAAAAATAGCACTAGGTTGCATAAAAATCAAATATGGAAAACGGAGGAGTTTGCTTACTTGGCACAAAACGATATAGATGGCTTCAGAGAAGAGAATGGGGTGAGAAATTATTCTCATTACAAAAGGATCCCTTGAAGAGGAAAGGGGACAAAACAGTATAGCCAACCGTACAACAGAAAAATGCTATCAAAGGCACCACCAGGTTATTTAGAAGGCTAGGTTTGGAGGAAGTGCATGGAACCTGAAACAGGTGATCCATGACATGACTAAAACCGTTCTTTCCCTGGACGCGTCAAATGAGTGCGTGTGTGTGTGTTGCGTGGTGCATGAGTGTTGTCAGAGAAGATACAAAACACAATGAAAGAATGTTCCAATAATCGTACACTGACCATTAGTAAGCATAATTAAGCTCTCTTTCCCAATCATCGTTATTGAACAAAATATTGTAACTTCATATCACAATGAAAGCTGGCTGTTGTACTACATGACATGGTTTTGTGACGAATTTGCAGGGTTGAATGACATGTGTATGTTTGAGCATCTTAATAGACGGTGGCAGCGGATAAATGACAAACATTTTCTACTGTTAGACTGCATCCAAAATTTAGTAAAAGGCCGCCAACTGCATAATTTTATCTCAATCCGTACTCAATATATGATTCTTTAAATTTTTTTCCCCCAGGAAAACCGCTTCCTCCTTTTAAACTCGAATTTGTCAACTGTACCTCCTTTAATCTCAACTTTTGACCTCATTTGCGAAATCAACGTTGTATTTCGTGTACCAATTGTGAACTGGGGTTCTTAAAAAGTACCATTCAAAGACCATACGCTCAAACATGGATGATTTAAAAAAACAATTTCTGAAAATCTTTAAAATTTCACTACTTTCCGGAAAAAACGGGAAACTGGCAAATCTCATGAAAACTGCTTCATTTAATAGGTACTCTTTCAAAAGGTATAGTCATTTTTACAGTTACTTTGCTATTTTGGGGAGAAATTTTTGTTTCAATTTTTTTAAAATGTGGTTTTTTCGAAACATGACCCTCTATGAACCAACGAGTTAGGGGTCGGTGTCAATGTATTTTTTCACGCTGAATCGATTGGTAACTCTTGCAGACCTCTCCAACTCCATTGTAACCGAGGTTTTCACTTTACTCAAAATGTTTTTTTCTCTAAAAAAACACATACAATTGAGCATAACAAACAAAATTGTGTGATTCTAAGTTTAAAACTCGGTTATAATGGAGTTGGAGAGATCTGCAAGTGATACCATTCGATTTGGAGTTTAAAAAAAAGTAGAAACCGACCCCAAACTTGTAGGTTCATAGAGGGTAAATGTTCCAAGAAACCCCACGATTTCATTAAAAAAAATAAATAAATAAGTAAATAATAATAAACAATAATAATAATAATATTAAATACATTTTTTAACATTGAAACAAACCTTTCCCCTCTAAATATCAAAGTAAAAGCAAAATTGGTTATACCGTTAGAAAGATTTTTAAATGAGGTAGTATTCATAAGATTTTCCAGTTTCCAGATTTTTTTTGGAGTATTAAAGTTTTGTAGGTTTCAGAAATTTTACTTTTTTCAAAATCGTCTGTGTTTCAGCTGATGTGAAGGTGTTTGGCTTATACGAAATTCAACGCTGACTCGAAAATGAGGTCAAAAGTTAAGATTGAATGAGTTAAAGTGGAGAAATATGGGTTTCAAAAGGAAAAAAACACGGTATTCCTGAAAAAAACCTTTAAAACATCATTTCTCGAGTACGGATTGAGATAAAAAAATGCTGTGGGTGGCCTTTCACTTCATTTTTAATGCAGACTACCAGAAAAAACTTTCGTCACTTACCTACCTATCCCCTGTCACCCTGAATAATTTCACACCAATTATAATGACTATCACAAATGAAAAAACATGCAAAATACAAAAGTTATGCCTAATACATTAGAGCTTCGTGCGATGACATAACTGCTTCTTATTAGAAATTTTGAAAAAAATCAGTCCACACATTGCTACAATTTAGCAATTCTATTCTCGATACTACTCGTTTGGTTTCATTGTTATTCGATCGTTTTCTGGGCGAACTATAATAGCACCGCGGGTTTTATTACCGTTTGTCAATTCATTAGTCAATCTTGTGTATTCCAATTACCTTCACTACCGTAATTCCACAGCTGCTAACGAGTAACTTACTCGACACGAAAAATGAGAAGTCATCAACTTTGTTATAAAAGAGAGAGTGTGAAATACTGAAATGGTGAAAGCGTTAATAGTACTCGTAGAAAATACGAGATGAGTCATTGCCATCTCGTGTTGTTATCGAACATGACTCGTTAATGGACTATTGGAGATTTGAACTATCCTAAGTAGGGTAGATGCACCAGTAGTAGGCACTGCACCAGTAGTAGGCACTTGTGATTTCAACTCCTTAAAATAAGGGATTGGAACCACTAAAATATTTGAATTTGGCACCGTTTTAAAGGTTAGCATGTGCTGTATATCTTCTAGAATCATCTAGATGATCGAGGCAGTCTTGGTTACATTATGTCACCTGTTAACAAAACAATCTCCATGAGGTTGTCTGCCTTAACAGATCTGCTAACGAGGTGAGTTTGGTTTTTAGTATATTACCCCCAATTTGAGGCAATTTTGGATCTATTTTATGTTTCTTGTTATCTTTTATATACCCTCGAAAAGATGTAGAATGTTCCTGTACCTCTAGAAGTTTTAATTTTGGCTAATATAAGGTGCCTACTACTGGGTCATAAAAAATACTGAATTTTCCAGTAGTAGGCACTTCTGCCTACTACTGGAAATACCTTCTTTTTCAGTTAGCAACAAAGTTTTCATCAGTTATTAATTTGGAATACGACAGTATCTGAGGTTTTCTCAGAAAATGAGTAGTTCCAATAGTTGGCAGGGGGTGCCTACTTTGGGATCCCGAAGGTGCCTACTACTGGAATAGGTTTTTTATCTCAGAACTCCACATGATAGGATACTGAACGTTTACTACTGTTTACTACTGATGCTGAAGTACCAATGTGATACTTTGTCGTTTTGTGATCGACTGAAGTTTGTTATTAGTCAATACCTAGTAAAACTCCACTTTATATTTTGTATTTTTTAATTTGTATTACGACTATCAAGTATGGCCTATGTATAGCATTTTTTTGAAAGAATAATTCAGTATGAGGGCTGAGACATGTGGTAAACTATGATGTTTCAGGCCTTGATGTATTTTCGATACATTTTCGTTGAGAGGAAATGTAATTAATAAAATTCGTTCATTGAGATTCAACTGCCTACTACTGGTTCATTTCCCTGCCTACTACTGGAATTTCAATGCCTACTACTGGTTCATTTCCCTGCCTACTACTGGAATTTCAATGCCTACTACTGGTTCATTTCCCTGCCTACTACTGGAGTTTCAATGCCTTCTACTGGTGAAAAAACTTGCGTCCGGTTTTTTCAATTTAAAAAATCATAATCGTCTTTTATGTAGACAATTTAAATGTAATTAGCTTTGGGAGAAGTTAAGTAATGTTGAACAAGCATTTTAAATAAAATAGTATGAAAAATAATATCGTGACACACAAAAAACGTGATTTTGTTTTGTTAAAGTGACTACTACTGGTGCATCTACCCTAGTGGGGAAATAATGGGGCGTTCGTGGATTTAATCGGACAAAACTTTTCGATCAAATGTTTTTTTTTTTAATTCGAATAATTGATTCAAGAACTGATTCGATAACAACAGTCGATTACTTGTGTTGAAATCATTGGCGATGATCTAATGGCCACCTACATACTATAAAATTACTGATGCCATTGTGCGAACAAAAAATTACGCATGATTTAATGGATGATTGAACTTGAAGATTAGTTCAAATTTATTATCAACTCAGCAATTTAGTGAACTGTAAATTTATGTTTTTACAAATCAACTACATGCCTAGAAAGCGTTATTGACATTATGATTTAAACAACTTAACATAAACGATTGATAAGAAGTTGTTACCGTGGTGTTATGGGTTCGTAGAAACTGAATGTAACTTATCCTATAGATATCTAGTGAAAAATTGAAGATAAATTTACAATTCTTATCTACTTGAAGTAAAAATAATGATTTGTCAAGCAGAAGAATATTCACTTTGAGTTCATCAATATTATGTTTTGCTTTCGAACTAAACATCACAAACCAATTCAGGAAGAAGGAAATCGTATGTGAAATTTAGATGCCGGCAATTTTCAAAATCTTTATCATTTCGTAGAACAAACTGCACTAGCAAGTCATGAATATAGAAAAATGTTTTGTTGAATATCACTATATAGGTAAGAATTAGAGCAGTGAATATACCTACTAGTAATTAACTCAGGATCAGTGGTGTACAATTAAAGCGCTTTAACTGGAGAACAGCTGAACCGAATTTGTCGGGATGGGCCGCAAAATGATCAGCTAGTCATTCAAAATAAAGTGGTTAAAATTAACATTGATAATCAGCAGCGTGAGCTGATTTCGTGATTCGAAAAATTTAATTTCCATGCTATTTACCCCACGAAGCTAAAATTTAGAACGGTGCCTCTGTGATCCAAGTAGGATAGGATTTTAACTTACCGAACCACTCAAATCAGCTGAACGTGCTCTTAACGCCAATTTCTATGCTATTTATGAAGCTGAAATTTGAAACGGAACCTTTGTGAGCGATGTAGAATAGGGTTCTAACTTTCAGTCAGCTGAAAGCAGTCAGCTCAACGGTGATTTCTATGCTATTTATCCTAAGAAGCTGAAATTTGAAACGGAACCTATGTGATACATGTAGGATAGGATTTTAACTTGACGAACCACCCCAGTCAGCTGAGTGAACTTAACGCCAATTTCTATGCTATTCATCCTATGACGCTGAAATTCGGAACGGAGCCTTTGTGAGACAGGTGTAGTACATGATTCTCACTTGTTTCGTCATTCCTTGCGAAACACTAATCCACTTTTTTAAAAAATGCGCCTAACTTGTGGCTCACTAAGTGAGTACTGATATATATTTTTTGTTTATTCTAAAAATAATGATTCAATGTCTTATCGTCTGAAACCACAAAAATCGACCTGCTACTGAAGAAGTTGTGGTATTGGGTAGCTAATACAAATGAATCAAGCGCCAAGTGAAAGGAAGTGAGCCCCTGGGCTTTTCCACCCATGAAGTACTCTTATTTCCCTAACAATACTCTCCGTTGAGAACATTAAGAGTATCTTTTTTCAAGCCGTCCCTTTGTCCTTCAAAGTACACACAAACGAACGATTATGTACAAACATGGCCCGATAGACCGTAAGTAATACGTCTGGAGGGTACCTAAGAGAAAAAGTCTAATAGGATTTTTTCGACAAAGGGAAGTCTAACCCTCCATTCACAAGAGGCTCGGTACACAGTCGAGTCGAGCATCTCCAGTTACCGGAGCGTTTAGGCCCAGAAGTAGCAGAACCTCGGGTAGGTAAACAACGTTTACTGGCTCGAAACACAGACCCGAGAGCCTTCGGGATCGTGATCATGGGTTTTCTTTGTTTTTATGCTCGTAGAGACCTAAAATAGCAGTACCTTATCTAACTGCCAACTGAAGTAGATAGTAATTAGTATTCTGAAAACGCTGCAAATTATTACACAAAGGTTTATTATTTATGTATTAGACAGCCCTTCTACGTAGATCTCTGGTCCATAATTATTAAACGCCGCTTATAGTATATTTAGTATCGGAACTCGGAGCTTCGGACCTCACAAATGGGTTCAATCCATTACAGCAGCGGAATCCCACAATTTTACGCTTTTTAATATAGTTGATAAACATAACAATTTATTTCCAACATATAAAAGTGTTACCTATACTGTATATTGATATCATTTAATTGGTCAAATTTCAAAAAATGTGCTGACAAAATCACTGAAAATGGCTAAGAATTGTTAAATTGATATTTTTTAGCATAAGATTGGTCAAATAAAGTTTATCAACTATGAAATAGAACATTCAACAATTTATGTACGAAATTATGCTAAAAACTTGAACTTCATTAAATTTTGTTTTAAAAAATCTATAAAATTGCAAAAAATAGCCTAAATCCAAAATCTCTTTTTGAATAGAAGATTATCATTTAGAATACTTTTTTTCCATAAAATTAATAGCTAACATTTTCTTTTCACTCATAAATCTCCAATTTCTATACAACTTGAAATATACAAAAAAAAAGTTCCAGTCATGCAGCATGATCGTATGAGCGAATTTTCATAAATGGTCGTATAACATTTACGTTAAATTCTGTTGAAATTTGAGCACATTGGGGACATATAAAATGTTTATTATACATTTTATAGCAAACTAACTTTTTGTCAGTAATATTCCAATGAACAAACGATTTTGTGGATTTTTACAATTTTTCCAAGTGTTCCTATCGATTTTTAGCTTATTTTAATGAAATTTAAGTACATTTTTCAGTACAATTTTGTGCTTAAATTTTTAAATGTCCTAGTTCATGTTCGATTAATTTTTTTCGAGTAGCATTCTGCATTTTTATTTTGAAATTTTTGGAGCCATTGCAATAGCTTTATATTCTAAGAAAATTCGCTAATATTTTCTAAGAAAATTCGCTAAAAAGACACTTTTTCACCTATTTTTGGCTCGATCGGGCTGGCGAGAAGTTAGGACCAACTAGACCCCAAGTGGAGTCTATGTGCGAAAGAACAGATTTTTTAAGTCAATTCTAAGGCCTCTTATGGGCCGGACGGCGAACGGCGGACGGACATTTCAAATTTGGATTCTACGCACCTAGAAACGTAAAGTGACAAAGTTGTAGAAACGGGGGGGGGGGGAGGGGGGGGGGGCTATACAAAATTTTCGCTATACGATCACATAGGCTTATTATTGGAAATAATAAACCAAAATAAAGAAAATAAATAATTTAGTTTCAGTCATGCAGCATGATTATATGAGCGAATTTTCTTAAATCATTTTAGGTGTATTATGACGTTACATTGTTTTGAAATTTGTGAAGTCTGAATGTAATGAAATTATTAAACTATCAATTAAACTACCAATTATTATAGCAAAAAACTCGTTCTAAATAATATTCTGCAGTACAAAAACATCGAGGTTTTTACCTTTTTTGGTAGTTTTTACCGATTTTTCAGCAAATATTGATATAATTTAAGATAATTTTTCAGCATAATTCTGTGCATACATTTTTCAGTGTCCTATTTCATTGTTGATAAACTTCTTCTGACTATAAGTCTGCTGAAAAAAAGATTTTTAGCTGTCTTTAGCAATTATTTATGATTTTGTTATCATTTTTCTTAATTTAGCAATTTAATGTGTTCAAAAATAAACTGTCCAATGAACTCATCTTTTCTCCTTTCGTTTGGAAAGCTTGATTCTTTAGTGCAAGAAAGGAATTTTTATCCCAATCCTAAGGAGAGTTATCTTCTGGAATGATACATTATATAAAACCGCTTACTTCAGGAATCGTTTTAGAATGCCTTAAAACGGATTTTCTTGACGAAATTTTTTCCAAAATTTCGATTTGAAAATTTTTGGAGCCTTTGTAATAGCTTCATTTTTCACGAAAATTCGCTAATGTAGTATTCAAAAAAGGCTCATAAGCCCCCAAGCTTTTCAATGATTAAAGGCGACTGGAAGAAATACTGGAGACGCTGTTGATAAATAAAGTATTATTGTATACATAAAATTTACTCATGAATAACTGCTATTTTTTCAAACTTAGTACTAAATTTGTATGTAAAATACTTTTAACTGTGCATTTATATTTGCCTACTTACGTTGCGTTTTGAGTTTCCGCTCAGCGTCAGCCTTTTGAGTAAGTTAACAACGAAAAGGTCCTAAGTCACTTTGGTCCTAGGAACTAAGTTACTAAGGTACTCAGGTGGAAGAGTTCTGAAACCAGCAGAGTATAGCGTGTTCCAAGTATTGCAATTTATATAGTCAGGCTAGGGTTTCAATAGTAGAAAAACGTTTGTCAGTATAACGAAGTAATTAGCTGAGTCAAACATGGTACAAAATACCCTGACTATGGTTAGCTAGGTACGGAATTTCAGTTGTATAGGATCTAAGCTTATCTAGGGTGTTTGATAAACGTGATGTGAAAAAAAGTATTGAGTTTTCAGCAATGAGTTGTTGCTAGATGAGCAATTATTGCTTCAGAATTGGGTGTTTGGTGCATGCGCTCGATGAAATAGGTAAGTAATTACAAATCAATAAATTGCCACAAAAACAAATAGAAATTCAAATAAGCGAGTTTCGTAACTAATCAATAGTGTAACTATAACCGGCTTCTCTCTTCCATTAGTTTTTATTCACCAGATTATTTTCTCTAATTAATTTCGCTTTTAATTATAAAACTTGAGTCACTATAATTACGTCACTTCAATAACCTCAACAGCGCGAGCTAAAAAAATAGTATATAGAAAAGGATTGTATCGCATAACCAAAACCGAATATAACAACTGCTCTTTTTTATAACAAATCTAAAATCTAGAGGATAATATTTTCATTCGTTGACTATCGTATTCTTTTATTACCATAGTAACATCATTTTTCTTTCATGGGTGAAAATTATTGTCGAGCGAGAAGCATTTATTTGGTACCTATAGATATCAAATTGTTTGAATGGTTTAATTACTAGTTCTGACTCCCGCTCTGATGCAGTTCACTTTGGATTGTGCCTTGAAATACCGTAATTTGCTATTTATTATCTGTAGGACACTGTTGTATTTTGTACTAATCGTGGATATAATTACTATAAATTACTGTTATTACTTGTTACGTTTTATTATTTAGGTAATTATTATTATAATGGACGTGGTACGTTATCATGCATTCGAAAATATTTACACGCAATTATGTTTAGGGGATGAAAATGGTTTATGACTGGGTTTTTGGTTTAAAATTTAGGGCCAGTCGGACTTTCTTCTCCAGGACAAAAATGTTGCACTTAATGTTTCTCATATGTTAACTGAACTCTTAGGTGTTTAATAACGTACCTGCCTACTTTCACTTTGAGTATAAAACTTGAATGTATGTAGAAACTATTGCAACTGAATCACTTTTGACTTGATATATTAGATCTGAGGGTTTATCCAAACGTTGGCCCGATACCAAAAAATGTAATGATTTTCTATACTTGATAGTTCAAGCGCAATCAATCGTTGCTAAAGGGAGAATAACTTTTTGAATTCCCATCCCACAAAAATTCACTACTCGTTAGAAAGCTATTAACTAGTTACACATGACTCCACATTTCATTGAACCAATTTCCCTCTCCTTAACCCTCTTGACAAGCCCTTGGTATACGGTTTGTTATGTATACAAACTAAGGCCCATTTCAACCAAAAACATGTTTTATGGAGTTTAGTTAAACCAACCCAAAACTCGTTTAAACCTATTACTGGATAACAGATAACTGGATAACAGTCTGGATAACAGAGTTTTTTCAACGGAGCTTAGGCAGACTGCCCAATAAAAATTTGGACGATTTGAAGCATTGTTAAAATAAAACCATCACTCAGCTGATGACATGTCATGCTTCCATTATCAATTGTTCCCTGCTTTTTATCGTATGTGTTTTGACTATCTCTTATTTTCCAAAGAAGGTTGAGGAATTCAAGTACATCATAGAATGTGAGAGTAATATTAGAACACGGTGAGAAACAGGAGTTGCACGACAATTTCGTACTGTTGAGGGAAATTGTATTTCATTCGAATTCGAATCTCTTCGGTAAAACTGTACCTACTATATAGTTCACTACGAATTGAATTGAAGCCTTTTTGGGACTGCTGAGTAAAAATGACAAGGTACATTTGGGTAAAATGACCTGGTAACAATGACCCGTAGATGTGGGTCCATGCAATGCATTAGTAACCGGCTCGTTTGTTTTTAAAAAAAATTGTCAAGTAATGCATGCATTATAGGGACGTAACTTTTGGCGAACAACAAATTTGTCTCCATGAAAGAAAAGGAACAAGAAAGCTTCGATACCGCAGGTTGACTGAGAACCAACATAAATTCCCCCATCCCCATGATTCGCGAACGGAAATGAATAATATGTGGTGGAGACATGAATGAGTTTCGTCAAACCTAATGAATGTTCTGTGAATGACACACCAGAGTGGGAATGGAGGAACCAGTTACAGGTGTGCGAGTGGTATATGGCAGGCAATGAGATTCCCATAACAGTTCCATGCGAGTAGGTATTTATCTCCCGGTCGTCCAAAATGATATTGAATCCTTCTCGAGACCGAGATTGAATCACAGTCTTTTTTTTCCCTCGTTCTCTCATTCACAGACCCTCGACGGTGACAGACAAGTTATGTACGTCGAGGAAGTTTATGCAACAGTTTTCCCCTCTTGTAATGGGAAGATGCGTCGGTCGCTCGAAATTGAGAACAACCTGGTAAAAGAACAAAAGACCCAGTCGTAACTCAAGAGCACCACTTGAGCGCGGGAGGCGGGACTACCCACCCAGGAAGTCGTAAAAATTGCTGATAGTAATAACGCGTCCTTTTTGCAATACGCTTTCTTGACGAGAAGAACATTGAAAAATCATTGCGATTAACGCCTCGCCCTTTCCTGACATTGTTTCCGAAAAAAGAGACAATGGCCGGTTTCGGCTCTTTTGAAGTTCGTATCACTGAAAAGCACTGACGGCGATAATCACTTAGAAGCTCTTCCTTGGTTCAATGAAACGTTTTAACTGAAACTCATTCGAAAAAAATACGGCTTTTGTAAGCTGTAGAGTAGTTTTTAAAGAATCTGTGGAACCATTAGTGGAATATCTAAGTAGGTATTTGCAGAGAGCACTTTCTGGCTTTTGTCCACAGAAGTCAAGTAGAGGACATCTGTTGTAATAGTAAGCTTTATAAGCTTGTTCAAACATGGACAAAAAGATTTGTGTAATTGTCGGAACTAGCGTAAAACGCAGGCATTTTCAATTGTATTAACCTTGTGGCCGTTCGTGCTATGCATGGCAAAAAAAGGAATCCTACCCAATTATTGGAGGATGTATATGCGCAGTTGACATGTGATGAATGGATGGGTCTAAAATATCAATTAATCAAACAATCAAGGTGTTTATTGAAAGGAATCAAACTGTACAATATCACGCAAATGCACAAAGTAAGATGTTCCATATAAATCAAAATCTCAATATACGAGTATAATTATCAAACATTAATCGGTATTCAATCAGACATCAAGCTTTCAAACGATGAAAAAAAAAAGTCCAATTAATCAATCAAGGTGTTAATTGCTAAGAAACCGTACCTACTGAACAATATTTGAGTTCGACATTAGTAACAATTGCAAATATACAGAATAAGATATTTCAAATGAATCAGCATTTAAATGCTGAAGTATTATGATTCGAAATTAACTGATTCAGTTTGTCATCAAGCATTAACAAGATCAAAAATATTTAAGAATAAAAATAAAATTGTAAGTGTACATCTTCTATTAAATTGAACAAAATTATTCTTAGTTTTACCTAAGATTTCAAAAAGTACAGAGCATTAAGATTTCTTTCTTGGTATCACGTAGTATCACACAGTGTTTAGCACTTTTGAGTTGCTTAAAAATCTACTTCCAAAATACCTTAGTCTGAGATTACTGGGCTGAGGACATTTACCGAATATTTGATAGACAGTTTCATGTTTCCTTGTTCGTATTACTCAAGACAAGCTCTTTCACACAATCAGTTAGAAGGAACGTTTTATTCAATCTGTACAGACGGAAAATATCACTTCCTAGTCTGGAGAGTGCTATAAGATGTTTCAGGATTATATATTATATTATAATCTAATTATATAATTAGGTTATAGAATTTATTAATTTATAAATTATTTTGTTGAAGTGAATACTTACCTTCAATCCTGAGATGATTTTTTCTTTCTGGAATGAGTAATTTTTATGGTTACTTTTTGTTTATTCGATAGAAAGATATGAACTAGAGCTTTCAAAAAAGGTTCTATATGATGGGTATCTGGCCAGTAAAACGGCTCTTGAAATTAATTCGCACCTTCTGCTACCTTGTTCTACTACGTCAAGCGTGATCTTCCTACCCGTTTATTGGTCAAACTAAACAGTTTTTGAGTTAAAAAGTGTTACTGTTTTGTTTTCAAGTGCGCTGAACCCGAATCTGAGGTCAAAAGTGTGAAATTACTACAGATGAAAGTTCACCATCTAAGTTATGTCATATCTTTGTATCATTTTATTATACCGATATATGTACAAGGTTCTATCAAGATAGAGTTATAAAAATATAGATATCTGTATGTGATAGAACACTAGAGTTACCTAGAGAGCACTCAAATACGTTCTCCAAACAAAATCGTAACGATTTCTTTCAATCACGGTTTGCAGCCGACCGAATATATGTACCTATACCTAATAATAACACAACGACATCTTTCGCACTTTACTCATTAACTTATTACCTACGTACATACCTTGACGATCGATGAACAATAGCCAATTGATTCATGTTTATAGCTTTTTCTCAAAGTCTTAATACTGCAATTCAATGCAACGTGAATTATTGTTAATTAGTAACCATCCACTCGAATCTTCATCACTCATTTATT
This sequence comes from Adelphocoris suturalis, assembly GCA_030762985.1. NCBI lineage: Eukaryota > Metazoa > Arthropoda > Insecta > Hemiptera > Miridae > Adelphocoris > Adelphocoris suturalis. Next base: position 111,703,069 of record CM061041.1, on the reverse strand, counting down.
ACACCTACCTCCCCATTCAATTTTACATCTTGACGGTATTGATAGTGAGCCGGTAAACATGAGATGTTAGGTTCTTAGTCTCGATGCCTTTAATTACCAAAACCTATAAAGACGAAAATCTAAATCCTACGAACTGTTACATGCATATGGCACATTGTTAACCGTGAAGGCTATTAATACCAATTTAGTTGTAGCGGTGGTTAGGAGTTTTTAGTTCCACTGGGTTTCAAATCGCTACGTTATTATGATCAGAACGTTTGTATTAGCTTGCTGAGACAATGGTAATACAATTAAATTCAGAACCCACAGATCACATTTTCGTCAATAATATACTGATTTTATAATTTAGTACCCCCTCCCCGTCAATCATTAGCGAATTTTCATAGAAAATGAAGCTATTGCAATGACTTGGAAAATTTTAAAATTAACATTTTTGAAAAATGTCTCCATTGAAATCCGTTTTGTGCGATCCAAACTTTTTTTTTTTTTTGCCATAGAATTGGTTTTTAAGAACTTCTTCCTCCTGAAACCTCTCAAATTCCAATACAATTTACCATTATATAATACGATAGGTAATTTAAGAAAATTTGCTCATACGATCATGCTGCATGACCGGAACTTTTTTAAATGTTCTATCTCCTATTTAGTTTTAATCATTCTATAAATATAACTAAAGTTCCCGTCATGCAGCATGATCGTATGAGCGAATTTTTGTAAGTTATCGTACTATAATATGTTTAAATGTTTTGCAATTTGAACATTTTGAGTGCAAAGAAATTCTTAACTATTATTTTTATGACAAAAAACGTATTCTAAATAGTAATCTGCTATTCAAAAAGAGATTTTGAATTTTTTTTTTTTTTTTGCAGTTTTTATCGATTTTATAGCTAATTTTAATGAAATTTAAGTAAATTTTTCAGCTAATTTTATACATAAATTTTTCAATGTTCCATTTTGTTGCGTTCCTAGCCATTTTTTGTGATTTTTTCAGTACATTTTTTTAAATGTGACCAATTTAATGTGCTCAAAAAGTGCTGGCCAACGAACTCATCCTTTCGTTCAGAAAGCTTGATTTCTTGGCGCAAGAACGGAATTTTGTCTCAATCCCAAGGAGAGTTATCGTCTGGAATGACATATATATATATATATATATATATATATATATATATATATATATACATATATATATATATATATATATATATATATATATATATATACATATATATATATATATGAAAAAGCGCAAACTTCAGGAATCGTTTCAGAATGTCTCAAAACAAATTTCAATGAAGAAAATTTTCAAAATTTTTCGAGCCGTTGCAATAGCTTCATGTTTTATGAAAATTCGCTAAAAGAAAAACTATGAGGAGGGTAGACGACATACATTTCATAAACACTAACATACAACTTTCTAGCGGTCAGGTTTTCAGCTAACTTAAATAACATTATTAGGAATTGAAAGATAAGAATGAACTATTAAGGATACTATAGACGTAGAACATTGCAGTCCACAAATTCCCTTACTACGTCTAAGCTCAATTTTACACCTAATAGCAACTACGTTCGATGGGTAGGTACATGCTTCATTGAATATATACTTACCTACCTGTGTAAAATTGGACTCAAAAATAAAGCAGGCAAAGTATAATGAAAAATAGCTAATGACCCGTTCATCTTTTAAAGTGGTAGCTTGTAATCATTATTATTGGCACATTATAATGAAATTATTGAGTTGAGAATTACTCATAAATGCTATGGGTAAAAGTAAAATATTTTGATGCCACAGCAAACAACATGAAGTTCACAAGATTACACACATTCTATCCCCAATTTGCATCGTAAATATACTCCAAACCACAAAAACGAATTCGAATAAGTTCGTCTTACCTACAATAGAAGAGCTCTACTCTTCGTGGAAATAACTTGAAAGTGGGCAGGTAGGATATCATAACAACTAGATAACAACTATCGAGACGCCGCAGTTAAAAAGCAATGAGGACTATCGAAACTTCTGACGAATGACGCATACATGGAGATGCCTTCCTGATTATTCACTTATGAGAAGTGAGTTGTTTATCCCGCAGCACCACGTCACACCTCTGGTAATTTTCAAAAGTTTCGCAAGCCCTCGCAATATTCGGTTGATCGTAACTCAGCGCTTGATGAAGCTTGAAAAATGATGTTTTTAAATTAAAATTAAAGTTAATTGAATCACAGTTCAGAAGTGCAGCAGTGCTAGGGACCTTCAGAGGAGTGGTAAGTACCTCCTAGTTTCAATATTTTTCTTCCTAGACTTCGGGAGATGGGGAATAAAAGTTGTTTGCCAATACCGAAACGCTCACTCACATTTCACGATTTCGACTATTTCAACAACTATGGATCCTGTGTTTGCCTGAGTTTTCGCAAGTTCTTATAACAAGTAAATGGGGTGGTAGGCCGAAAAAGTTTGGGGCACATTCGCCAAATATGAGTTTTAAGATGCGTTTAAAGTTTTCAATTACTATAAAACATAATTTTCTCCCTTTTTACCATTCTGCTAATTTTTTAACATGATGCCCTAACTTATCCTATAGTCAAAACGCACAATAAAAAAGCAATAATGTTGTTTGAGAAAAAGTTATAAACAAAATAATGAGCGCACTTTATGTGCCCCTTTTTCAAAGAACGGTTTGAGGGAATATTTTTATCTAAAATAACGAAATATTTAAATACTAAATCGACGTTTAATATTGAAAAGAAAACTCAAAACGAAAATGAATATATTTTAGTTTCTTTCTGCTTCCGGGTCACTACTCTCATCTTCAGAATAAAAATGTGATCCACAACTTCTGACTGAAAGGATTATGCATGATTGATAAGACACGCCAACAAAAAATAATCGATATCACAACCAACGATTGTCGGATCGATTTGAGATTCGGACAGCATATTATATAGATGGCACTGATGCGAAAAATTCGTTCTCCCTAAAAAGGCATATGCGCGCAAGGGCCCATTTTCCACCTACCGCCTTTATTTGTATATTATATTCTCCGTCGGAATTGTATGAATTTTTTCAGGACATTTACGGGATGAACTGTGAAATATTCCCTACCATCTTTTTTGTTCACGAATTCATACTCCACTCTCCGCACGCGCAAACTCAAAGTTATCAAGCGAGTTCCTCCTGGTCCATTCTTCATTTCTCGCTCCGATTCGAAGGGTAGGTCGGAAATGACGATTTGGTTTCAGATATGAGTTTCAATACGTACAATCATATTAGAAGCTACTGTACATGCGCGAGCCTCTAATCCTTATAACAAGCATGAATTCTACAGCTTCCATAAGAATTTGATATCAATTTCAGAATTGGAATGTCCTAAGCCCAATCATGGTCCCCAATATTCATTCATTTAGTATATTCATGTTGAGAAACCGAGAGAGCTATGGAACACCCAGCTAGGTAGAATTACTTTTTTCTTAGTCTCTTTGGTTCTATACTAAAGAACTGGTTGCTTGGAAGCGGAAGAATGAATTTGGGCCAGGCCCGCCCTCACATCGACTTGCGCTATAGCCTATCGGGTCGCTAGTTATATATATATGTTTTTCGTTTTTTTTTTTTCCCCTCCTACTTCAACACGTTCTTTGTTCAACTTGATCTGTCTCATTTGTTATAAAATTATTTTTATGTAAGAAATAAAAGTTTATCGGATTTTTGGAGCAATGTATGTTTAGAAGCCAATCGACCAACGCTTAGGTACATTAAACATTCTTCTATAAACCCCACACAGATTGAACTTGAACCGAGAGACGGTAAGAAAACACTGCAAGTAACAAGGCAGGCTGGGAGCGAGCGTGCCGTCTCAGTTACAATACATAAGACCCAGCAATTTGGCTGATGGATCGTTTCCTTCTCGAATATCAACCTAGGAGGTTTTGTTTGACAAAAGAGATTTAATAAGGATGAAATTCCAAGAGGCACCGAGAGCGCGTGGGCGATTGAGTTGGATTTATCATAATTCATTCCACAAAATCTATTTATTTTCGTTTTTATTCTTAATTTGTGATTAATGCAGCCCTGCAACACAGACAAATTGTTTGATCCGTTCATGATAATTCACCAAAGTTTTTCTCAACTCCTTCTACGCGTTAAAACGGTATATGTATGGGAAAGTTTTGAGCTTGTTCATTCAGTGTTCAATTCTTACTGTGGGAATGAATAATTGGATTAGATTCAACCTGAGTTTCTATGATCAAGAATATAAATGACAAGAGGGTCGTAAGCCACATCCCTTGGTATAACTTCTTCTCGTAACGCTATGATGACTCAAAGTTTAATAGATAATTAATTCCATCTTTTACTACCTACTCTAAAAAAAATGCAAACCAAGTCGTTACCACGCCTACATCATATATGAAGAATTTAACAGAGGATGATTTTTTATAGAGTGCAGCACCATCATTATTTGATTATTGAAGTTTGGAAGTTTTACCAGTCTTGCTTATATTGGATGATGAATGTTGGCTATAAATCGAAATCAAAAGAGAGCAGTAGAGAAATTTGTCAGAGTACAACTTGGATCAACGCATAGGTCAAATGAATCAATTAAACATTACGAAAAATGGAGGAAATGTACGAGACAACAAATCGTCATCTGATTGACTAAAGCGCAAACACAGATGGAGAACATCAATATAAAACATTTAAAAGGAAGGTCACAGGTTTCTTTTTTAAAAACTGTTGAATGCCTAAACAATAATATTAAACGGAAATGTTGCAGTGACCTTTAGAAGGCCCATAAAATGTTCCGCTGCATTGTAAGTCCCCATCTTTCAATACGGTTATAGCGGCTCTCTTCAATCACCAGTCAGGTCTAGTCGGCGGTAAATTTATATTAATTTATTATTTTAACAGGAAGCCCGATTTACATTATGTAGGTACAATATATAATATATAGAATATACAAAAACAGCTGTACTTCAAAATACAATTTAAACTATGAGAAGAGTTCCAGTTGGTTGATGGATATTAAAACAATGAATTAAGTGAAGTTTATTGATAAGGATAAGGTAAGAGTCTTTAATTTTTGAAGGGTGGGGTTGAAAAAAATAAAATAAAATAAAAAAATAAAAAAAATCCGAATCCATGTTTGAAGTCAAAATAAATTCAATCTGCGTAGAAGGCGATGAAGAGGACGCTTCTGCTGATAAAATCGGATCGTAGAAAAAATTAAGTAATCAAGAGGTTGTAGGAAGTGTTAAGAAACTCATTTTTGAGAGAAGCGTCGGAGAATTAATGAGATTCTTCACAATCTTTCAACAGTATATGATCTGCTTTCCATGATACTTATACGGCATGTTAGCAATACTTCATCATATAGCAGTTGGAAACGATCCCTTGAAATTCGAAATCCTTGAAATTCAAATAACGAAGGAACTTATTTTGTACCCGATTGAGGCGACACTTGTGAACTGTGTACAATGGAGACCAAACTGAAGAAGTGTACTCTACAATGTGGAGGACAAAGTGTCTTGTAAAGTGACACAATGGCCGGGATGTTTGAGAACTCTCTCGTATTTTTCTTAATAATACCAAGTAAGTGCATGACTCTCACCGCAAGCGCCTCAACATGCCCACAGAACTCTAGCCTCGCATCGCAGAACACTTAAATCAATTACATCACAAATCCTCAGCAGAGGGGATCCGCTGTGATTATGAATTTATGCTGAGCTGATAGTTTCATGAGTTTCCTCATAATATCTACCAACAGTATGAAAGACGTTTGTCCTCCAGTACAAAACCGCTGCTGCAGATCCGCTTTCCAGATAAAAACGTACAAGTTTGTAAGGTTGTATCAATTTGTTGTACAAATGTACAAAAGAGATCGTAGGGTAAAACAACTAGGCCACAACAAGAAATTCCAGGCATGTGATCCAGGAGAATTATCAGAGCTCTGGTCCATACCCAAGTCCGCAGTCCAAAAGATTATTCCATAGGAGGCAGACATAAACAGTATGGTGAGAATGCATCAGTGGATACTCTATTTAGTTTCTGAAGGCAGCAAATGCAGCTAGCCACTATTTTTACAGACTCTGATACATGTCATATTTGAAGTGCGAGTTGATATGAATACCAATCTGATCGCTTTCTTAACCTCAATAGATCTCTCAACCATCACAATCGTGACCCAACCCTCTTCTCACGCTACCTACATGACATAAATCATCAACTTGGATACAACAGCGAGTTCACGGATGGACCTGATTTCAAGCTGGTTGCCCTTGAGATCCCTTTGCGCGATGATGCTCCCTATATCGCAGAACAGGGAGAGAGTAATAGGAGAGCACAACCGTCAAGGGGATGAAGAAGGCTGACGGCAATTTCTCACTAATTACACAACAACTGAGCTCGGGAGATTCAATCTAATTAGAGGCGAAGGTAAAGTAAGAGTCAAGTTAACATGCTAAGTACCCAGTCGGTAGTCTCAAGGGGTCGAGGGGTTGGTAACAAAGTCTCCTAACAAGGGCAACGCTATTAGCTGTGTGTTGAGGAGCGCTTTCGGATAATCCGTTTAGGAGCAATCGCCCAAGATCCTCCTTTACCGAGAGCGCGTTCCCCGCAACTGTTTGCCCGTTGGCGCTCTCCCAAGCGGGATTGAGCGTTTGTAGAATCAATATGGGCGGGTATTTCAAGCGTCGATGGTTTCTCTTTTGAAGATCACAACCACGTTACAAAGCTATATCCTTCCGGAGTCGCGTTCCTTAGTACGTGGTTCTGGAGTCAGAAGTTGGTTTGTAATTTTGATATCACGATCATCAATAAGAGTCTGTTCTACGTCAGTAATACTTGTATCTCCCATGTTTCCACATAAACGTTTTCTGCAAAAGCCTCATCCGTTTGGAAATTATTATCAACGGCTTGTACTACATGTTCTGAATTAAAGGAAACAAAAATTGATAAATCAACCCAAGAATTGATTCAGAACTACGTTTGTCTGAATGTGGTTGGTCCATTTACACGATATTGTTCATTGTTTTAGTGTTCCTGGATAATGTTACACCCCCGAATCAATACGAGTTATTATGTAGTTGTAAGTCTCAATGTTTATCGTCTCTTTCGTTTGGATTGAGTAGGTAGATTGGCTTAGGTAGATGCTCTTCATCATCAGGAACAGAGCATCCTTGCTATCGAGCAGAAGGGAATCACAATTGTCTTCTTGAGACAGTGGTACTATGCCAGGTTTATGTGTCATTCTTTGTATTGAACCCCGCGCTTTGCTATGAGCTTAATTAGTTAAATGCACATCCTTTTTTCCCAATAATACTATAAAGATGCTTTTTACCCTTAACGCACTCTCCTGATATGAGTAGTTCGTTTTTTTATGATTTTCAAAGTTTCTAGTAATTACTACGTTAGTACCCCCACCAGAAGGGTACTGTGACGTAGTCATTATTTGAAACCTTGAAAAATAAAAAAATAGCTACATCGCATCAAAATTCTGAGGGTGGAATTATCTCATCAAAATTTACAAATAATAAGAAATCACTTTTCTCACCTATTTACCCACATGCCACATAACTTCAGGATCACGTTCAGCCATATTGGAGAGGGCGCTTTATGGACTGTTTTCTTAAGAATAGTTTGAAGTTGATGTACTATTAAGTACCAACTAAACCGTATCTATTAACAATAAATTAAATTGAAATACGGTTAATCTCTTACTCTCTTAGATTCAATCAGTTCAGGACTTTCCAGTGATCAATCTTTGCAAAATCTAATCCTCTACTACTTTTCTGTGGAAATGTATTAGAAAATTCAGCCCTTCAGGCCGATACATAATGACACGAACGTCTCTCCACCTTGGCTACGATATTCGTCTTAGTATTCCATAACTTGAACCTGATAACTTGATGTAAAACCTAGTTACCAATTTTGTTTATCAGTCGTTGGGTAAGTAATGTTTTTCATCACGAATTTTCTGAATATTCAGAATGAACCCCAGTCCTTGAATTTGATCATTCATGTAGGTATACGAAAAATGCGAGATGTATGATGCTTGCAGTACAAGTTACTTGTACAGGTACCTACTATATTATTCAAGCGATTCCTGATCCCATTCGTTAGTTCATTGTACTGTATACAAGATCGCAGAGAATGTACCTACCTTGTAATGCTCGCGTTACCCAACAATATATTTTTAATTGAGTGATCCTCTAGCGAATATAACTCGAGAAAGCAGTTAGAGATGTGAGAAGGTATCTTCGGCCGTAGGAATGCGAGGGTGAACCTCTGTTTGTATTATTACTGTGATCCGTGTTCAACCAACCGCATCCTCCGCCGTCGTAAAGTTCCTTGTATTCCCAAGAAATTGTGGGTGTGAACGGCCTGGTATAAGCCTCCTCTCCCCGCTTTAAGCTGCGCGTACGCAAACTATCGTCCTTATTTTTTTGCTTCCCACAAAGTGAAACGACGCGACTTTTACGTTATTTTTTCCCGACGACGGGCTGGGTATCATTTGTGCTTGCGGCGTCTTTCGCATAAACATGTGGGAGGATATCGGAGTATAAAACCCGCGGAGAGAAAAAACCGCGGGGGCGCCCCTAGTTTGTTTGTAGTTCGCCAAGATTATTTTGGCTATCTCTGATACTTGTACGTGATTGGGGGATTGTAAAAAGCCTACGGCTTGAAGTAAAAGGCCGTCAGGTTATTGAATCGAGAGATTCATTGATCCTTCTGAATTTCGGTTTGGCTCCGATCGGTCAACCGTATCCAAAAAATCTGGTTTCAAATACTTTTCAATTTAATTTTACAAAACTTGAAATTTACGTTGAAAACCACAATTGAAGATACAGACAAGCACACTAGAAACTGAGTTGTTTCCAAAACAATATCTATTTCCTGGTGTTTGTTAACGCTCATACTTCTTTAAATTGGCGCGAAATAGAATTGAAGACGTCTGCCAAGTTAGGTATTGCTCAGAGCTTCGACGCATCCAAAAATTGTTTCTATAGTCGTTGAGATGTGTTAATTGAGAGAATTTAGAAAATATTAATGTAAATACAAGCAAGAACTTGCATGTACAAAGTAGCATAAGTTGAAGAATCCGGTGATACAAATGATTCAATAGTAATTACTTCCACAATAAGCATGGAAAAATAATGTTTACTGGATAAAGTTCCACGTGTAGGTTCTACCTTTGATTTGATACCCAGAATACTACTCGTAGATTTTATAGGTGAACCATTTCCCCTGATAAATTCATTCAAGCAGGAAGAAAACTGGTGAAGCTATTATTGTCACGAGAATTTTACATTAGCACATTTATGCAGAGTTCTTAGTAATCTGACAGAAATGGACTCATGTAGCTCAACCTGCCTAAACTAGGAGAATTTCATCTAAATCACATGTAATCTGTCAGTTACACAGATTTCACGTTTTTTATAGGCCAGAGGTTACCATTATCATTTCGTGATGCGATACTCGCGTACCTTATTCTGACCTCAATCCCCGGGGTTTTCACATAAACATGGCTACTAAACAACCTGTTACTGGCAAGAATTTGCCTGTAGATTACCTGATCATGAGAAAAACGTTTGGAACACGAACTTAAACTTTCAATCTCTATTGTTCGAAAGCTCTATGTTCACTACTCATAAAATTTATATATGCATATATGTATTCATTCCATACACTATCCACGAATTTTCATTAAAGAACATACCAAAGAAAGCATATCTTAAAGTTCAGGAGACCACTAACAGTCAGGAAACCTTTAGAAAATTCGAATTAGGAACGAAGTTGAATCTATTGGAATTCCAGGTAGGTATTAATGTAATTAATGAAGATACACTACCAATCTTAGATCTCTTGTAATAGTACTGCCCGTATACGAATCGAAAATAGTTGTGGGTAACTATTTGCCTCTGCTTTCTGTTCCAACATTATCTATGGTTCAAATTCAGCTCTCGATCGGTATTCAGTTATATTTAGCTGACTGCTTTGGATGTAACTTACTCTTCTATTCTTTGTTTATAAACAAGTCACGTCGAGAATAATCTCCGATCCCCTTATTTTATACTCGCTGCTCTCAATCCCGAGAAAATCATTCGCAACATAACAATTTTATGTTGGGACATTACGAAAATCACTATCGGTTTATTATTTTCACCGATGCAGTTTTGTAATCGACCAAAAAAACAATTTTGTTGACTCCCTCCACCTCAAAAATTTGTTGGCATACGTTTCAAGCAGCCGTACACCGCTTTTTTTCGATACAACTGGACCAAACTTTATGAAAAGACTCGTAAATCATTTAATTGACAGGGGGTGTGCCCGTAACATCTACTCAAGAGTAGAATTTAAGGGCTGAAATATTTAAAAACCGAGATCTCGTAAACATTCAAGATCACAGCATTTTTTTTTTTTTTTTTTTATTAATTTTTTTATTCATTTACGGGTTTGATCCGGAAGGATCGAACGAGACCACCCACATTTCTTATAAGGGCGGAAATATATATCGAATTTATGCGCTGAAATATTTTTTTTAAATATCAAGATCTTGAGAACTATTGAAATAAATTTGTATGTTTGTAATTGAGAGAACACTTCACAGAATCGAATGAGCCTACCCGGATCCCTGTCATCCATTTACTCTCTCTAAGGGCTCACTTTGAAAGGGAAACCAAAAACAAATAATCAACAACACGAGTGTGGGTCAGAAAAACAACAACAACAACAAAAGTACTCAATTATGTAGCATGGCTAATAGAGGAAATTTTTAAAGAAAAGTTGTACTAAAAAAAAACTGATAGAACAGCCGTGTGATGAGATCGCAAAGAAACTTTTGAATCACCCATCCGAGAAAAAAAATGTTGGCCAATTATGGACGTTTTTCACCTAAAAATCGATTATTCTCACTTATTTATGAACCTTGGAGATCTGAGAGTGGTCGCCATCGACTCAGCGCTGAAAAATACTCCGACTGTGGCTCCCCACATGCCCTATTGTCAAAAAGATTTTTTAGCATTTTTTGGGACACTAAATTGTAAATTTAAACCTGAAATTCTGGCGGTCGGGCTGGCCAACGACCTCGACCTGTTTTTTTGCAAGACGGATTTTTCTGCGCTGGATCGAATTCTTACGCCATATTTTAGGGGAGTTATCATCTGGAAGTACACCCATTAAATATTTATGTAAGACGTTAAAATCTCGGATTGGGTTCTTTGATGTATGAACTGTCTGCTAAAGAGAGGGGGTACCCCACTTTACAGGCAACCCCACTTTACCCACCTCTCCCCTACACCCATTAAATATTTATGTAAGACGTTAAAATCGGATTTATAGGGGGTCCCCGCCCCCTCACTCCCACTTTTTAAATTTCGAACCCACCTAAATAACTCATTTTTTCTTTGAAAATTCGCTAAACCAAAAATGAGTTGAAAATGGGTAGTATGGGTATTGTATGGGTTTGAACATGGAAAAATCACCCAATAAACTCCTATCTCAATTTTTGTCGCCAAAGGTGGTCTATAGAGAAGCGTGCGTTGGTATTTCAATTAATCTCATTGATTTTCAGTCGAATTAATAGGTACGTTTACGAATACAATAGCAATAATAATAAGTTACTATACAATAATAACTAGGTACGTGTAATAAATATAAATCAGTGATATGCATTGAAGGGCTATATCTAATACAGAAATAATAAACCTTTGTGTAATAACTGGCAGTTTTACGCCCGATTGCCCATCATAAATTTAATCAATATTAGTAAAATCGTAAGTATTTCTGTCTTTGCATTGATTAGAGTCATGAAATTTTGCGTTTACTTTCCGTTTTATGCTATTTGTAGACGATTGGTACCATTTTCTAAATTTTTCTCTATCTGTCTGTCCGTACGCTTGTCCGCTTTTCACGGTTACCCGGGTGATTGGGCAATTGATATGAGTAGGGGGAAATGTCTGTATCAGTCCAACTAAAATTATAGGCTATTTTAAGTTTTTTTAAATTGAGCCTGAGGGGTGTTTTAGGTGAGAGGAGGGGGTGAAATGGGGTATCTTTGACACCATTGAACGAACTGAGGGTCTGATTGACGAATATGTTTGGATTATTCTAACTTAAAACACAGGCTACTTGAAATTTTTCTAATCTGCGCCATAGGGGGTGTTTTAGGGGAGGGGGAGGGGATCGGGTATCTTTGTCATCACTGAACAAACTGGGGGTTTGATTGCCGAATATGTTTGGATTATTCCAACAAGTCAAAGACTACTTTTTTCAAATTTTTCAAATCTGACCCACAATTGAGGGGCGGGGGAGTTAAAGCGTTTCGAACGCCACTGAACCTAATGGGGATCTGAGTTGTCGAATACGTTTGTAGTATTCTAACTTAAATCACAGGCTACTTGAAATTTTCAAATCCAACCCATTGAAGGGGATGTTTTAGGGAAAGGATGGGAAGGGGGTATCTTTGTCATCTCAGAACAAACTGGGGATTTGATCGTCGAATATGTTTGAAAACTCTAATTCAAGTCAAAGACTACTTTTTTTCAAATTTTTCAAATCTGACCCAGAGGGGAGGGGGAGGAGGATGTTAATGCGTTTTGAAAGTCACTGAACCAACTGGGGGTCTGATTGGGCGAATATATCAGAATTACTTTAACTTATAAGGACTTTTTTGAATCAGATCCATAAGGGAGTTCCAAAATGTGATGAGTGAGGGGGGGTTGCGTATATTCAAGCCAACCTGTGCAACGCTGCACGGGTGAACCAGCTAGTGTAATCATAAATGTAATTCTTGTCCCGTACTGTCCAATAAATAAATAAATAAGTAGCGTAAAAAAATTAATTAATAAATATAGTATGAGATATAATAGGCATATTGTGAGTTGACGAGTAATTTTATTTTATGTTTTTCAGTTTCAGAAGAGGGGATTGGAGCCCAAGAATGGACCGGTATGTATTAATTAAATTTTCCTCACTCCTAATTTCTTTATGATTTCGATTAATCATCATACGAATAAAGTTCACATGATGTGTGTAGCTACCTTCATCACACTCAAACCAATTTTACTGAAGCACGCGTGCATATAGTATGTATTTCCACATTTAAAAATCACACCCATAATATGTTGGACATAGAATTTGAATTATCAGACAATATCCTTGGAGCGAAGATTTCAGTGATATAAATGAAACGATTCGGTTAGTTATTACCATGCTTCATTTAACACCTTGTTTTTTCCTGTAGTATTAAAACACTTGTAAAATTAATTGTATGAATTGAGGGTCGTGAAATCCTATCAGGAAAATGTTGTGGGGCATTAGCGAAACATTGTTCTCTATTATTCACGGCCTATGAAATCACATTGAACTACAGTATTTACTATAAGAAAAACTAGTGTGTACAGAAGGGGATTCAGCTCATTCAACTGTTCAGGATAGAACCCGTCATCTCATTCACCTCATGATGTCCCAGAGATTCTTTCTTTCAAATGTCAACTTCTCAAAAGAACAGGAGAGAATTGAGCTCATCCATCATACTATGTAGTCAAACAGTAAAGTCCAATCAATTTGGTTTGTATACGTAGGAGTGGTTTTCAGAAGGGGAGTTGGCAGCATTAGCTGTAGAATGACGTGCAATAAATTTAGAGCTTTCCAACAAGTGGCGAACGATTTTCGTGGATGGGAAAATGAGCAAGTTACAACTCCCTAGTGACGATCGGTTGAACGTGAAAAGCATTTAAATCAGTTCCATTACACTTCAAGTAGTCTCACTTATTGATCTCCAAAAAATTTTTACTGACCCCCAAAGCTAAAGACTTATCCATGACAAAACATGTCATCAGAACCAAAAACAACATCCAACGTTCCACAAAATCTGCAAATGATATGGTTGCAATTGTGGCTTCTGTTGAATTCACTCAACTCGAAACATCCTTCATGTTTCATCATCTGACATAAAATGGAGAAAAGTTCGAATATTAAATACGTGAACAAAGAATGAGTACGCGAAAAATTATGAGCACTTTCGAAAAACGTAATCAACAATTTTTATTTCAACGTACCATAGTTTCTTGCATTAACTGACAGAAAAAGAAAGTCTTTCAATAAATGATTATTCTCTTTTTCGCCAGGTGATAACATCAAACTAAATGGAAATAGAAAATTAAAATTAACAAATTTCGCTCAAATATTTATAATTATTCAGAAAGACTTGGTTTTTTCCCAGGAGAAGATAGGTATAGGGGTGTGATATTTAGATTATAATTCTTACTGAAATAAACAAAGATTCTTAATTTTGAAACTCAGAATTCGCCGGAGGACGATTTCATTTGCGCAACGGATTATTGTTATTGCGAGTTCATGGTAGGGAAGATACGGACATAACGCTCCTCTTGAGCTGGCGTACTGTGGACACTCAAAAAGGACTCAGCTTAAAGCAGTTTTACCCGACTCTAAAAGCTGCACTGTAGGAGCCCATCATTCTGATTTGAGCCGTGAAAAGGCAAAGGAAAGTTCAACCGGAGATAGTCTTGACAGCCGGGGTGTGGAGAGAAGAGGTAAATATAGGAGTTGAATCCTGACGCCAAATCACGGACGAGGAAGGAAAGTCTGGCAGTTTCTGGAATTCCTGAGTTTAAGGCAGCCAAGGTGGTAGTCTCTGTGAGAATATTCATTACTTTGCCTGCGCAGTCAAGGACCACATTTTTCAGTTCAGTGGCTTTTTAAATTGAGGCTTCTATAGTGTAGGTAAGAAAGTGAATACGACCTTGACTGATAATATTTTGTTTACTCGCACCTCTTCTTCGTGGTCACGATATATCTTACATGTGCCAATAGGCCGGACTGAAGTGTTTTCCGATTACTATGCGTCAGCAAATCTAATGGATCCTTACCAAATGGGTCCTCACGCATTCACAAGGTTGTTCTGTCCCCGTCTTGGCCTTGCCCTTTCTATTAAAACAGGCAAACTAATAACAGTGAAATAGGAATCTGTCTCGAACTTCACACCATTTTTCAACATATTACCTATTATATTCAACCAGTACGGGATCAAGTGATGTACCTATTCAAGAGTAAAACTTTATGGTAGAACGAGAGGTATTGGATACTATATGTACCCAGTAAAGAGTAACTTGTAGTTCAAATCACTGAAGTTGCTTAAGTAAAAATTCGAGAGAAAAAGAGAGGAACTACTGAAAAAATTTCCAGGCTGAGCTCTTCGCTGACCCCTTGGATTGTTGAAAAAATAAAAATAACACCATGTTGTGTTTGTTTGGATAGATATTTTCAAACGAATAGAGCTTCATGCTAAACCCATCAGCGGATCAAATAGCCCAATTTCGCAGACATTTTTTTCTGAAAAATAACTGACATATCGGTATTTTCGGAGAGAGGTAAACATTGTTGTTTCAATCAATCTCAAAATTGTAATATACTCAGCATGGACTCTGTTAGAAATTTGAGCATCTTCGGTTGAATAGGGACAAAATTAGCTGCAGCGATCACTCAGCTGATCACTGTAAGATAGATGCATTGTCTGCAATCGACTCATCAACTTCACAAAGTTTTAATGAATGGTGTGGTAATGCGTGAAGGGCGGACAACCATAAATTCATTTTTATATTATATTATCACAATTTGGTACTTGGATCATTTTATATATTTACCACGATCTCTGTCAACATATCCTGCTTCATCTTCGTCTAAGTTAACTTTTTCATTATTGGGAATCAGGAGAGCGTTACTGGATCTTATCCAAATGCTCGTACCTACTGTATCGGATATGCCAAGATACGAGAAAACGTTTTTCTTGTCTCTCTACTCAAGTTCTAATAAGGTTTACGATAGACAAAGGTATAAAACATGGTCAGATAAACCAGATCCATGTGGTTTCAGATAGCAATAAGATATCAGACGGAACATCATTAAATTGGAATATTGCTATTCCTTTAAAGGGCGAGGATCTCATAACTACCATCAGCGTTCCCTTAGAAAATACCTAGATTGTTGTATATAACGAGTGTCGACATTTTACTAAGGCTATGTACGAGCTCCTTACTCTCTCCCTCTCTCGCTCTCTTGCTGTATCTATAGCTCCCCGTCTCTCTCTCTCTCTCTCTCTCTCTCTCTCTCTCTCTCTCTCTCTCTCTCTCTCTCTCTCTCTCTCTCTCTCTCTCTCTCTCTCTCTATCTCTCTCTCACTCTCTTTCAGTAAATTGATATTACCACCATGACAATGAAAGAAAACAGGTAGATAATGAATAATGAGAAAAAAGCGATAGTTTTGGCCTTCTTGTTGTAAAAAAACTATTGCCAACGTTACACAAATTAGGAATGTGGGGTAAATCATAGTCTCATTAATTTTTGCTTTGGACTATTATTTTCAAAAATTCTGTGTCATAAATATGTGGTACACTTTTTTTATATGTCTGCTAACGGATTTCCTTATGTAAAGGTACAAACCATAAATAGTAATATTACAGCACGTTTTTCAACTTCCAAAGAAGATTTCGACTTTGAAGGAGTTTTTGAGCTTTGATTTTGATGCCGAAATTTGCAGTCAATTCAACCTGAATGTCAGCGGTCAGAGTTTAGCCCCCCCTTAATTTGGATTCTTTGAGTGTTAAAACGTTAACGTAAAATATTGAGGAGGGAAAAGTGTATGGATCATTAAATTTTGTTTCGTTTAAAAGATTTTCCATCAGAAACCAAACCCCGAAAAAGATCGCATTGCACACAATGGCGTCTTAATGGTTGTATATATATATATATATATATATATATATATATATATATATATATATATATATTTAAATAATAATAATTTTGTTCCAGATAACTCAACATTCAAACGTATTACTTCAATAATAATATGCTTTCTACTGCTAATCTTTGTAGTACCTACCTACCTATACGATATAGAGTGGGGCCGAGGACCTATATGTTCAATGAATGAATGATTACATGTTTATTAACAGAATAAGTGATGTATTCATGAGAAATGTCAAACATGGAACGCTTTGTGCAAAGTCCAACAGCGGAGTTCCTATTTTATGAAACAGCTTTCCAGGTGAATAATAAAGAATATTTATGGTGAATCAATAACTCAATTATACTCAATAAATAATAATACTATAGGTACTGTAGGTGCTTGATAAATAAATTTATATTCACTCAAGTGATTAATTATCATGCTTAACTTTTTAAATGTAAGAATAAATATAATGATTAGGTACTTGATTCATAGACAGCATTCAATGGTTATTTTTAAATTAATTGTGTATGGTTTACCAAGGCACTAAAACAAAATCATGTGTGGTAGGTAGTTAGAAACTAAATACCTTCAAAACCTTCTCTTCCAGTTGTGTATAGATAGATGGATGTTTAGGTACAATGAGACAGACATACATAAATAAGTAGTCATGCCTTTACATCCAACATTTTGCTGTGGATAGGGTAAAGTATGGTAGTTTGATAAACTACATGTACTTTTTTTTTTTTTTAATCGTATTGTGATCGGTTTCGCCCCAATCACACGAATCGGTTATTATTTTTTACTGTAATAATTTCCAGGCCGATTGCATAAAATCCTTCTCCTCCGTTTCGCACTCCATCAGTGTATCGTAATTTGCGGTATAAATTACGGTGTAAGGGGGTGTATAATTATTATAGGACTGTCCCTACTATTATAGGACTGTCCCTATTATAGGACTGTCCGGCGCTGTTCGAAATACGGACTCATGGCAATCCTGGAATAATACAAAAAACATCGCGAGTCCATCTATATTCTCACCTATGGCTCCTCCCTCTCTCGCTCTGACGACTCCAGCGCTGCGGTTGGCGGCTCCGTGAACCTGCGCTATGAGATCGCCAAGATCCACCAACTGCTCCGAAGAGAATAAAGAATAAAAAGAAAAACTCATGGCTGGCAAGGAGACCTTCGTCCTACGCGTATGAGGTGGGACCGTGTTTATCCAAGTCGTAAGTGGCAGTTGGCTCTGCCGTGTTTATTGTTGTAGCTGTTTTGAAAGGAAGTCTAGAGGGGGATGACTGGTGGTTTTCTGAGACCCCTTCTGTTAGTAACTTAATAAACTAGAATGATCTCTCCCGAACATCCTTGTTCAAGTATTTTCATGGTTTTTATCGGTCTGAAGTGGGTTTAATGTCTTTGTTTCCGCCAACGGCCGATTCGTTAAACTCGATGAGCGTAAATTATGTTCACAGACACGCCATTTCCTTTTAAAACCCAATTATTCGTGATCGAATATGTGCTCGGAACCAGGTGTGGCAATCATAATATATCATCGTATATTACGAATTCGTGCAGCGTAGTCATTCTAATCATAGCTCTATTGATGTGAAACATTTTCCCTAATAATCAAAATGAATTGAATCTTGAAAGACCTAGTAAAATATCGTGAAAGAATACAGTAGATCCCGTTTAAAACGATGCTCAAGAGACTGTCATTTTAATATCGTTATAGGCAAATATCGATGTACCCGGAACAGGGAAAACAATGGGACTAGAATCAGAATTATGCATGCATCAATGCAAAAAAAATTTTAAATTTAAAATTATTGATTCGTATAATAATATTTTAGAATAAATTGATTGCCATAAAATTTATGCCTTTTTTTAAGTCTTGATATAATTTGAACTGTCCAAATAAAGAAACAATGTATAAAGTTGATAGTTAACAATTTCATTGCCATCAAAGAGCTCGAATTTCATAACAATTCAACGAAAACTGGTTGATACGATCAGCTGCATGACTGTAAGCGAATTTTCGTAGAAAATGAAGCTATTGTAATGGCTCCAAAAATTGTTAAATAACAAACTTCGAAAATTTCATCATTGAAATCTGTTTTGAGACATTCTGAAACGAATCCTAGAGTTTAACGCTTTTTATATGTACCTACCTATATACCTACCTATAATGAAAAAAAATTTATCGAGCTTTTCAAATGAAAGGATTAGTTCGTTCGCCAACACTCAAAAAATTTGTTCGAAAAATCACTAAAAATGGCTGAAAACGGCTAAAAATCGCTAAGTTTATATTTGTTAGCAGTATTTTAGTCAGAAGAAGTTTATCAACAATGAACTAGAACAATAAAAAATGTATGCAAAAAATTATGCTGTATAAGTAGGTACTTAAATTTTCATAGTATTTGCTAAAAAATCGAAGAAAAAGCTATAAATCCTAATATATATTCTAATAAAAGTTATTATTCCTTTTTGTTTAAATCGAGTTTTTTGGTCGTATAATTTTTAGTTAATTGGTGGTATCTTTGCACTAAAATTGCACAAATTTCAAAACAATATAATACGATAACTTACTTAAATCCGCTCACACGATTACGTCTATGGCTGGAACCTTTTTTTATTCCAATATAAGGTACACCAATGTACCAATGTATATCTTCAATAGCTGGAACCCACTTATTCACCTCTAAGTTTATGTATTTTGCCTGGTTTAACTTACCAATGACAGTAATTTACTATGTCTTTCCGTAACTTTTGAAAAGCATTGCAACCCCCTGGAACGACATCGAAAAGTTCTTGTTTTGTCACTGTGTTTTTTATTGTGAAGAACGGTTCACAAACGACATTTAAAAACAAAAGTAATAAATGTTTCATTTTGTTTTGTATTCGAACGGAAGGCGCTACAGAAGAATTACCCTTGGAGTCGTTACAAGATGGGGTACAAAAATTAGAATACACAGATTTCATTTGTGTTTACTGTACCCCAAAACTACTAAAATTTATATTGAACTTATAAGAACTACTCTTAGAGCAAGGTTAAGGAAATTGTATCTCCCTCCCAACCAACAATATCGTCAAACCTTGGGAAGCTCCAACTTAGCACGAAAAGTCTATCAGAGAATTTATTTTTAAATGTAGAAACACGACAAGACACTCCTACAAGTATAATACAATGAAAATAGTACCGAGCGTGAAACCTCGCACTTTTTCCGATTTATGTTTCTTCAAAGAACTTACGTTCTGATGTTCTAGATAGTTCACTTATAAATACTTAAGTTTGGTAGGCAATTTGTGATTGTATACTCAACTAATGTACTCACGAATGTTTCCCTCTTTCATTTTCTTTAAGCCGGAATGAAAGACGATTTTCACGAGAGAATTTGTAATTGGAAGGATTTCACGTCCTACCTATAATTTTTCCATAAGATCACTAATAAGAGGCTATATAATAACCCCTGGGAATAATCATGATCCAAAGACTCGTTTAGTGGGCTAAATTATGTGGGATGAGTTTTGAGGCTATATAAACTCTATAAAGCTAGCTTCTCTTGGAATAATTGGGTTTCACAGGTTAAGTCGACTTTGGATAGCGTTAATTGCGGGCTTCTGAACAATGCCAATATAGTTCCATTGAAGCCTCACATCAGAGTATTGTGGATAAGTTGGTGAACAGTTGTTTTCAGTATGACACCATCAATTAGGAATCCTTACTTTCCTATGATTTCTGGAACTGCAGGGGCAAGTGCTTTTTACATGACCGCCAATTTACCTATTGTAGTGAAGCGTTTTATTTCCCAGATCAGGGTTGCTGGCAAGACTTTTTCTTGTCGTCCCTCGCCAGCTTCAAAATAATTTTTATGCAGGTCAGAATGTGCCCATTGTGCAATGCTAATGAAAAGGATACAATGGTCCATTTCGTTAGCAGATGCCTTGTTTTTAAAGGAGCTTGTATGGCTAGCATCCGAACACATCAATTGCCTAGTGACTTAGCTACTTTACTCGATTTTGAAAACGAATCAGATGTTTGGGATTTCTATTATTTATTGTTCCTGTAGTGAAACAAAGATTTTAGGCATTGGGGGAATGCTGTTTCTAGGTTGCATTACCAATCTGATTTCACCTTTACCTTGAGTCATAATAATCTTATTGTTTTGGATTTTGTTTTTATTAGAAGTGTCATTATGTTTTCGGTATCAATTTCGTGCTGCGACCTGGTTGCCAATTTTACATTCTCTTGCCATACTCTTTATGACATTCTCTAATATTAGTATGGAACATGCTGGGAGACGACGTGTCACGAAATTTTATCTTATGATTTTCACGTACAACAAAGCCATTACTGGGGAAATGAAAGTTCTTTAGTTTTCGTCGGACAAAAGTCGTTCTCCATTCGTTGGAAAGCTCTTGATTTATCCCGCTTTTATCATTTTTATTTATGCCGTATTTTTATATTTATTTATGTTATAAATTGATATAGTAAACAATGCCGCTTGTTTTGTTGTCACCTGGTTGAGAAGTTAATCTTGGTTATAGTACTCAATTGTAGACGCGCACCTTAACAAAAAATTACCTACCCAGGTACTTCCTTCTAATTTTTATTAGTAAAATATTTATGTCGTAGTTTTAAATTTATTTACAAGATATTAATCTAATAATGGGATGTTATAAATGGTTAGTAAACAATATTATTGTGCCGCTTGTAAGAGTTTTTTGTCACTTGGTTGAGGTGGTAATCTTTATTATAGTTGTGCCGCTTGGTGGCAGGCTAATTAATTTGGCAACATCATAACTATAAGAAAACAAAATAAAATATTCTCGAATTAGCGGGAAGAAAGCATGTTCCATGTTCTAGCATTTTAGCCGAAGGCTCAAAGTGGAAAGCTACCGGGAGGTCCAGGGTGGAGCCCCTTGCGAGGCCCGAAGGGCCGAGTTACCCTGTGATTTGTCTAACAGAAAGATGGGTTATTTTGGTCAATTTTAAACCATTTTTAATTTTAATAATTTTAATTTTCATGGTGTGGTCTCGTTTGTTTGGATAGATTTGAAGACTCTTCACTTTTCTTTTAATTTTCAATTTTCTTTCTGTGCTATGGGTTACCATCCTTGTAATGCTTCGGCTTTTACAATAAATTATCTATCCATCTATCAATTTATCTTTCTTATCAAGGTCATGCGTTTGGTTTCGGAGTTATATCTATTATTTATGTTGAGTGTATTGATATGAGATGAATATATTCATGTTTAGGAACCACGAAATGTCATAGGTGCAATAGCGACCCGAATCAGCAACAAACTAGGCGTTTAGAGTTAGATTTTGAATTCGGAGCTTCAGTAAGTGTACTTTTATATACACCGCGGTGAAATTTACTGGTCATTTAAAGAGTGAACACCTTTGTAACTAATTAACTTCCCTATAGACCTATCTATGCAAATAAATATGAAAATTATTACTTTAGTGAATATTCAATGTCCGCTTAACTTCCTTGATGCAAATAGGTTGATTCCTAGAGCGCACAAATCTTCCGGGATTTCTCAGGATTACGTAAGATAAACAAGTAGAACTAGTAGATATTTTTCTATAACTGATATGCTAATCCACTCGTCAGTAACGGTAGATAAGTGAAGAAAATATAAGTTTCTACATACTACAGTAGAGAAGCTGATGAGGAAAGTTCTTCCTTTCAAATGGCTCACCTTTTGTTTTTAGGCGTCCCATTATTTTTGAAGGGATTATAGGAAAAATGCGTCAAATGAAAAACATACTTTTTTTTTAAATTTGTTTTTGGCGTTGTACATATTACACATAGGCCACATATTTTTGCTAAAAATCAGAAATTACAACTTGAATTATTACATCAGTGGCTCTAAGGAACTTGAATACTTCTTCAATACAACATTGATTCGATAAAAATTTTCTATAATTAAACTGCAGAAATATATTCCCTCTCCAACTGCAACCTGCGCAATTTCAACAAGAATTTAAAAAAAACTGGGTCGCTAAGTTATCAAGAGAGGAGTCAGCACTCAACCAATCGAAAAACGCCCTAGTTAGTTGCCAATCTATGGAGTTTAGTTGAAACTAACAGTAATTTATCTTGATCTTATAATTTCTTTACCCAAAAGCACCCAGACCGACATTCACGTCAATCGATTTCTGAACCAAATGAAATTTGGTTTTTGGATTAGTTTCCACTCTTTTGCATCATATTTAACATTGGCCGCTTGGAGCAATAATGATCTCATAACAACTGTTTTAACCTAAATAAAAGGATTCTTTGCATAACGAAATAATATCGATCTCAACAGTTATTTAATCAGGGTCAGGTATTAGTTACTACCACTCATTAGTGGAGACGTTTCTCAGTGGAAATGAGAGCCAGTTTTACTGACTTCGTGCACGTACCAACCTGCCTAATTTGGGATCCCTCTTCCATTTTCTATATTTAGTGGTAAGCGTTATTTCCCCACAGCTATCACCAACTAACCTTGACTCACTCAGTGGATTTTCTATTAACAGCTATATCTCATTGAGAAAATCCCTCCACATTTCAAATGAAATAAATATTAGCCATCTCATTAGCGTTTTGGTTTACAAATAACCTTTAGATACTAGATTAGACGTCACAATATTTACGGATCATTTCCTGCATCATATTTGATTAACTCGATCCATTATTAACAAGATTTAGATAAATATCTTCATACTAATTATTGACAAAGCGGAACATTGTTTCCTTAATGCTAAGTTTTAGGTTAATCAATAACCAAGTATTTACAATTGTCACTTTATTAAGAAGTTTGATAATACCGATAAAACAAATAACCAAAGAATGAGTGATGTTTTTATGTAAATAAAATTTTTTCCTGGGCGAGACCCCTTGGTGAGTCCAAGCGATATGTGCAACTTTATCAAGGGAGAACAACTATATTGGAGTTTATTGCATCCATCTTTATTAAAACTCCCGTTATTAGTTCTAATTCTTCATTTTAATTTTTCTCGACATTTTTCAGTACCAACTGGGACTTCTTCAGAATTTCTTTATAGCAGTACAACACTATTACAAAAATAATTCTATCAAACAAAAGTCCTAGTTGCTTCTTTTCTCTCGGCTACAAGTCCAGTAAAATCTTCGTAAGAGTATGGTGAGATTATCCTCTGAATTATTCCTGCTTCCCATTCATCTTCCCATTTCCTTTTCACCCACTATTCTTTCCCGCTTCAAATCTCTTCTTTCTATTTCCACTCCCACTTTTCTACTGTTTCTATACTTACTTTTCAATTTTATCTCTGCAGTTACTATGTCTCATTTGTTCAGAATCGCAGTAACTCTTCGTCCATAAAATAATGCAGCTGGTGCTCGACTTGTTTTGGCAGTGAGTTTATCTGTCTAGGCAGAATGCTTTGTAATGCGCGTTCTTTATTCTGAACTGACGGTGCAAGTTCTCTGTTCTTGAAGTTTATAAATCGATCCGAATTTATTCATTTGATTGATCCAAGACACATCATCAAGGTAAATGATTCAAGATGCTCACTTTGGTACCCAGGTAAAACAGTATATCTTATTTTTGTGAGTGTTGCTTGAGTCAGCTAACCTTTTGGAGTGTCTCTATCTGACCATTTTACTCGGGCAGAAAAGTGATAATCATCATAACCTTCCCAGCGTCCCATTTCGTCAAACGGAGGCAATGAAAAATGGCCCGTCTTTGACAATGCTTTTGCTGTTTTCGCCATTACTTTTACTAGCTGAAGAATCGTGTTCATGTTTCCTCCATTTTCTCAATATTTTTCTGGACATTATGTAATTCGAACTATCACTAGCCAATCTTTTGACTAGGGACCTACAGTCACACAAATGACTCGTAACCTGATTGCTACGTATGTTAATAATCTTTGATAGGTAGTACTTGATTGAAGCGTGGAAGTGCGGAAGGGTCTAACTGCCGTCTGCCAACTTTTTCAGCAGGTCTATTCAAATGTTTAGACGTGAATAGTATTAAAGGGACATGACTGAATTAATTAAAAACATTTTTCTCTGATAACCTATGATTAGACGGAGACTTAGGCCTAGTTTATAGTGTAACATAGCTGCAGTCATAGACATTCAAAAGTTTAGAAAGGAGAAACTATGTTAAGTCCCCCACACGTGTTACTTCAAATGGGTGTATGTGCGAATGGCCGAATTTTAGGAACGATATAACGGTTTCGATGGCACATGTACCTACTTCAAATCACTGTTCTTGGCACATAGACCTGTAAAATGTAAGAGCACGGTTCCCTATTTTTGTTTTGCACTTCCACGCTTCAATTTATGAACGAAGAGTCTCTACTTTCTCTCTGTCTATGTTCGATCTGTCTCTGTTCCGCATTACCTCAGAAATTGGTATAGATGTCGATAATATGTGACGTGTTGAACCGACTGAGACTTTCAGAACGATCCAATTTGACGCATCGACGATGTCATCGTCAACAACCCTCGATGATATCGGACAGCAAATCACATACATTTATTTTTATTGTAATTTTTGATTTTTTTTTAGGATGCTGAATCGAATGGATTAACCCTGTTCAATGCTCAACCCATCATCCTTTTCAAACATACTGACCAAGTATGTCTTTACGGGTAGGAAAATTTGTACGCACTTGTCTGGACCCTACAACATCAGATGTAAACAGTTTATTCTACTTTTTTCAAACTTCGTGAGAAACCTGGTCAGTGGAGCTATAAGTTATTTTTCTTAAAATATCTTAGGAGTGCAATACCATATGACTCATAAGGTGAAATAGATGAAAATTTCAACGGATTGACGCATACAAAAGAAGTTGGACTTTTAATGGATTGTGATGTCTCAAAGAAGCTCTTGAAGTTAACCTAAATTATTGACTTATCAATTTAATTCATTTCCCTACGAAGCCTCAGAAAGCAAGTGGTTCGTGGAAGGACCTGTCATCGCGAAAGAAGCTTGGCCCTAGCAGGTCAGAGACGTTCGCTGATTGAGTGTTTACCCAAGGGTTCTCAGGTCCTTCCCATGGGTTCGGGAACCTTTCTGTTGACCCTGCGGTCGGCGCCATGACCACTTGAGACAAACAACCCTCGCCCAGGAGGATGTGATTGTTGTGCGCCCATTGTGGGGACCGCTCTCATTGTCTTGTCCCGGAGTTTTGACTTCCGCTCGGCTCTTCCTCCATTGTCCGGCTCGGCCTGTGCGGGGGCGGCGTATTGGATTTCCTTATTATTGCTTCTAATCGCCGTTTCCACCGTACATGTTATTGTTGTGAACGGGACGGGCAGGGCTCCATTAGGGCCACTCATTCGTTTTCCTGGGGGTTTTTTTTCGAAGGGGGCGATTCTAGCAGCCGCTCGTATCGGGGAAGATTTGAGTTGACGTAGAACAGTGGTCGTTTTGCTCATCTATCCCCCAAAAAATGTTAAAAAATTAATTAATAAAATACGAGCCTGAATTGGGTGGATTGTTATTGAAATGTGGGGAGATACCGGAGGGAAAAACGACAAAAATAGGAAGGTCCAAGAAGCTTATAAGATCATTAGCGCCTTGTGGAAGTATGAATCTTCCTGAGACAATACGATTGAATTGCTTATCTCCTATTAAACAATAAATTAATTGAGTGTTGTCAGTTTTCATCCATACGTCCCTAGATAGGTAAATACGTGTCATTCCAGACGTAAAACAGATTAAGGGTACCTGGTGTTGGGCGTCCAGGGCCGAAATCCGGACAGTAAACAACAGAGGAGTGGAGTGACAACTTTTCCCCCTACTTGCGCATGAATGTGCTGAGTTCAGGTAATCTCCTCCCAATCAAACGGGTGAGGCAATATCCCCAATCGCGGCAGCTCGAGAACGCGAAAAGAAGCGACGTTCAACATAGAGAATTTAGCTCACTCTGTTGATCAGGAAAGACCCCATAATTTCAATTGCCTTTTAATGTCCTTTTAATGAGGCTACATGCCAAATTCCAGTTTCATAGGGTAAATATCATAGAAAATAGCTTAAGAAGCTACTCAGCTGATAGGCCCTAGTCATCGTCATAGCTAATTAAGTCCTAATTCTCCTACCTACCTTTCAAACTGCCTTTACTTTCTGTCGGCAAAATAGATCATAGATCACTTTAATTTGGTGGAACCGAATGATATGCCTTGGAAACCATGTTCCTAAGAAAGACCGGGTTCTCGATGAAGGAGATAGTTAAGACGATTTTACTATAGCCTATGTTCTATTCCGGAATTAGCGCGTCAATTTGCGCCCACCCTCATGAAAATCGGTTTGGCCATTCTTGAGTTATAAACAGCGTAACTAACACGACTTTCTTATATATATATATATATATATATATATATATATATATATATATATATATATAATACATATAATACGAAAAAATTATGGGAATTTACTCATATAAACATGCTTCATGACCGGAACTTACAATTAGGTAAACGTGTTGCGAATTGTTCTACATTGAAAATTCCCAAGGAAGAGTTACAGACCACTCATTCGTATCCAACCCGTATATTTGATAAACAGAATGATAAATGGTTAGTAGCAGAGTTTCTCATAGTTTTCTTCACCCCCCATGAGATGTTATACACGCGAAGTATACCATCGAACAATATCCAGATATTGCCACGTGAGAAAATGGTAAAGGATGGCTCGAGTTCTTTTTCCAACGGAGTTTCACACGTCCAAGAGGCGCGAGGCGTATCGATGACAAACGCGAGATATCGCCCGCGTTTTTCCCATATGGAAAAGTCTATTAGACTGGTTAGATTGGTCGTCAGATCTGTGTTGGCCTTTTCGTCATCGATCCGGCCTTTCGCAGAGCGTTTGATAGCCATCTGAAATCGCTATAGAAGAGGTCAAGCGCCTTCTTGTGAAGGGTTCAAGGCAAATAATAACTTTCTATTTTAGTGTATGGAGCTTAAACTAGCTCCATAGCTCCATACTGCTACGTATGTCATATAATATTGGGGTAATCCCAGTTCCACTCTATAACTTCATCAGTCATAAATAGCGATACACAAACTAAATGTGATGACACTTATGTCTGGTCAACTTACAGCGTTTTGATTAATCAATTTCAGCAGCGACCAAGAAATTTATTTAGAAAAATAAATATAACTCCCCTCTCAAAATTTGTCGGTGTTCGTTTCAAGATCAACCAAAGATTCTAAAAACCGTCTGTGTTCTTGGATCCTGAAATTTTAGCATTGCTCCCGTCCCGAAAAGATGAAATTGTAGAGTTTCGGATAAATATTACGAAATCAGGATCGCAAATACTTCGGAAATGAAAAGAGTTTTCGATTTTAATTAATTACTGCTACCGATAAAGAGGCGATAAAGATATGTCTGTCCTACTATACTTGCATTGTTATTTATTTTTAATGACATTAGTTTATGATCGAGATATATGGGTTCTGACATAAAATTGTGAAGACATATATATTTGAGGCTTTACATGGAATACTCACAATCCCCATGAAAATTGTATACATGAGTGGGTATGATAGTGTAGAATTTACATCGTTGCCAACAAGTATAACAGAAGGTTTAGCAAAAAAGTTATTCGTGGATCGTGTAAACTTTTGTGACGCAACATTTTTCAGTCTAACTGATGACGAAGACTACAAAAATTATTCAACAATGAACAACTCCACTTTCACTTTCTTGTTGGAGAAAGTTGGTTCATTCATCTCCAAACGAGATACTGTAATGCGTTAATGAATGTATATCTGCAATAATCATCGACAACTCTTTAAAAAAAACTTTCAAAGTCCTTTTTTTAACAAAAAAAAAAGTGTTTACATGAAAAATGGTAAAGTTACACGATGTGTAAGCGACGAAACCTACGTGTTCAAACTGACAGTGAAGTGACCCCCATTCACGTAACGACGCCTCCCGCCATTCACGCTTCTACATCGAATGAATGAAGATAACATTATTCCGAATATTATTCATGAAATAAATTGCAATATAGTGTAAGATAGGTACATAGAGTAGTAATATCGCCTACTAAGAACAAAAAAAAAAAGAGCGAAACTTCAAAAATGGTGATTTTGAGTTAAACCCACCAAAGTATTTCAAAATAGCTCTTCTTTCATGAGCTAGAGTGGCGAAATTTTATTCCACTTCTTTACCACAGATAGCGGTACAATCGCCAGGTTTAGAGAAGCTCCATAGATGACTTTTCAGGACATGTGTTTCGCTTCTGAGATATTGAATAGAAAGGCGAAGTTAGGATGCAGCGAGCTTTTGAAGTAGATCGAGAAGAGTGTTGAGTGATGATTGCTGGGGTATATGAAAAAATCGGGGTGTTTATGTTAAAAGGAGAGGGAGGCATTCATCAACAGTTGTAATATGAGTTGTTGAATACTCGGGCGATTCGGTCAATCAGCGATGGAAATCCTGTATCAGACGAGGAATTTGACTACAAATCGAACAATGAATTGGACTACCGATCGAACAATGAATTGCTAGCTCAAGTTCCAAATGGCAATCCATGCTGCCAGACCTCAAACCGTATAAATACACGTAGGTATATAGGTATAAGTAATCTAGAGAATATTCTGGTTCAGACTAGATTGCAGATATCTAGACGTTGAGCTTGACATGTTTTGGTGAGGAAGGACAGTCTGGCTATGATTTGAATATCTGAAAGCCATATGTGACACCGGTGGTCCTCACCTTCGAGCGGCCCCATCGCATTTGATCTCAATATCTCGATGGACACGGCGAAGAGAAAAGGATGAAGGGAAAACGTCGAGGGAATAATCCTTAGAAAAAACTACCATCTATCCGGTCCTCCTTTTTTTCGAAGAGGAGTATCAAGGACCATCCTGAGTCCGTGCCCCTACCGGCGAAGACCGGTTTATCACAAATAGGCAGAAATCCGGGGCGATTTTTATTAAAGGTGAGGAGAACCGAAAAACGTAAAGCGATAGGATGTGCGGCAGAAGTGAGGGACCATGAATAGTATCATGTTTCACCGGAGCTTATCAGTCTTTGTTCGAGAAGGCCGTACCCTCTGACAACATAATAGACATGATAGGGGACAATAAGAGCATATGGGCGGACACACGATACGATCTTGGCTCGATCCGAAAAATATAATAGCTATTACACGATTGACTATTATAAAGAGATGGAGGGGTGGTGTCGTTTACAAACACAAAAACGTTTTTTTACGACAGCGTCAAGCTCAAACTTGTTGTTTGACAATCAATTACACTTTTGCTGCAAAAGTTCGAGGCACCAGAGAGCCGCATTATCGACCATTTCCTGCCCTTGTTGGGCGACCCGCGAATACCACGCATCAATGCAGCTCGGGTCTGTACCGCGTTTCGCACAATTGTGCACTGAACAATCGTCGGAATTTTTCAA
Organism: Adelphocoris suturalis; assembly: GCA_030762985.1. NCBI lineage: Eukaryota > Metazoa > Arthropoda > Insecta > Hemiptera > Miridae > Adelphocoris > Adelphocoris suturalis. The sequence goes on along the minus strand of CM061041.1, from coordinate 111,672,927 downwards.
CACCGAGCCGTCATTCATTTGTCAGTTCACACTCAACAGCGTGACATCACATTGCAAGACGGCGGAAAGAATTGTCGGGATCCATTTTGGTGGGCAGAACCAAAAAACGCCTGCCACGATAGGTGTGGAACAGCTTCCTCGTGTCCGTTACACGAATATATAAATCGTTGGGGACCAACTGAAGCCAAAGACTATCAATCCCTGAAAATGTCAAATAAATCGGAAAATATCACTGAAAGTCATGTTCGTTACAAAGATTTGAAGTTCGCACATGTGGAGTAGCTACTTATGATATAACCGTGATGGAAATATTATGAGGTAATTAAATTGTTATTTCCCATGTACTTTCCGAATGAGAGAGGTGGGAGGAACGTCGTTGAGAAAGTGACAAGTAATGGTTAAGGCGTTAAAGAATTCGCAGTGAAAACTATTAATTTTTGAGAGATGAAATTGATAGAGGACCATCCCTAGCCTGTAACTGACACATTCCCAGAATTTTCCATAGAAATAGAATGAAAATTGTAGCAGTGATACTTGTTACATGTTGTTAAGAAGTAATGGTCAACACGTTAAATACGAGACAAAATTTTGATTTTTGTGTAGAAAAAAAATTAAAAAATGCTACCTACCTCTACTTAGTGGACTGGGAAGCAAAATACATATCGCCGTAAAAATAACTTGGTCAAAAATACCGATGTTGAGATATCTATGAATTTCATCTTTGTTGCAGGATTCTAGCTGTCATAATTGTAAAACTATTTCGAGTCATAATTAAATGAAAAAATAAGCATTCCATCATTAGAGGAGGGAAAACTATCAGATCGAGGGGTCAAAAGACAAGACTGTCGTGGAATTTCTGGGGCTCTAATTGATTTTGACTTTGTTTTTAATTGTTTCGCTCACATTGCTAGCCATTATCAATAAATTTTGAATCGGTAGATTTTCAGTTGACCATATTGACCTGTTTTTGTCATTAGAAGTTTCAAAAAATGGATGGAGAGTGAGTTCAAGTATTATCACCCTCACATTGCTAGATCTGATCTGCGTCCTGCTACCACGATATGAACTGGTTCTTTTCAGTTCGAATTTCTTGTTGTGCTTATTCATGAAATTACTTATTCCAGATCGCTCACAAAATTCTTACCGTTTTAAACACCATTTCATAATAAACAGAGATCTTAATTTAATTCGAAGTGAACTGCAATGGCAATTTCTTTGTATACAAATTCAAATACCAAAATTTCTTTGGATATTCATCAACACAGCCTCTCCGTGATGCCTAACTCTAATTCTTTATTGTACTCCATTATAAGTTGTGACATTATTATGATCATGCATTCACTAATTTTCGAATCGTCGTCCATTATCACACCTTCTCAGTTTTTTGAGCTTGGATATGAATGAGAATTAAAAATTATGTGATTTAGCCGATGGCCATGGTGTTCATTCTCTTGGTATTACCCTTCTACACAAATCAGTGCTCAATATTAAATGTCCCCTCAGCATATATTCCAGAAGGTGAGCTGTTCAAATTCAAATTTTCAATTTGAATTGTTTTAATTCATCATTATCAAAAATTAATTCCCATTACTGAAAGAAATAAATCTGATTCAGTTGGGAACCTACCCAAGCAGGATCGAACCTGCGACTCTCATAGAACTTGTGGTATTCTACCGATTCCCCATACTGCCTCAGTAAAAAATTTCCATTAAAGAATAATATTTCTATTTCAACCCTTGAAGCTTTCCACGCCCGAAAGGCGTAAACGAGTGGATGTGTATCGATTCAGGTCTCATGTAATTGATTGAAACCAAATCATTAAAAGCGCTACTAAAAATATTACAAAAGATTATTATTTCTGGATAATTATTGAAAAGATCTTATTACATCATTATAATTCTAAAGATAACAGCATAGACATTGGCATCTATAGGAAGAAAATTAATAAAACGAAATAAAATACCAGCAACGCTTCATTAGGTATCAAAAAGCTATAATTCGTAATTATCTACGTAATCATCCGTATAATGGTTCCGTTTATAAAATAAAAACGACGTTTCCAGGCATCTACTAAAAAAATGTATGAAATAAATTAAAAGACCAAGCTGCGCTTTTATAGTCCGTGTATAACAAGGAAAGATAATCATTTAATAAACTAAATACCTTATTGGAAATGGAATCACAGTAAAAAATGGTTCATATCATCCAAAACGGGAGAAAGTACATCGGTACGGCTGGAGTCATTGGAGTCTTTGAATTTGAAACTTAATCTATTTTAAATATACCTACTATTCTGGTATTCTCATTTAGAATGTTTTCGAGGTTATGGTTTTCTGATATTCAAGTTCTACCTTAATATTATACATAGACCCCAGAATTGTTACCTACCTATTGGACGACAATAGAACAACCATGAAGTTATGCATACAAAATCTTGTGTTGGCACTCTTTTAATCATAGCACAAGTTCCTAGCCAGAATGTGGAACTTGGTTGAAAAATTATCATTGTAAGGAAGGTACCTAAGATTTCTTTAGCATTTGATGGCGTGAAGACTTACTAAGAACTTATACTCTTAGTAGCATAGTAGGTGATGAAAAATAGAAAACAACGGTACACGCTGATACATTGTGATATGGATATGTGTCATGACACCGTAAACAGACTCACGGTGTCTTAAGACTACGTGTCTTATGACACTCTCTAGAATGAACAGAAAAAACTTTTTCTACACTCAGCTGATCAGGAAGCAGTCCGTCATCCCATTCGTCTTTAAGTATTACAGAGAGGCACCCAATTGAAATTCAACTTTCTAGGTAGAGCAGGGCAGGATTTAGCTCATTCAGCTGATCAGCCTTGAGCCCATGATTTCATGTGTCTCTTGATGTTCTAGAGTCACAGAGAAGCTCAATACTAAATTTCAACTTCCTCGGGTGAACCTTGAGATAATTTTGCTCAATCTGCTGATTACGCTGGAGCCTGTCATTTCATTCGCCTCTTGATGTTCCAGAGAGACTCTCTATTTAATTTCAACTTTCAAAGATGAAAAGGAAATAGTTTGGCTCATTCAGCTGTTAGGACTGAGTCCGTCATTTTATTCGCCTTAAGATATCCCAGAGAGGCTCCATATGAAATTTCAACTTTCTAGGGTGAACAGGAGAGAATTTACCGCATTCTTGATCATTCACTCTTCATTCACGGATGAGTGAGTCATAACCACGTCGTCATTCAATTCGACACTTGCTGCCCCAGGGAAACTCCCTATCAAATTTAAATTTCCGATGGTGAACCGGAGATAACTTGGCTCACTCCGCTGATTAGGATGGATCTCGTTAAACATGCTTTCATACTTAATTACTTAGTAGGTTGTTTTAAGACATTGTCTTACCGCTGGGGGGTCACCCAAATTTTCCGTCATACTTATTAGGTAGTTTTGTTTTTTTTTTTTTTCTTGCCTTCGAATACCTAGTAGGTAATACCAAGTCCACGGAAACAAAAAATACGTCTCTTACTCCCGTTGAATTCTTCCCGCCATATTTTAAAACATATATGTAGATACTTGCCGAATTGAATTAAAATTGAGAGCTTTCAAACAAGTGGTGACGATTTTCTTGAGATGAAAACTAAGGGAGTTACACTTGCCCAAACAACGGGGCGGTTGTACGTGAAGTTCGCTAATAATTGTGATTGGCGTCACATGAATAGCATGAAGGAAAATTTGGCTAGCCTCTGGCGGTAAGACATATAAATGTCAACAATAACTTCCTCCACTATCCCAGAAAAACTTAGATTCAAAAATGGTTTTTGGGTTATTAAGTACCTTAATATTTAATTTGGTTATGCTAATACCTAGGAATAATTATTGTTCCTTCAAATAATACGCCAATGGTTTTAATAAACACATTTCATAACTACTTAAACATAGATTTGCTAGTTCTACAAAGTTGCTGAATAGTATATACTGTTAATCCATAATTACGCTTTTCGTCTTCCGACCCCAGCCCAAATGTTAATTTAGTGAGTCTTTCTTCTTTTTAACGAAAATTAAGGTCGGGTTTCAATTTAGTTTTTCAAGCCTCCAAAACTTTTGAACCACTTTCGTTCCCTCATCTTACTGCATCGTAATAACTCAACTACTGGCTCACTCAAGGATCATGCATAAACATCGAACCATCACTGGGCCAGTTGTCGCTTCATGGAGCGAGTTGATTCTTTTAATAAATTAATAACAACGCTATTTTCATTTATAAAAGCGAGAACAACCTTCCGAGTTGATGGGTTTTAGTGAAATTTTGGGTAATCCAAAGGAAATAACATGCAGCTCGTCGGAATGAGCTATTCTATGAGGGGACTGACCTGATGGATGTTATTTATAACTTCATTTTAATCTCTGATAGAGCTTTTGGAACTTTGAAACCTTCCAGCGCATACTTGGTCTTGTTTTTCTCAATTAGTTTTCAGTACATTATAGTCCGTACATTGATTTCTACTTGATTATCACTTATTATTCATACAAGTAACCTTTTATACCTTAATCAATTTTACTTATTCAACTGTGAGCGGTAACATCGAAAATAACAGCTGTTGTCGCTGGCCCTTACAAGAGAGTGGATCCCCTCCTACGTGTTCAGTTAACTTCAATCGAACCACATCAGAAAACCAATAAATATTTTTATCGGTTGTATAAATCTATGATTTTATCACTTCATCCTTCATTGCTCACTAAAACTTTCTTGTTCGTAAGCCAAACATTTCAGAGAAAACTAATGTCTTTGGAAAGGTCGGCCACTGCAGGAGGAAACAGTTTCACAATATTACTATTAATTTTATTTCATAGCAACATTCATTAACTTGATCACCAAACTCTTTCATACCAGAACGTCTCCCATACCGATTTGTATTGTAAACATCTTGTTTGCTTAGTAGGTAGTTGCTACGTTCGAAAATCCTAGTGCTGACAATAAATGAGCTTCAAAAGGAAATGGAAGTTTGATGAGATTTGAGAAAATGGAAAAAAAACCAACTATATGTTTGATCTCATAGTTCACAGATCAGTGTGTTCGTGTAATCAATAATGTAATTATGTTAGATATATATTGGATATATAGGTATCTACAGCGAATATTTGACATGCACCATAGAGTTCTATCTAAATGATAACCCCCTCCCACTCCACCTTTCTATACTAAAACCCAATGCAGACCTATTTTTATAAGACACAGTGACCGTCAGATGGCTAAAAATTTATTTATTTTCTTGTTATTCCACCAGACATTTTGTATTACTGTTAAATTTGGTGAACTGTTCTATGACTGGTTATGCTGTACCACCTTTGCGGTACTGGTTTCGACCAACTATCATCAGCTAACATTCTGATCTATCATACATGATAGAAGGAGAAGAATAGGAAGAAGATGAAAAATAAGAATAATGACAGGGAGAGATGGAAAGAGTGATGGGGGGGGGGGGGGGGGGGCAAATACCTAAGATTGGTAGCGGCAGTCCTATGTATGAGGGGACCAATCCCATAGGAAGCACAGTTTTTCTGCGAGTACAAGGTTCACCTGAATGTTATATTCAACTAATCAGTATTATCTTAATCATTCAACAGCCAACAATGTCAAAATGTTCTTAAGGCTCAGTCAGTACCTGCGATCATATTGGCTACTGTTCAGTTCATTAGAGCCATTACCTCAATTACTTACTTGAATTTATTTCATTAGAGCCTATAGTGAAGTATAGGAAAGTAAACAACCATTCCAGGTTGGGGCTTTTCGTAGGAATGCCTCGGGCGTCACGGACGTCACCAGCTGTCCTCCAAATGGAGGATCAGAATTCGTTCTGATGATTTCGCTTGAAGCTAGTTATTGCTCAGCCCCTTTGAGTGGAGAGGGGTTCGCCGTACAGAAGCGTGAAAATTACGAGAAAGAAAAATTCTGCGGTCACCCATTCAAGAACTCACCAAGCTCGACGTTGCATAACTTCGCTAATCGCATTAGAAACTGTTCATTGCAACGCCTAACCCGTACGGCGCCTATACTGGAGATTCTGTGGATTATTTCCGCGTGCATTTACTATGGTTATGCTCAACCATCAAAATCCAGTTCATAGTAGTTTATATGTACATGGTTGAAGGAATACTTACCAACATATTATATTAAGCCTGTCCTGTCTATGAAGTCTGTGGAAACAACCTACAGAACCCCGTGTACCCTGATCGAATTTAAAAGAATTAAATGAAAATTCTGCCTTGCTGATTAAATTGTTATTGGCAAAACCTCAAGAATTGTATTACATCGTATTTCTTGATCTGCTGGTTAACAAAACAATTTCCTAGGTAAAATAATGAAACATTATTTTTCCAGGCCAGTATTTCCTGAGTGACCAATGATTGTTCTTCCTCATATGATATAACTATCCTAGTTTAGCAATACGGATGGACCTCAGGAAGATCTCCTTTGTTGAAACTCCCAGTCAATTAAACGAGATAACTTCGAAGGAACTCTTTTGTACTACGTGGCGAGCTATACAAATTACTTCCTCCCCCTATAATACTGGCACGCTAAATTAAATTTAATGAATGCCCTCGAGAATGGAAATGCTCAAAGCGGTGTAAGAAAAAAAGGGGGTGGGAAGGGGGCATAGCCAGTTGCTCTTCAGTAGAGAAGTAGTGTATCGGGTGACTAGCAAGCGACATCCGATACTTCTTTGGAGCCAACGGCGTGGTGATGGGGCGGTGAGAGGGGAAACTCACTACACGCTCAATTAGACGGCACCCATCCTTTCAAACGACCCGGTTAACTGCGGATTTGTTAGTCTAACCAGCTTCTTGTTCGGTTATGTGAGCCATACTGGGTAAACGTATTCGAAAATACGATAAAATTGAGAAATATCTCATGGATGACTGTACTCACGAAAAGTACCAGAATGTACTGACAGAATAATGAACGCAATACAATGGGAGAAGTTGATCATTCCAAATCCCAATGGTCTGCAATGAAATAAGTACGTAGCAATCAATACAATGAAAATCCAAGACCTCCGAAAATACAAGACCAAACTATATGAAACTTGTGTTAAAAATCACATTTGGGGTCTAGTTGGTCCTAGAAGCTCGGCATAAATTTTTATCAACCCTAAAGGGATGCATTAAAGGGCTGAACATTTAAAAATCGAGATCTCGAAAACTTTTTATGTTTAACAGTTATAATTTTTTGCTAGTCAATGATAAATTTAATCCCAAAGAATCTATTAAAACCAACCGCAACGCTACATAGCCCGCAAATCCTTTTAACAAGCTTAATTTCCACAATATCCAACCGGTTCTTATGAAATTATCATGGTATGTGCGGGTTAGGGTGAAGATGGTCCCCTATGAGTTTCGTTTCCCAAACCAATACTTCACTCGGCGCTTGTGTAAACGTAAGTTCCATCAACCATCATTTTCTCACGCCCCCGTTGTCCGCTCTCGCTCAGATTCAGAGGATAGGTGGGGGAGGTTAATTTGAGCATTTTCTAGCAATTTCGACATATTCCTATCATTAGTAGCTATTGCGCATGCGCGAGAATGTATTCCTTTTCAAACGAGCCTAATTTCAACAGTTTTCACCAGATTTTGATGAAATTTTCTGGGAATGTGCGGGTTAGGCGCATTCCGTGAACTTACATCCATTGAAACACCTATCCTTCTCCACCCATACCCAATTTTGAGCAGGTTTTTCGAGTTTTGACGAGCCCTACTTTCATAGAATTGAAGGATAGAATTTGCAAACGAGGAACTCATGAGATGGAAATATATTCTACAGCCTCCATTAGACTTGGATGGGATTTTATCCATTATTATTTTTTCTAATGGGCAAAAGGTCAATGATGATCCCTTAGAAATTCTGATGCAGTTGGATCAATGGAAGAAACTGCTCATGCGAGACACGAGAAATTACCCATCTTGATGTCCTTCCTGACTAATTGTCTGGGTTTTCAGACATTTTCATTAAATTTCAAGGATTAAGCAAAGCTTTTTGTTACAGGTGGTGATCTAGATAACACATTGGTATATACTTCTTCCCTGAATGTATGGCCCTGTGAAACACTTTACCTATATAACATTTTACGGGTATAATAATAAAGGACGCTTTCATCCGAGGGAATTGGGTGGCTTGCAGTGCAATCATGAAGATCAAGCCTATTGAAAATCACGACTGCTCATACAATTATAATACGATTGCTATGTGCCACAATATTTCCAGCAAATACTAGAATGAAAAATAAGTACTGTGCGGGCAATGATATTTTCCTCAGCTGAGTGTGCTGGTGTACGTAATGGTAAAGCCAATCTGAAAAAATTCTTGAGTATCTTTTATAGGTACTCAGTCAGCCTGTTGCAACCCCAGTTGCACATACTAAATGAACTACTTTCAGGTTTTATGTACCTTCCTATACGCTTTAGTTATTCGTAGGTTATGTTAATAAATCGCAGCACATTAATTCATAATAATATTATCCTTCGTGGCACCGGATATAATAAATTTGATAGATGTCTTTTCGGACAATCTATCGCTTAATTTGTAAAAAAAAAAAAAAAAAAAAAAAAAACGGAAGGGTGTCACAGTTTCAACGCCGTTTAATTTGGCGCTAATTTGAAATCACGTTGTCGTCACCACTGTGTTTGACAACTGTATTGATGAAGGTCAGATAGAGGAAAGTAGACAAATGGATTTGAACAGGATGCTAGCAAACAACATCAGTCTTACTGACATGAATGAAGTTTCCTGGTGCCTTAACTCATACCTGCCACAGGAAATCTTGAAATCCAGATACTATCATTGTTCCAGGTGCATTACATATATGTAGTGATATCGGCAATAATGACCAGACAGTGCCTTCATACTATCTTGCTACCTGGATTGAGAAAGACTCATAGCTGAACGTGATTTTAAAGAGTTGCTCTTTTTCATGATCGAACAACCAATTCTAGCTGAGGCTTGATGATGGGTTTCACTGATTTGACGGTACTTCTCACAAACAAAAGAGTGCGCTATCTATCGCGATCTCGAGTTTATGCATTCATTAGCCTTCTAGATACTTTTAGCACAAGATTGCAATAGAACTATCACACTCCACTACTAGCTTTGTTGATACCGTGAACTCTGTCTCGACATCAAACTCCTTTAATTGGTAGCAGATCGTGGTTCAGTTATTGAAGGAATTACGTTCGGTATTTCAGTCCACTAAATGTTGAAAGACCCTTCGAGATGCGAAACAGCACCTAAGGTCTTCAGAATGAACCCAAAATATCCCCTTGTTCCATACATAAATAAAGATAATTTTCCTTGATTTTCAATACTCTCTTCTCTCTATTCTCCATTATATTTCTAATTGATTCCAACCTTATTATTTCACTTTCAAGTAGTGAATTCCCAATTTCATAGTCCCTAATGAGGGCAAAGCCTCAAACCAACTTGAGCAAATTATCCTTTTGCCTTTTGATTATGATAGCCGAATGGCTGTTGACACTTCTGATAGTAGAATCATTCTCAATTCATCCTGTTTTCATTTTCTATCATGTTATTCTCATTTACCAATCCATATATTCACTAAGGAACATTAGTTCTCCATCCAAATTATTCGATTAGTATCTAGGCGTGGTAGGGAGCTATTGAGTTTTGTGGTTTTCCAGTAGTCACTTCATGGACTGGAACCCATACTTCATTCTCACATTTTACATAATTTTCCGTCAAAAAAGTATGTTCATGAAGTGAGATACCACGAAGTTGAACGCGCTTTGGTACGATATTTTGCTTGCGATGATTTCGTGGCCGAGCTAAAATATAAATTTTGAGCTACTAATAAATACTTGAGTATTTATATATCAACCAACAACTCAACCAAGGTATTATAATATAGAATAGTTCAACCACTGTCCATCATTGGAATTTTACAATCACATAGGTGATGGACAGGTTGTATGGTAAGACCAGCAGACATCTTGGTCCTGTACTCGCATCTATTAGTATAGAGACAGTAATTTCACTTATATGTTCTTCGCCGTAGCTTGATCCTATTGAATGCAATCATTATTTAAGTCGATCATGAATTTGATTATGATCAATCAAAGACAATAACTCGAACGTAGAACACGAAACTTTTATATTGCTGTGTCAGTGTAGAAGGCGGACCTTTGAAAAAGCCAGCTCAACGTTGAATGATGCATGACAAAGATCATCGCTAATTGTTTATTCCTGATTCGTTTAATGACTTTTTAGTCGGTTTATCACCACTTATCCCAGTTTCTTCGTTGTCTCATCTTGTCCGTAAAGGAGCGTTTCTTCAGGCTTGCTCGTGACAAAGATTTTCTCCATGCCTTTCTCCAATCTTGGGGCTCCGGTGCGGCAACAATCAAACAAATCTCATTAATCCGCCGGAACAATTAGTCCGCCCCGTAACGATTCATTACTCGGAGCGTTTGAAGGAAAATTACACAACGTCCTATTAATGAAAATGAGAATTAAAAACGACAAAAGGCAATATCGGTTTCTTAATTACTCTAATGATCCGACGGCTTGATGCAATCAGTTAGGACTGATAGGTTCCGAATGGAGGTGGTGGGTATCATGTTAGTGAATGGGTGACCATCAAAAGGACCTGGAGGGATCTTATACCTATTGTTCTCTAGTGAACACTGAACAGCGCATCCTCAAAGCACGCACCGATGAGCAATCGATGAGGGCGATGATTTCCTCCAGGATTGCATTTACTCAACAAGTCTACCACGAAATATAATCACTTTATATAATGAGATCAATCACAATTAGAAGAAAAACAAAGTAATCAGTGACCTATTTAGGGGATCATGCTACGTACGAGTACACTCAAGAATTGTCAGTTTGAAGTTAAGCTCAATTTTATGTGTGTTTAAGGGTAAAACTAGTAAGATAGTTATGGAGTAAAACCCAGTTTAACGGAGTTGGATAGATCTGTTATTGTTACCATTCGATTCAGCGTGAAAAATACGTAAAAACTGGACCCAAACTGTATTTTCTTAGAGAGTAAAACAACAACCCTTGATTTAATTGAAAAAACCACACATACAAACATACTTTTCTCCTCCAATTAGCCAAGTTAATGTAAAATTCACTAAAAAGTTCAAAAGCATACTTACAGTTTGATAAAGTTTTTCCCAAAGAGCACTTGCCGATTAACCTCCATACTGTAAGCAGAAAAACGGAAAATGATGAAGTTATGGCCATTTTCGTAAGTGGTCGAAAACAGGAAAAAATCTTAATAAGTAAAAAAATTAAGATTTTCAGCTGGCTAAAAGAAAATAATATTCAGTAATTCAAAAGAACAAATTATATATTTTTAGCTTACCTATTTGCAGTTTTATAGATTTTCACCAAATATCTATGAAATTTAAGTAGGTACATTATTCAGATAATTTTTTGCATAAATTGTTTGGTGTTCTAGTTCGTTGTTAAACATTAATAAACTTTTTGACTACAGTTTTACTAAATAATACAAATGTATCGCGGGTTTTAGTGATTTTTCCGTGTGTATATTTTTTTGGAATTTGACCAATAAATATGCTCAAACCAGTCATACAGCATGATCGTATGAGCGAATTTTCTTAAATTACCTATCGTATTATATGTATGTTAAATTGTATTGAAATTTGAGCAATTTCAGTAGAAAGAAATTGTTAAAAACCAATTTTATGGCAAAAAACTCGTATTAAATAAAATTCGGTGATTCAAATTTTTTTTTTTTTTGGATTTTTAGGTTTTTAAAAAGGGTTTTCGGTTTTATCAGCCAATATTAATGAAATTTAAGTACGATTTCCAGCATAATTTTGTGCAAACGTTTTTTAATGTCCTAGTTAATCGTTGATAATTTTGTTTTGACTGAAACTCCGCTAAATATGTTGAATTTATCGATTTTTGGTTGCTTTTAGACATATTTAGTGATTTTTAAGTACATTTTTTTTAAATGTGAACAATTTAATGCGCTCAAAAGTATTTGGTCAACTAACTCATCCTTTCGTTTGCAAAGCTTGATTTTTTGGCGCAAGAACGGAACTTTTATTTCATTCTCAAGGAGAGTTATCGTCCGCAATGACAAATATTTATATAGGTACGCATATATTTTATTAAAAGTCTTACTACCTATTTTATTGAGGTTTTTTAATGGTCTATTTGATTAACCCAGCGGTCTCCCAGTAACGTATTTTTTCCTTCTTCCATGGAATCGGGATTGTGTTGGAAAAAAAAACATCCGATCCTGACTTGGATCGAACGGTTAGTTCAGATCCGTGAAATCGGTGGAACGCCCAACCCTAATTACAGTTTATTCATTTGCTAGAAGCACATGTGGGGAAAAAACAAGTAATGGTCACTATAAAATAAAAGTCTGATGGGTTACATTCAAGCAAATAATTATATTGAAAACTTGGGAGTGAGGCATGAGAAGTCAAAAAGAACTATGTAAGAAATTAGACTCCAGTTCTGCAAGTAATCAAAACCCCACATCCCCCTCAATGATCAAACTTGCCTAAGACCATCTTAATCGGGACAGAAGTAGTATAAAAGTTATATAAAATGTTATGTAATACGAGATCGTTACGTGCGGAACAAGCTTCATCACGAACCCATTCTCTGAATGAGCACATAGCCCATAATCCACTCTTTTCTCTTGCACTTCTTACCGTTAGGCGTCCAGTATTAAAGAGACATTTTTTATTAAATGAACCGACCGTTCCGGTGCGTAAGCGCCTCCCGATTTTTATGTAAATACCCCCGACCCTCCCCCATTCCACTTTCAAACTATTTCTCTGAAAACTTGAAGACCCTCCAGCCTTGGACCAAGGCGCCATCCAAACAACTTCCCCTCTCCGGCAACTCGACACCACTTCCTGTTTTTCAAAATGTATCACTTCTTCGCGTAACAACAACAAAAAACTTGGTAAGCCTCCTTCCTTTTTGTTTCAGCCCCTGAGGTTTATTTTCTAGCTAATGAGAAGGGATTTCCAGTTGAATGAGGCATCCTTGCTCCCTCATAGTATTTATATTGGTAGGAATCACGGATGAGAAATTTCGACTTTGCAAACTATCGTTTCGTGTAAAAGTACCAGTCATGCAAAGAAATAGTTAACTACTAATTTGATGCAACATAACTCGTTATAATTACGAATTCTTTGATTAAAAAAAGATTTGAAATTTTAAGAGTTTTAAGGGAGTTTTTATCGATTGTTCAGCAGGTAAATAATAATTAAATTCAAGTACATTTTGCTGCATAATTTTTTGCAAAAGCTATAATACTATAAAGCTGTAATGTTTTAGCTCGTCGTTGATAAACTTTATCTGACTACCATTTAGCTAAGAAATATCGATTTAACGATTTTTAGAGTGTGGTGATACGAGCGGTTTTAAATCATGTAGAGATTAGGAAGAGAGAGAGCTGTAAGTAACATTCAAAGAACAGCACAGCTGAGACCCCCCTCCCTCCACGCCTCTCTCAGAAACTGTGGTGGTACAAGTACGAACTAAAACTAAATCACTCGCGACGAAGTTGTGGAAACCCATTTAAAAACGGAAGTTAGTGAAAAACGTTGTCTATTTCCACGAAAAATAAAGAGTTACACTGTTAAATCGATTTCGACGGTTAGGCCATCATCAGTAACAAACAATAACTGAAGATACATTAGAAAGGACACAGCTTTTATAGTAACAGGTGAAGGGAGATTGAATCCCATTGGTCAAGAGAAAGGAAAGGGACAGGAGGTACAACCAATGAAGTACAAACAAGGTGACGGGGGATTATAGCTAATTAGATGAAGTGAAAGGGGGAAATAACTAAATATGGTTTCAACATTGTGAAGGGATAATTCCAAGCTTTATAAAAATGGACCTATTAGTGGTGAAATATATTGAGGTATATCCTCATTTAAACATTTATCAGATCTGTCACTTTTGATAACATGGAATTTTTCAAGTACATTTTGTCCCTTTGGACAAAAATGAAGAAATTCTACAAACTGTCTATCTGTCAAATCAAAATTGTAACTATGATTGGATTCCTTAAGATGTTTCGCAAATGTAGACTTACCCTTATTTTCCCTGAAATCCTCCTGATGCTCGTCTATTCTTTCCCTGAATTTCCTACCAGTTTGACCGCAATATTCGTAGCCACAAGAACATTTTAGTTTATAAACCCCACTTTTATCCTGAACATTGATTTTGTCCTTAACGGATCCTAGTAATGGTTTAAGACTATTTTTAGTTCTAAAACCTACTTTGTAACCTCTCGGTGATAGAATTTTGCCGATTTTATACGAAATTTTCCCATAATAAGGTATACTACTTTTAAATTTTTTCTCGCTACTCTTTTTCCTAAGAACATTATCCCATATGGTATCAACGAGATCTCCTCCATATCCGTTACTAGCCGCTATGCTTTTGATAATGGATTTTTCTTTTGATTAATTTTGTTCACTCATTGGAATAGACAGTGCTCGGTTAATCATACTATGGAAGGCTGCATGCTTATGGACTAAAGGGTGATTTGAAGTACTATGGATAGTTATATCGCTATAGTTATGTATCTTTTCTATAAATTGAAAAATCATGCTTTTCGTTTAAGAAAGAGATGGATAGATCTAAAAAATTGATCTTGTGGTACAAGTGGTATTAAAGTCTGTAGAGATTAAGAAGAGAGGGCTGCAAATAAAATTCAGAGAACAGCACTGTGCTGAGATCTTTCCCCTATTCCCGCCACTGACGGATGACGAGTATTTTTGTCTCAACCATATTTATCTTGACGGATGACGAGAATACTCGCCTAGCGTTCTAAGTTCAATCATCCCCGTTTTCTGCACTCCCAGGAACCCTAGCGGTAATTAAAAATACCCAAAACCTTTTGTAAGATCCTTCGGATGACGGTCGATGCGTTGGTAAACGAAAAAACCTATACAGATTAAGTGAGGAATGTGGTACTGCTTTGTTCGTAGATCTTTGTTTCCTTATATACCATACTCCATCAAGTTATTGAATAAGTAGTTTTATCATACTCTCATCCCAAAAAAGGTACCTATGATACATCTGTTTAGTATTATACTTCAAATATGATCAGAGTTTTGTTCTTGTAATTCCTGAAAAAAATAAAATGAATTATTCCTGATTCTCTTGCGAAAACGAATTAAGAAGTATCACCGTCCCAAACATGCAATTAGCCTTGAATAATTTTGTTGAAAATACTAAATTTGAAGGAATTAGGAAGAGTAAAACCAGACTAATATGCAGTTTAGTGAAAGCAATATTTTCGGCCGGCAGAAGGCCAAAACAATTCACGTACGTACAATTGCACGGATCCAGACTAATACAGGCAGGGGGGCGCGCCGCCACTTGAAAAATTCCATCTTAAAAGGTTTGTACTGGTTGTGGTATCAGTGATCAGTAATCACTATCTCACTGCCAGTACCTTACACGCTGTGTAATGACCATAAATCCTCCAAGTGGTACACCGCTAGTCTATCGTCAATCTGTGCTGGTCTAGTGCATGGCGCACTAGAAGATAAAAAAATATGCTATTTTTTCCCCCCACAGCCATGGGTTGGTATATTGAAATAGCTGACTCGCGGTTGTACATGCAACTAACTGCTTGGATCATCAGTCTCAGAGGCACTGACGAAATTCTCTTCCTCACAATTAAAGTCAAGTGAACTCATCTATCGGAAAATCACCTGTAATTGATTCTGCACATAATTATAGATCGCTAAGCACGAACGCGATCTAATTTTTGTCAATAAAAGCTGATCAAATTAACATGAGCCACCTTTTCAACGACCTCCTAATTGGAATTGTCAAACCACCATAGCCGTTAAATGTTTTACAACATGATTCCGATTTTGAACTGGGATTATTTTTAATGAAGGAATTTATGGCCCGAAGAATCCACTACCGATATTCTGAATTAACACCAAACCATAATCAAGTATTTCATCTTCGGTATTATTAATATTCAATAACTATTTCTTCTCGACAGCCAATGAGGTTTATACTTGTAACAACAGTTTTGCTTCAACAGATGATATTTCATTGAAATAATGATCTAATCGTTTTATCATCCAATTAGATATTAATTATTCGTGGCATACTTTATTTCAGACATTCTCAGTATTAATAATAATGATTTCAAAGGGTTGAATTAGAATTCTGAGCATCGTAATAAGAATACCATATTTATAAATGACTAATTTGACTAGCTTTCATTTTTCGTGGGTTTCCTATCAATCGTTATTTAGGTTCTGAAAAGAAGAAGAAGAAAGAGATCATTTGAGTGTAATTAAATTTTAAATTTGAAGGAGGTATAGCTACGTTAATCCAAACAAACATGCCATCGAAGAAGAATATTTTTAATAGCGTATAAATCGATTTTATTGCTGGGTGTTAGTATTCGCGAACCGTTTCTTTGTCGTAAGACTGGCATCTTATAGCTAAATATCAAACTAGGCCGTAAGCAACGTGTAGGTTTTCTTATGATTGCGAGTTACTGAGTCGATAAATGTGCCAAAAGAGGTATCACTTCGATCGTAATAATGTAACCGACATAGAAACAGCCTTTTTTCCACTGTTTAATCGATACTTATAGGTGAAGATAGAAAATAAGTGTGGGTCCGATAATCAAAATCATCCTTTTGTAGATCAAACCTTTTAGGGACGTCCCTCGCCAGCACAAGACGCCGCCCAAATTGTAAAAAGAGGAATAAAATCAGTATCTTGAAAACGGATCGTTATATTGATTTGGGGATGGTTTTATTCAATCAAAAAGAAAATATACATGAGACAAAAAAGGAAAAATAGTTTAGAAAATCCACAGTCATGCATCACAACCACATGAACGAATTTTTGGATGGAAAAAAGCCCAATAACTAAAAAAGTGACAAATATTTCAAATTTCATCATAAAATCTGAATTCTGACCACGATAAAAATTTTAAACCAAAAATTAAATCATCATAATTGTTTTAAAAAATTGCAAATTATGCACCAACAAGTGCGAGGTTGTAAACTAATGTGATAAAACTTTATTATGATCTTAAATCTGATTTATTATGGTTTACATACTTCATTCTGCGTATTGGTAGGTGCAAACGTTTTTTACGCCCGTTTTCGCCTTGTATGGGCTAGTTAGGGGCCAAATCCTAAAGGTAATCAGGGACCAATTAAAGCTAGCTCGTTCGGTTGCCCTAGACAAACGGCAATCGTCCTGTCAACCCACAATGGATAATAATGGTAACTCGAAGGACCACTCCAATGATTTATATAAAGGAGATTGGAGACTCCCTATCTGATAGTTAAAAGATAATTGATGCAACCTAGCTGACTGATAAGGTGGGTGCCGCAATACATGAACTGGTACATAAATGAGTGCAAAATTCAAAGACTATAATGGTTATATTTATAGTATAGATGGGAGAAGGTAACATTTGGACTCACCAGGACTTAGGTAGCAAGGTATGATCCTGATATGCCATGTGGCACTGAATTTACTGTCCCAAGGTAATGAGATTTTACCATCAATCCAAGAAGGCTCCACTGCGATGTCGCTGATGACGAGGATCAGGTCTGAATCAGTAATTGATGAGTTCGGCGATTCTTCTCCAATGATTCCCTGAGAACGGGTGCGACAAGTTGAAGGACTGTACAGATTTCAACGCCGGCCGGCAAACCACGGATTCCTGCGGGAATACGGAACACCGATCGCGACTGTGCACTTCCCGACGATAGTAGAGATTATATGTAACTCAAAGAATCCAGCACTTAACTTGGAAGGTGGTTTAGAAACGTATACGTTATAAAATTGCGGACTTGAGGTAGGTGATAGCAGGGAGAGAACGGAACGGGACAAAGCATCGAATTGAATAAATGGCGAGCAGACAACGGTGGCGCTGCGGAAAAGATTGCATCCACAGATGACTACAAATGCCACTAGAATCCCGGTAGAACCACTTCACCACACTTTTCCACTCACAAAAGTGTACAAATAAATTTATAATTTTGCAAATACAAACAATTGAATTATAAGAATATTTATAAATTAATAACAGGTTGTTCATACATGGAACAAACTTTCAGAAATTCGTGGGATCCATGATGATGCAATAAGCTAACTCCATAATGAAGTAGCCTTCAAAAAATGTTACAAGAAACGCGTGTGTGTGAGTAAAAGAGTAAACACAGAAACAACAGAGTGGAAGCGGCGTGTCCACGCCTATATCAGTGATTTTATGTTTACACCCAACTGCATCATAATTCCTTTCACTATTCCAATTAAATGATAATTACGACCGAATCTGCCGGTATCGCTAGCTGAAACTTTCACTTCAGGTTTGTCAACACAACAGCTAAAATACAACGAGTAAGTATATGTTTGAAGAACTTTATTTCCTTTGAACATTTAAAATATCTCGCAATTTTCGAAATCATACTGGGGGACCGAAACTCGTAAATCAAAGAAAATGGGACACGCTGAATATGAACATGTCAATTTTTACCGCTAACACGGAAAAACATCGTAGCATGGATATGTCTATTTGATTTTCAATACATATTTCAAATGACAGATGCGAAATGAATCATGACAGGTGACAAGATACAGGCTACAGATGCATTATGACCCATGAGAGGTGATAAATATCTATGTCAAATGTCTCAATTAAACTAGCTCAGTCAGCTGATCAGAAAATACCCAATCAATTCAATCGTCTCTTAGTGCCCCAGAGAGTCCTCCATATCTAATTTCAACATCCCAGGATGAACAAGAGATTAGCTCACTCAGCTCATTAGGAAAGATCCAATAAATTCAATCGTTTTTTAGTGTCCCAGAGAGTATCCGGATTAAATTTCAACTTCCTAGGATTAACAGGAGAGAATTTAGCTCCTCACCTGATTGGGATAGATCCAGTTATTTCAATCGTCTCTACGTGTCCCAGATAGGTACGTTGCGATACTTCCGATATATCGTGGTATCGATACTTCTCTTCCGATATCACCGATATTTTTATCGATACTTTGCATCCGATATTATCGTGGACTCGATACTTTCTCCCGATATTATCGGAAGTATCGATACTTGGTGACTTTTTTGTTCTTTTTTTATTATAATTTTCCCACCACAAATCCAGGAGACAACCAGCCTGCCCCAGGCCCTGAGAAGAGTTCAGAGTGAAGGTATCAAATGAAAAGTATCGATACCAGATTGGTATCGATAAGTATCGGATCTCCATAGTGATAAGATAAAAGCTGAAAGCAACCTGTTGACTTCATTCCTAACATAGTAGTATATTATTATTCTGTGATTCCTAAGTGGTGAGTGCAGTAGTACATATTTGCAAAAGCAGCTTTTCCTGGGCAGCATCCCAGAGGACGAGTGTTTTTGAAGTGCGTTTTTTTTTAATGAACCTCCTGAACCACCTTAATGTATACCTACCTACGTATTTTTTCTAACGTACAGTTTTTATAGTGTACACATAGTTTCTGCATTTTTATGTACTTACATTGGGGAATTTCTAATATAATAAACTATCATAAGATTTTAAATGTACGTGAATAATTATTGACAAATCTATAGCGTTCCACCCACCTGTTTTTTACACGTAAAAAAAAGTATCGAATTTATCGATACTTTTAAGCCGATATTGTAAAGTACCGATACTTTTCTTTCGATAATATCGGGTATTGATACTGCTAAAAAAATATCGGATTGTATCGAGTATCGATACTTAGGTGGTATCGCAACGTCTCTAGTCCCAGAGAGTCACCTTATCAAATCTCAACTTCCTAGGATGAACAGGAGGCAATTTAGCTCACTCAGCTGAGTAGGAATGAGCCAATCATTTCAATGGTCTTATAATTTTTGCTTCAGAGCTTTAGGAACACATCAGCTGATCAGAGATCTATGAATCGTTCAGTAGCTTCAGCTTACAAATTCCAACTATCCAATAGTATACCTACCATGTAGATACCTAGTGCCTTCTTTTCACACTATTCGTTCATTATGGGTACTATTACTATAGTTACTATGGTTGCAATATTAGTGTATTACTTTGCGTAATAAATCAGCTTTTCTTGACACTACAATGGCTTAGGGATCATGAGATGTTGTGTTAAAATTCGAGAATTCAAAAATGCGGCGAACGATTTTCCTGCTATGAAAACTAAGGGAGTTACACTTCGCTAGTAACGCATTAGTTGTACGTGAAAATCAATAGAAATAAAAAAATTGGCCGTGTTGGAAAACGTTTATAGAAACCGTTTCATTTTTCTATAGGTACTAATTTTCGTACTCACGTAGGCTAGCCAATAGACATATCCATGTCAAAAAAATTTGGTTACATATCATTAGAAACAGCAAAATTAAAAACGTGTACAAATTTTATAACATCGAGATCAAACAGAAACTCGTAAACGAGTTCCACTATCTGCTTTACAAGCAGATACCATGTTACATGGATATGTCTTTTTTTAAATTAATTTATTGCTTTTATACAATTTATACAATTTTTCCTGGACACACCAAGATCTGAAGATGTCCTCAGTAAGAGGACGAAACGTTATCAAATAAAACAATAAATGAAATAATTTCATTTATTTTCCCTGGGCCGCATCCCGACTAATTCCAACAAAAGAACGGTTTACTTATAGAAATGTTGAAAATAACTGTGGAGAGAAGCCACTACAATGAGTTGTTGTTAACAGTCGACTGTTGTCAAGAGGATGAAAATGTTTCCTATGGAGTGGAGTAAATGATGCTATTGCTTTACGTTAAGAATATTGTAACCGGCTTATTAAAATTGTTTATAGTCCAATCAAGTTAGTTTAGGAATGTAGCCAGGTACGTAAGGAGGGGGAAATTGGTAGCTTGAGATGTGAACATTTATCACATAAATCAAGCGCTTTCCAACGAGTGGCGAACGATTTCTGTGCGATGAAAACTGCGGAAGTTCCATTCCCCTAGCAACGGATGGGTTGTACGTGAACATCATTAGAAATTGTGACATCAAATATTGCGTGACGAAAATTTTTGGTTGACCCCCCCAGAGCAAAGACATATTCATGTCAAAAGCCTAACCACCAAAAACTATACGAGCAGGCTCACTTGTAGATTTAAGCTCAATTCAGTCTCGACAGGTCTCCGACATTTTTGTTAGTCCCTGGATGAAATTGATTATAAATTCAGTAACTCCGGTCTCACTTTTGAAAATAAAAAAATAAAATAAACAACCAAAAAACTAACCGTCAAGTCCTGAATAAAAAATAAAAATGAAAAATAAATAAAAAAGAAACCCAAAACGACGTTCTTAAATAAATAATGAAACCCAGCGGTCCCATTCTATGGAAGCTCAGCCGTCTTGGAACCTTTGGGATAAATTATTCACAGACTCTCTCTCAACTCTCGAAACCCCCTAATTTTCCAATTAAATTGTCGCTCTTTGTTCATAAATATTATTTATAGCCGGGGTAACGTAGCTGTTACGATTCAAAAGGCGCGGAATTTCAATGGACTTACCGTTCGATAAGGATCACCACTGTTAGTGGAAGCGTGTGGTTATCGGAGCACGAATTTTAATTTTTTGTTTTTTTTCGCCATTAAAAAGAAAAGGATGGAGTGGAAAAAAAACGGGGGTTTGTTGGAGTAATGGCGATACCTCTGGTTTCTCGATGGAAGGGTCCGTGGCGAATTTGAATCGATGGAATTATTCATGGACCAATCAGCGTTCGTCACCGTGGACGGTTTTCCGGGGGGTACAAGGGTTTCCATTAAACCTGAGCGTGAGAGAATGTTATTTTGAGAGGCGGAGTGTCCGTAGCAAGGCGGCCACCAATATTCAATTCGATCGCGTTCGGATCCGAAGAATAAATCACCGAACAGATTTCCGGCTTAGAACTAAAGTGCCTTTTGTGATGCAAGTTTCACCCATAAAACCCTTCACCTACCTGTATTCCACTGTACCCAGTTTTAGTGAAAAATAAGCAACTTCACTTATTTTATTTTATTCCATCCGATGATAGATCTCAAAGTGGTTTCCAAAAAGGTGCATATGATGGGTGTCGGATGTGGCCAAAACAGCGCACAGTGGTTCAGAAACCCCTTGTTCCTGGCCGAAAATCAAAAAGTCGAAAGTCTTAGGAAGGAATAGTTTGATATCCTAAGCTGCTTAGTGGTTGTCGGAGAGTCACTTACACAGGTTCCAAATGGTATAAAATGTTTTCTCGTTCAACTACGCTCAGTGAATCTCGCGATTGGGCAATACTGGGATATTTAGTTTGTTTATAAACGTGGTCATTAGTGCGTATGAGGATGTCCAAGCTAGCTCGTTATTTTTTTCTTCTTAAAGTCGACATCATGGCCAACGTTTCGCAAGGTTGTTTGAATTTTAGTGTGCTTTAACTAATCAACTAGAAATATCACAATTTTTCTATGTTCATTTTTGTTTTCAAAAAGCAATTTAGTTGCAGGGTCCACTGAGGATCGTGACGACTTTGGTGCCTAATGGCTTCCAAAGAAATAGCGTGACGGTATTTCGTGAATGTTTCGAGTGTCATTTTTTGGCAATTCTACGGGAAAAAGAGAAAGAAATTAAAACCCCTTCTTTGAACTGTGTGGATGGCACAGCTGATTGCTTTATAGAACTCATTTGTTCAAAACTTGAAAAACGGAATTTTAAGTTGATCTTAAGGACGACAGAGTGTGTACGTTTCCCTTATAAAGTTAAAATTCAAATTTATAAGCTGAAAATTGGAGTGAAACTGTTTTAGGCCGTACTATAGAGAGTTAGTTGGGATCTTTGAGTATTAATAAGATGGAGGGCTACTGCTCTGAATTCAACGCCGTTTCCCTGTCAAGGCATACGTGCCACTACAGTCGAGTTGGCTTTGCAATTGACCCGCCCCCGCTACGCTTATTTCAAATTCAAAGCGCAAAGACAAAGCTGTTTATTGAAATTTAAGTTTTGTTTGATGTTACTTATTATTGTTACATTTTAGTATTAATTTATGTATGTAGACATAACTGTCTAGATGTTAAGTATGTACATACTTTGGTTCCCTGCCCAAATCTTGGTGCCTCCTATATCTTTTTTTTTTTAAATAATTAATCCTATTGTGTCTTGCATACCTTCCTCGTCATCTTTCCCTTATTTCTCCTAACTATAAGAACTACGAAAGTATAGTTGAATCAAATATGAACTTTAAATTATCAAGTGACATTGATTTAGCCTATCTTATTCTTATATAGTGGACCCTCCACCTGAAGTTGAGCCCACTACAGCACGCAAATTTCGCTTTGTGATTTTTAGTTTTGTTGATGACTTTTTTTCCGGTTGGTCTTATTTGAACCATTAAAATTTCTTTATAAATCAATGAAGAAAGTTATTACTATTTTCAAATGTATACCCTTAGGTAAATATAACCCCTCGTAGATAATTCAAAGTAAAGCCAAGATCATACACACACATTTCAGGGAAAACCCCCACCAATGTGCGATTTTTTATCCAAACTTCATCTAGCAGATTCAGAGAAAATATGTAGTTTTGGTCGATCCAAAGGTTCCGTAGCAATTGAAAATGATAAAACTAAAAATGAATAGCTTAATCTCTGATTTTATGCATATCTTACATTGCTATTATTAACTTTAATACAGGTAGGCAGGGAAAGAGAAGCATGATACATTATCATATACGGGATATCACGGGAAAGTTAACATCACATCTTACATATCAGCTGATCAGTGTTCGACCATTTTGCCCCTCGTCAATTTCTAGACCAAACGACAGTAGTGGCACGTATGGTTTGACTGCCTGAAACATCACTAATCGCCCTCCATCTTATTAATACTCATAGGTATTAATTTTTAAAAAATTTCAAAAATTGAAATTTTCAAATTTTAAAAAAATTTAAAGGTATTAATACTCAAAGGTTGGGAAATTCCTTTCAAATTTGGTCCTTCGAAACCAGGACAACTTCAATATTGTCAATATTGTAGAGTTGATGTGAACTTCTGAGTTGATTTTATTTTGGATTGAGTATGTTTGTTGATTGCATGTTTAAACAGTTCTTAAAGAAATTCTAATGGAGCGTTGGTTTTGTTTTGTTGCAGAATGCAGCAGCAGCAGTTGGCTGCTCAGCTGGCGGCCTCCCACGGAGGAGCTCTGCCCCCGCGCCCCACGAGCTCGATGTCGACGGACTCGGACTCCTCCATCAGCCTCGGCGCCCCGTCGCCGCCGCTCCACCGATCGCCCCCTCACCGCAGATCGCCCCCTCTCATCAGATCGCCCCCTCTGATCACGTCGCCTCCCCTCCTCAGATCGCCCCCGCTTCAGAGCTCGCCGCCCCTCCACCTCACCGCCCCTCAGCCGCTGGCCCTCCACCGGCCCTTCTCCCCCCACCGCACGTCAGTCTCGTGACACACGACGAGCCCGCCGCCGTCTCAACACTACATAAGTGCAATCACTACGGTGCCCTACAAAGGACACTTAGCCTAATTTATTATCCGTACTGTGTAAATAATAGTTTTACATTATAAATATATAAATAAATAATATTATTTATGTCTAAGGTTTGTGATAACCAAAAGGCCTACACGAAGGAGCCTTAGTCCCTCTGTATATCAAGGCCTTTTAACTTTCGAGCAAGTTTCACCACGGAACAAAAATCAAATTGCTTATCATAAAAAACAACAAATCTCGATAACATGTTCCAATCCAAAACACTTTTAACAAGATGTACATAGCATATGCCATCATGTCGAGTAAATTCATTTAACCGTTTGTAAAATACCTATTGTATGTAAATTGTATCAATTTCAAGAGCATTTTTGTCGATAGAAAACCTTACATCTGTGGCTACAATCCAAACGCATCCAATCATCATGAATATCAATGAATTAAACTCCAGCATCACCAGTTGTATACAGCATAAATTGTCAATACCTATAAATCATTGTTTAAATAAGAACTCGGATGACTGTTGGAAATATCTATAATATCCAAGCTGTATAAGTTACAATCCGAGTTATATTAAAGTGAATTTTGCTGGAACTGTGGATTATTGTCATCCATTTCATAAATATTTGATCTGGGTTCGAGTTATTGGTATCGTTTTGTATCTACATTAGGATTTTTTAGTTCATCTTTGTTTCGTATTTGCCATGCAATTGGTTTTAGTTTTTCTTCGACTCTATGTATACCTACTGAAAAATTAAACAATGATGACAAAATTTGTTTATTAATAAAATAAATATAATAATAATAAGTGGGTAAATGTATTCTGTGTCACCTAGGGATGCACTTTCTTATTTAAACGAAAGTATTTTGACTGTAAATTCCATGGTTTGGTCAACCAGCTTCCAAAATCACGAATGTTACATCATGAAAACATTATACTTATTTATATAAATGTAACAACAGAAATCGTAATGAACATGACATAAAAATACGTTAAACACTTCCAGTATTCGTTAGTACTTTTCCGCAAATGAAAAAACTTCCATATCCACATTTTGCGTACTTAGTGGCCAACCGCTATCGGCCTTTTCAAAAAGTTATGGTTTTAGTCGCAATATCATGAATGATACGGCATTTGAATACATAATTATCCAGAGTGTGAAATAATAAGTATGAACACAATTCTGGTAGACTTTTACTGAAAAGCTGAATGTAGAATGTTTCCTATTAATTTATTTTATATTCTGTTTTCGTCTATTTCGATTTTGACATACAGAACATCAAACTACGCAGTACACTTATGATTAACCATTTCGCAATTTATTAAATAATTAAAATAAAATTGTTATTACCTATTACTTCGAATGGGAAATCAGTATGTACCTAATCCTCATTAACAACTTCAGAACAACGCTACGAATCTATGATTACCACACATGGCCCCATCCATTGACATAAGTATTTTTAAATTCTCCTTAAGTGAATTATTATATTTGAACAATTTCAAATGCCATTCAAACCAGTTACATAAAAGGTAGTATGATTTTTATGCTAACAGCACATTTTCCATAAATCAAAAATTCCAATCATACATTTAAAATTCATATTTTTTGGGGTTGATGAGTCATTTTCGAGATAATTATTGTTTTTATTTAAGCGAATTTCGCGAAACCTCAAGTATTGAACCTTTTGGCACTTTTTTCCTCCCTATTAAACCTTCCCACTATTTCATTAAAACCAAAACGCTATGTTATTTTTGTTTGCTCGTTTGTTGGTATTAGAAACAGCCAAATCAAAAATGGATCCTTCAAATTCTGAATGAATTCATCAAAATAACTAAAACCACAGTCCCTGCGTGATCAAGATTGATTCCTTCCTTTCACAGTGAACTAAAATTGCGTGCGAAATTTTCCACGAACGGTCGACTCGCAGTATTGTACAAATTGTAAATACGTATACGATAATATGTATAAATGGGTAAATTTAATTGTGAGAAACTGAGGTGGTTTGTTGAATTTCCATCCAAAATCCTCTCATAATTTCCGTAGTTTGTGTAATTTGAAACCCTACGTAGTTACCTTTCCGGCTTGTCACGAGAAAATTTTTAATCAAGAATAGTAGCAGAAACAATGTACCACACTCGATGTCAACGTAAATCTACAAATATTTTTGTGATTTTATAGAAATAAATTACTATTAATTTTGATTTTGGATTATTTTAATTTAATATTATAAGTTCTCAATATGATTGATGATTGGTTCCACGTTATTTAGGCTGGATTATTGAGTTTTTTTGCTGATTGAATATGTAATAAATCATTTTGAAGTAACTGATAACTGCTGATAACTAATTTCAATGGTACTGAGAACAGCGTGGGTTGGTTGAGTGAATTCGTGCTTCATCAATTTTGACAATCATGGGACAAAATAATTTAATTAATGATTATTTACGCGTAATATTAATCATAATTACTACAATCGTTCTGTCATTATGAATAAACCCGAAGTACAATGAGCCACCGAATGATATACAGATAATTTGATTTCATTACTGAAATTCTACAGGGTGCCCCAAAAGTAACCCCCCCCCCCCTTTTTTTTTCTTCCTCCACCATTTGAAATATCAAATTGAAACTTGGAGAGTGTTTTTGGGGTGCCTGTTAGTACGTTTTAAGCAAATAAAAATATTGGTAATTAATGCATGAATGGATTTTATTTGATTTTGGTGAGAGTTAGAATAAAAGAAAAAACACAAATATCATGACTTCTTAGAATCCCCCCCCCCCCCCCCCATTAACTCCCTCCACGGACACTGAATTTCCATCTTAAAAATTCCTGCATGAACTTTGAAATTCCCGATATATTTTCCAAAATTAGACCAAATTCATAATTTAACAAAAAATGAACACACAAATCTGACGAGAATAGTTTAAACGTCATGATTTATTACTATTACCCCCTCCATTTAACCTTTTCGGTATTTAAAATGAAACCCCTAATACACGATCCAAAACCATGTCGAATTCGTAATGGAACAAAATAAGAATCACGAAAATCGGCCGAGATTTGCACCTTAGGCAGCGCTGGAAAAAATCGGTAACTATCCACTCCACCCCCACCTCCACAGCTAATATAATAATAATAATAACATCCGAAATAATAAATTAAAATAAATAATAAAATAAATCCAAAATTCCCAAGGCTTTTTGCACAACTGCTCTAAAATTGGAATCAAACCAAATAAGAATCACGAAATTTGGTTGAGAATGATAGCCTGGGTAGCGTCGAAAAAATTTGGCGACAAAAAGCGACGGTTTTTCGGCTTTTTCCCCTCCACCTTCCCTCTTCCATCGTGGAATTCAAAATTGTTGACGTTGTTGCACAACTAGACCGAAATTCTGATCGAACAAAGAAAGATTCTCGAAAATCGGTTGAGAATTATCGCCTGGGCAGCGTCGACGAAATTTGTCACATGACGTTTCTTTATTCGGACAGTTCAGTTTATAACAAACTTTATAAAAAAGGCCTTGTCCTTAAATTGGTTTTTAAATTAAATCCCACGTTTCTCCCCAGGAACTGGAGCTTCTTCAGAGAGATTCAGAAATGTTAAATATCTCCTTACTTATAGTTTTCTTTGTGTTGTTTTTAATAATCGAATTTTAAGAATTTTTTTGCAAATCAAATTTTAAATTGTTTCTATTTTAAATTTGATTTTCAAAAAACTCAAAACTTTAAATTCGATTATTAACAACAACGAAAAAAAAAAAAAAAAAAAATCGCGAGCGCACACACACACCTATGGTATTTTTCACTGATTTGGTCTTAGAATGGTTTGAAACGGATTCGTAAGTGTTTATTTTATTTCATTTTTTTCCACATGCTTGGGTTGTCCCCAAACCCCCTGGATCGGCTCCAATAGGCGTCCCTCTTATTTACGAAGCTTTGCCTATAAGACGTAACTTCAGAGGGACGTCCTGAAAGTCATGGAAAAAATTCGAAAGTTTTTGCCGAGTAACACCGCAATTTGAAGATTTTTTTTAGAGCTGAACACGATGGTGAATTCAGAATTGCTATATCTTATTTCTTTTTCGGATTAGATTTTTTGAAAAAGTACCTCCTACCTTTTTTGTAAGTCTTTTGAGAAAATCGCGCTTCTACATGGTAGGCATCCGAGAACGGGATAAGATATAGCAATTCTGGTTTCACCATCGTGTTCAACACGAAAAAAACATTTAAAATAATGTCTCACAGCTTTGGGTACTCCAAAAACTTTTGGACTCCCCCCCCCCCCCCCCCCCCCCCCCCTGATTTTTATTTGCTTGAAACTTAGCATCAGACACCCCAAAAATGCTCTCCGTTTCTCTTCAACATCTCAAAAATTGCGGAAAAAAGAGAGGGAGGGTTGGGTTAATTTTGGGACACCCTGTCCACATAATGTGCGTTCTAAGATGCAGAAATCATAACAATACAAAATTTGAAACTGTACACTGATGACAACCCCATGCCAGATCAAAACTCATTTAATGATTCGTCAAATGTATAAAAGTTACAACAACAACAATGAAGAAATTTAATAATAGATTTTGGAAAAACCAAAAAAAAATAGGTATTTAATTACGATTTCAAAGTGACGTAATATCAAAAAAGCGCCATTATTCGAAGGTCTCTGATCTCGTTTCCAATTAAGAAACGAACTAACACACTTTTATTATCTAATTATTAATAATATTTTACATCTCATAATAATCATTTCCTTATTCTAAAATGACCTCAATATTTGAAGAAATGTTTTTCACTCGTTGATTTATGTAATTGAATTCTTCGAATTTGAACTGGCGAATTTCACGAAAAGAAATTGGTTAACTTTCAGGGTCACGATTAAAATTGCTTTTGAATCCTGAGTAATATTTAGACGAGAATTTATCAAATGACACAAATACGCCAAAAAACTAATTTAAAATAATCATTTGGACTTCCCATCGGTTATCAATATCAGTTGTTTGGTTGAATAAGTTTTTTTGTTTTTGAATTATTTTATGGGTTATATACAAACATCTTGTAATCTTGTATATATACCAGCAAGCGTGTATTCTCACATGGACCCACCCACCATGACGGCTCCCAATGCCGACAGTTGAATTGTTGTTAAATCAATGGAATTACCTAATAGTTTCCAGAAAAATGTCAACACTTTTCGATACAGCCTGGAAATTTGTTATTCAGTAAAATTACAATAATAACATTTTGAAACTATTAAAATTAATTTGCCATTCGGCAACAACGTTTCTCAGCGTCATTGTTATTAGTTTCGTGCACTATTTGTGATCATTATTATTATCTTTAATTTTTGTTTACAAGCTAAAATGTTCTCCTTAATTCAAGTATTTTCCTAAGATAGCTTTCTGACCAATCCTGTTCCAGTATCTGTGGGGACGCAAATCCTAACGATACGCCGACCACAATCGTCTACTGAAAGCGATTACGTAATTTTATTGTGCAGGAAGAGCAATAAATCTAATCTAATTACAAAAAAGTACCTATTGAATTAAATATTAAAAATTAATTAGAATTGGTTTATTGGGCAAGCCTGAAATCCATTTGTAATTATCAAATTGCCACACAGAAAGCTGTAATTAAAACTAATTTTGAACTCCTTTTGATCACACATTCGGTGATTATGCGGGTCGGGTGCAAGTTGGTTACTTATGATGAGATTCACCAAATCCAAATTATTTGGTTTTTGACGTATTGGTTGTATCGATAGACCGTGGTACCTCTTCTAAATGTGTTTACTGAAGTACCTACCTATAACTGTGCTAATCTTATCATTACCATTATAATGTGAGCCTGCACGAACACTTGCTTTTAACTGCCCATTACTGTAAGCCGATTATTATGGCTACCAGCATTATTAACAATTGTGACCACTTATAAACAATTATGTAACTAATAGTCGTCACGATAAGTTGACGCCTTTGTTAAGTGAACTAATTTCTCCATATTAAAACTTTCGACTTAGTTTGATGCAAATTAACTTCATTTCACACATAAACAGTTTTATAAAGTTACCTTAGCTGATAGAAAAGCCATTCCAAGCTACAATTACCGATGATTTAGTTCTCCCTGGTTGTCAATTATGATTTTGCCGTAGTCATTCATTCACGAACCATTACGAAAATTTGTCAACCAGCCCACTACGCTACGGCCCAATTAATTTCACCCCCAATTTCTCATCACTTTCTTACTCGCACACATTAATTAACGGTTTCATATAATATTGTTTTTTCCCCAAACTAGTTTTTTTCCCTACTTCCTTAAGCCATAAAACTACCGCTATTCGGGAAACCATGTTTAAGCCTCTTGCAATATAAAATTAACGAACTTTTTGAGTCGTTAACATTAGGTAAGGTCGTTGAAATGAAGTCAGTTTCTGAGTGAACGTTAATTTCTCATGTTATTTTGTATTTTTAATGTTCCTATAGTTGGAAAAAAAATTATTTGGAAGGCTTCTTTGAAGTTTATATGTGCGGAACGGATGGATTCGGAGCTGATCTCCATATGTAAAGATATGCAAAGCCTAAGATTTGGTATAGTTGTTTATAAATAGAGTTCTCTTTTGTTGTAGATAATGTGTAAAATCAAAGCTTACTGAATATACAAGATAAACGTGAATTATATTATGTACTGCGATGTGTACCGTTGAATGTGTACATAAAGGGAAATATTAAAAATATATACGAGTAAACATTGCATTTTTATTACGTCTTACACCTGATTTTTATTAACAATCAAGTATTTATTGGTTCTTCATTCTTATTAGGCAATACCAATCAGAAATATAATTTCATACAGATATCATTGAGATAGCAAATATATCTCAAGATTAGTAAAGAGAGAAGCATCAGAGGATACGAAATCTGGTTTCAATGTTGAATTAGGATAGAATATAAAATAATTGACCTAGTTATTTTATTTACTACTCGGTAAGAATTGTATGTACTGATATACATGACATGAGTCCTTACATCAAACATAGAAAACAGCTCGGAAGAATAAGCAGGTAGGAATGAATGCATTTATGAATTAAAACACATTAAATCGAGAGGAAAAAAACAGGCAAACATCATAAGAGACTAACAATAAATAATAGATTATAATTACGGAAAGCAGTGAAAATAGGGTGCAACAATGGCTTGGAGGAGCCATCTGCGAAGATACATATTTTTATTTATTTTTTAAGAACTAGGCAATGCCCGATTACGAAGTGAGCATAAACACATGGTTGTACACATTTAGGTACCTGCCTAAATAGTTTTAACGAATGTATAGGTGATATAGTAAGAGCTGATACCCAATAGAAGTCCATAGCCAACTGCAAAAGAGTCTGCTGGCCGAAGGTTGAGAGTTTTAGGTGCTGAACACGTTGGTGACACCAGAATTACACTAAGTACCCTATTTAGGTCTCGGATTGGAGCTGATGAATCACGAGAAAGCGCAATTTAACAAGAAAATTATGTTGTCACTAGGATTCGAAACCCACAACCGCCCGCGCAACGGTCTTTTACTTTACCGCTGGACCAACGAACTGGACTAACGAAACTTGAATGAACACGCTGCATATCGATGCACAAAGGTTTATTAATTCTGTATTAGATAGCCCAATTACGCAGATCACTGGTATATAATTTATTATTAAAATCGATAGAGAAAAGTGCAAATAGCACCCTACATAACTCCTTCTCTAAATAATCTGTCATCAAAATGAAATTCCCGATTTCTGTATGTGTGAACCAAAAGATTACAAAATAAAATTCCTACCTATCGTATTTTATGGGAATTACCTACCACCTCAAAAAAAACCCTCTGATCATAAATTTGAAACTAGGTACAAAGATTTATAATTCCATAACGAGACTTAAATCTGGAACAAACAAAATAAATATATTAATACATACTGAAATACCTAATTAAGCGATTTGTGGGAGAAGATAAAAGTTCCAGTTATGCAGCATGGTCACATGAGTGAGTCTTAAATTACAATCAACAACACAACTTCGTTTTTTTTCCCTAATTTTTTCTACATTTGCTGTAAAGCGTGAAATTGTGAAGTTCTGGAGCTGTAATGGTGAGAGCTCTTTTGGGTGGCACGATGCGCCAAGTTTGATAATTTACTATATACGGGGTTCAATAATATTTGTAGACCCATGGACTGCGTAGAAGGGCTATAAATGCAGAAAAAAATAAACATTTTTCTAATAATTTTCAGTGTTTTATTAATTTTCATTTTTATTTATTTTTATTTATATTTTTATTATTTTATTAACTTTTCATTAATTATTAGTTCTTATCATGAACGTTTATCACCAAATGTCCCTTTCTGTCCACGTATGTTTCTTACATCTTTTTTTCCAAGCCAGACGACGAATCCACATTTCGGCATTCATTTTGATGTCGCCGGAATCTTCTCACAGCGCATTGAACACCTCACTTCAAACGGATCAGCATCTACCAGCATTTTTTCGAACGACTTAGAGTAATGCCACCATATCATTGAAACTTCAGACACTGCCGCAATAAAACCTGGAGAACGAAGCTGGGAACAGCCTGAGATAAACAGGTTACTGATTAGGTTATATCAGCGGCTCTGTCTTTGGAAGGGTGATGTGTCAATATCCGTTGTAAGAGATTGGGAAATCAGGTCACCCGGGCGAAGATGACACTTAAGTGAGACGTGGCTAATTCATTCGTGTCCGATATTTCAAATCGAAAAGACCGGGTCGCAGTGGGTTATATTAGGGTTAGGTATTTAGGAATGCATGTGAGAAGGGTCCCCTTCTCAATAAACTATATTAATATCTATAACAAGTGCTACAGTGTTTTGATTTATCCCGAGTAAGTTCCACTTATTATTAGTTCACACAACCATCAATGTCCAATGGACAGCAATGAATCCAGATTCTGGGTAATAGCCATTTAACGTTACTTATCGTCACTCTTTGCAGCAGCAAAAACATAATTTCCGCCATTGCTAATCCTCAGCCTACATTGCGCTATGATATTCACATTATTCATCATATTCCTTAAATGTCATATACAATTAATTATCTGTGAATTATTAAAAAAAAGAGAAAAAAATGGATTTGGTCCATATTATTTTCGGATCTGTAGCATGATTTAATGGATCACTGATATGTTTGAAATCACTGAAATAAAGAACCTTTGTAATTGACCAAGAAAAAAAAATTCAACACCGCCTGAAAATTTTTTGGTTCACGTTTCAAGATGCCTAGAATCCAATCCAATCGAATTAAAAAAAATCCGTCCGTCCGCCGTCCCCAGCTTTTTTTCGAAAATAGTAGACCAAACTTTATGAAACTTGTGTTAAAAATCACATTTAGGGTCTGGATGGTCCTAGAAGCTCGGCATAAATTTTAATCAACCCTAAAGGGTTGTATTAAAGGGCTAAACATTAAAAAAATCGAGATCTCGAAAAGTTTCTAAGTAACAGTAATAATATTTTGCTTGTCAATGATAAATATAATCCCAAACAATAGATTAAAACCACCTGCAATGCCGTAAGTTGAATAGTTCGCTTTCCCTAAGGGCTTGAACATCGAAAAAAAACTTCGAATTTCTATGCGCGAGAAGATAAAGAAATAACGCGCTGCTAGGAGATCTATTGAATAGAAAGAAGAAAGCTCGAAATTCCATCAAAAATCGCTGGATAGGGATACTGGTAGTCATAATAATTACCTTGTAAATATCAGCTGGTATAATGCCAATACTGGAATGAATTATCAGGTGGTATGGTTCCAATGGAATTTATTATAACGTTGCGAAATCGAGTTTATTAACTATTGTCCGTGCGTTGACCTACTAGTAGGTACCGAAATGCTAAATTTCATCTCTTAAATTACTCCCAAGTCAACCTATAGGTAGCGGTAGCATTGTTTTCACTTTCGAGAGATTTAAAAGTTGTGGTCTCCACTAAAATCAAATGGCTGTTGTTTTATTACAGTGGTCTCGCATTTTACGTTTTAGACTACACTGAACAACTTTCGTTCCGTGTCTTTCTCTATCTCTGTGGGTGTATGTCCGCAAATCCTTGTAAGATGCTTAAATTCCACAATATTCAACCGATTCTCATGAAATTTGCATGGCATTTCATTTTCACGGTGGACGGACGGATTTTTCTAATTCGATTCGATTGGATTCTACGAATCTTGAAACGTAAACCAAAACATTTTCAGGCAGTGTAAAACTTTTTTTTTTTTTTTTTTTTTTTTTTTTTTTTTCTTGGTCAATTACAAAGGTTCAATATTTAAAATAATAAACCGAAATTCGGATTATTGGACAAATTTATCACTTACCCTTGTCAGTAGCTACTGTTTCCTCATGTACGCATATTTCGCTGTACGCATTTTTCAAGCCACCAACAGTACACTACATCGAGCATCAATTTCTCATGCTCTAGCCATCTCACTCAAATTTTGAGGTAGAGTTGGAAGTATACATGGTGAATAATGATTTGATCATCCTATATAAATTCCAACAAGATTGTTTCACTATAGTAACTGCGGCGAATGTGTGAATGTGAAATGCACAAAAAGTTCAATTTTCACAGTGTTTATCCGATTTGACAAAATGTTTAAGGAATGCGAAGGTCAGGTTGTAGATGTTCCCCTATCAGTTTCATTGTTCCCAAATACGCAATGTTCTCTGCGCATACACAAACGCTAATTCCATCGAGGATCATTTTCTCTCGCCCTTTTTATACGATCTCCCTCAAATTCGGACGATCGGTAGGGTAGGGCGATTTGATTGTATCACATCAATTTCAACACGATTGTATCAATAATAGCTAGGGATGGGTATCGATGAACAAAACATCGATGTTTGCACATCGATGTTTTTTTTTTTTTTCAAGGAACATCGATGTCTAAAAAACATCGGAGAAAAAACATCGATGTTTCGACACATCGATGGTTTTTAGAAAAAACTAATTTTCTTAGAAAATTTGCGAAAAAAGTAGTTCTTTTCAACAATTTTAATAATAGTACCTACATAAGTAAAATCGCAGAAAAGTAGAAAGAAAATGTTCTCATTAAAACACTGAAAAATTGTAAAGAAGTTGTAAAAAATTAAATGTTTGTTTTACAACTCACTAACAGCGGAAACGCGAGACAACGAATTTCATGACAATGAATGATACATAAAAGAACCATCATTTTTACATTAACGACAAAAAAACACATTTGAAAAAAAAAAACATCGATGTCTGGGGAAAAACATCGATGTTTAAAAAACATCGAAGAGTAAACATCGATGAAAAAACATCGATGTTTGGGGGGGAAACATCGATGTTTTTGAAACATCGATACATCGATACCCATCCCTAATAATAGCTGCTACGCATGAGCGAATGTGAATTCCTAGTGACAAGCTAATGCTCCACAGCTATCACCCGATTTCGATGAAATTTTAGGGGAATGTGCGAGTTAGACAGTAGATGGTCCTCTTTCAAAGTATTTGCTCCCAAATCAATGCTCCCTTTTGCGCGTAAGCAAACGTAAATTCCATCAAGCATAATTTTTTCGTATTCTAAATTGTCCGATTTTGACGTTTTACGCTACATCTAGATTTACTATTCCTCTCAACCGAAGAAAATACACTGTGAAATAAAAGAGGATTATTTAAAACATTTCAGTGATCATTCGTGTTACAGATCCAAAAAAACGATGGGCCACATCGCAGCATAGTTTTTTATTACGTTAAGAAGGTCATTCTTGATTTCTCGTCTATGAGAATGGACAGAATATTTATAAGGATTAATATTGATGTACCTATAAAAACTCATGTATGATAATATGCTATTCGAGTGCCTAAAGAAATCGGTGATTGAAGAATTTCACGATAACTCATACTTACATCGCCTTATCGTGGTGATGAAACTGATAAGGTAGATATCCACTAATCTGAATGCTAATCGTCTTGGGAGTTGAATCCAAAAGACAGGTAAAGAAGGAAATATAATAGTTCACAATGCATGGAAACATAATAATAAGAGAACATTATCTGGACCTATGAATTGAAAATTGCTGCTGACTGGAATGCTGGTTGGAGTTGCTAAGTTTTCTATTTCTCAACGGAAAGCAGTGAAATAAAGGCATATAGAACTCAGACAGGAGCTCTAATACATTCAAGGAACATGAAAATATTAAGAACCGAAACGTAAGCAAAAGAAAATCTGTGTGCAAGTGTTATAATAGATATATATTAATATTATGCTAGTGTCTATCACTCTAAGTGTTAAATATTAACTACGAAAGTATGATTAGCAGACGTAGAAAGTGTAATAGGCAGAATACAATGTATAAGCGACAAGCTGGTAAATCAAAGTATAATACCTAATAATTCTGAAATTCTAAATAAATTTAGATCCCAAATTATAATAAACTGTTCGGCATCCACAACTGAAAATGTGAAACTTTGCCCAGCAACGAAGGCCCTAATATTCAATTCAGCTCAAACGATCCATGAATCCTGGTTTTCGAACTCCTTGACGGTCTTGGAGTCCACAGATGCACAAATCCTAAAGAACTTACTCATGATTGAAATACTGTCTAGGATTCAATCCGCAAGGGAGATGATTAAATCGCGAGACATCGATGATTCAAGAATTTCACGATAACTCATGCCCACAACATCTTATCGGATGGTGATTGAACTGATAAGGTAGGTATCTACTATTCTGAATGCTAACCGTTTTGAGAGTTGAACCTAAAAAGACAGGTAGGTACAAAAGGACCACAATACATGGAAACATAAGAAAAAGAGACCATTATCTGGGCATATGAATTGAAAATTGATGCTGACAGCAATGCAGGTTGGCTGATTGAACGACAAGTTAGTAAATAAAGGTAGAAAATCTAAATAATTTGGATATTCAAAATGAATGTAGATCCCATATTAGAACGAAACTATGCTGCATCCCCAACTGGGAATGTGAAACTTTAAACAGTTACAAAGGCCCTAACATTTAATTCAACTCAAACGATCCATGAATCCTGGTTTTCGGACTCCTTGAAGGCCTTGGAGTCCACAGATGCACAAATAGTTCAGAACTTACTCAGGAGTTGGAATACTGTATTCTTGGACACTGTGTGTACACAAGTTTTGCTTTTCCACTCGTTTGCACAAACTGCCGGACAAAACACCGAATAGGAAATAATTCTAATCCATGGTCGCATGCTTGAACGGAGTCAAATCCCCTAAGCCGTGCTTTAAAATCTCAATAGCCATGTCCAGACGTCCGACATAATGCGGCATAAACCGCTTGTAGTTAACGGGAACGTCCGGCGGAAACGTCCAAGGAAAGCAGTGGAAAACGGGGTGTGAGAAGATTATGAGATGAGAAGAGTTTTAGGTGTAGTTTTGCAAAAGGATTTAGGAGTCTGCCGACGATATGTGAATACGCCGGGGCGAAAATTCCCGGCACAATGAAGCTCTGTGTGACCCGGCAATTATATTGGACGGATACATTTGTAAGAGGGCCCAGCTGTCCACAGGTGTGACGGGCGGACAATGCGCCGGACCCCTGGCCGTCGCTGGGATTCATTCACAGCTTCCATCAGAAGAGATCCCCCATGTACAGAGAAGGAAACTATTTGGTCACCCTCCCTGCAGGCGATTGGGTATAATGAACTGCGGAGCTGAAGGTGTGATTACACATGGCTCGTGACAGGCCAGACTTCCACTATAGTTGGTTTATTACGGGTTGGCCCTTTCAGTCTAATAACAATAACTGTTTCGATTGAGCAACTTAGATAAATACGTAAGTTCAGTACATTAATGGATATGTAAGGTTGGGATTGGGTTTTTAGATGTGTACACAAATATATGTATATAGTATGGGGGTTTCATTAAAGTTATATGATATGTACACATAGGTATATGGGTATAGTATATTTCTCTTTAATTTTCTAAATGTTTACATAAATTGTGAAAAATGTGTGAATTTATTTGTCATTTATTATGTATTGTGTAAAATACAACTGATATATATATATATATATATATATATATATATATATATATATATATCAACAAAACAAAATGAGCTTGAAAATGGATTCTTGATAGGTAACTAAACAACTCAAATTAATTGTGATCTAAAGTGTTTAAAATACCGAAATGCTACATTTAATGACCTACACTATATTCTACACATTTTTGTGGTTCGAGAAAGACGTAAATTAGTCTTAGAACAAATAGGTATAAAGCTACCAAAATTTCAATCATTTTCCAGGTGATGAGTACATCTGTCTTGTCTTTGGGGCACTCCCCTGACCCCCCAGTTATTGCTTATTTTCATCAGTGTCCCGGTTTCACTCGTAGCAAATATGGCAACCCTATCTAGGAGAAAAAGTTGGAATGTACAGGCTGATCTGGATTGCGTCAGTCATGTCATTCTACTTTGGTTACGCCGGAGAGGCGCCCTGTCAAATTTAAATGCTCTACAATGAACAGGAGAAAATGTAGGTCACTAAGCTGATGAGAAAAACTTGATCTCCCAGAGAAGCAGAAAAAATATTATATAGGAAAATATAGATAGGATCAAAATATAGATAGGATTCAACAAAAGACGTAGATGCCCAACATAAGTATGAGTTGTTCGGGGAATTGGAAATTTTGAGTATATTTTATTATATTACATTTTATTATTATATTATTTATATTATATATTTTATTTTATTTTATTCATTATATTTAATTATATTATATTTTATTATATTTTCATTTTGAGTACACGTATGTAATATGCAGGTATATCCTAAAAAACAAAAAATAAAATGGCGATCATTTTAGGTAGGTACCTACTCTAGGGGAAAACCATACAGAATGGAACTCCCTAAGATCAGGGCGTCTTTTTTAAGATATACTTTAAAATGTGGAATGATCATGTTTGTACCTGTTTGACATTAGAGAGTTTTTGTTCTTCCCGTAAGATTTTCTCCCGTTGACGTGTAGAGCAGCGTCTAAAGCAAGCAGCTGGAGATGCTAGCTCTTCACGTGATTTTTACGCGTATTTCTACACGTATACGTGAAAAACCAAACGCTAACGTCACGTTAACGTCTCTATAAGTGTTTCAGAAGCTGATTCGTATTCTTTTCGTACAACCTATTCTTATTTAAATAATTAATTTCTTTATAATTATTTATAAATACATATTTATAAATACATTTATTGCTTAGGTACCTTAAATGGCTGAATTTTGTAGCGGAGCACTTCACTATAACCTCTCGACTTGTTGACCAACCAACGTGTTGTTGGCAACCACACAGTAGTTACCTTTGCTGATAACTGCGTAACTGCGGTTACCTTGGTCACACTGATTACCGGCAACTGTTGTTACCTTTGCGTCAGGCTATGATGACTACCCGTAGGCCGAAATTCCAACGAATGCATTTTCCCGTGCACGTGTAGATAGGCCTTTTTCCCGTACACGCGTAGTTCTACACGTTGACGTGAAGATTCGCGCGTGCGCAGTTGGTACTTCGGTCTTTTCGCGTACACGGGTAGAAAATTACGGGAAGAACAA
This sequence comes from Adelphocoris suturalis, assembly GCA_030762985.1. Taxonomy (NCBI): domain Eukaryota; kingdom Metazoa; phylum Arthropoda; class Insecta; order Hemiptera; family Miridae; genus Adelphocoris; species Adelphocoris suturalis. The sequence goes on along the minus strand of CM061041.1, from coordinate 111,632,835 downwards.
AAACTCTCTAATATCTATCCATTTTTCGTAAATTATGATCTAAGCCAATTAATAAGTCGCTGAATATATTGGAAAAATATTTTTTAGTTACGGATACCCGGATTAAGTCTGATGTAGAACTGAGATATCCCAGTTAAAATTCGGTTTTTATTGATTTCAAGTGATAATTGAAAGAATTCTCCTTTATAGTTTATTTATTTATTTTTATTATTACCTTGGTCAACATGAAGAGAGATTAACTAATTAATATGAAGAGAGAATAATTAATTAATATGATTTGAATAGAGATTATTTCGACTCATGCATGCCGGCACAAAGCTATGCTTCATAGGCATGCATTATCCGTTGTGAACAGTTCCACTCTCTTATACTTTGCAATTTTACCAATTTTATTGATATGTTATGTATTATCCTTTTTCCTCATAATTATAATGAGTGAGTACGTATAGGTGTACAGGGTTAAGTTGTTGTTGTTTATGTTGGAATCGTCAATAGCTTAGTGATGGATGTATTATTTATGTAAATCAAAATAAGGAATAAATTTCATTTCATTTCCACAGATTCTGTTAAAGAGTTGAAAAGCCTCCAGTAGCAAATTAAGCTACCTCAAATAAATAATTTTGCCCTCGAAACACTTTGCGATATAAAGAGCTAAAAACTGTTAACAAAAAGTTAAAACACTATAACAAAATCAACGAATCCAGACCAGTAAACGTATGTACTAAGAAGAAATAAATAAACTCATAAATGGCAAACAATGCGATCGTTTTATTAATTCACAGAACAAAAACATTCATTAAAATCTAAATTAATATTAAAATGGATTAAGATGATGGAATCACGAAACTTTACCTACAAATAAACAATTTTATTTGTTCTGTAAAACTTTCGATTACATGAAAGTACCAAAAGAAGAAAAAGCACTCTCTTAATTACTATTTATGTTCTAAATTCAAGATGAGAAAAATGAATCAACTATCTATTTATCTATACACTACTCTATAAGATGATCACCAACATTGATAAGATTGTTTAGTTATGATTCAATAAATATGATTGCTTAATAACAAAAAATATGTTTGCTTAAAGAACAAGTGCCAAGAAGAACCCACTTAATTTATTCTTTCATATGTTTCAATAACATGTAATCACTGTATCATCAACTGAATTTTTGTAGTCTCGTGTCATTGCTAATATATATGTCCTAGAACAGATACCTATATATTTTTACTTATTCATTTATTTTGATTTATTATTTTTCTAAATAAATTTATTTATTGTTAAAGTACACAGCCACTTATATACAGAGGATACCACGGTTATGACATTTGGAGAAAATAACATCAAGTCCATGGAGTCCATGTTAAATCTCTCAATACCGCTCATTAAACATTCGTCAGTGAAATGGAGAATCAAAATAAATTTAACTAAATTGGTAGATTCACGTCAAATTTCACTAACAAAAGAATCGTCTATGTATCTGTTTATTTTGTAGGCAAAGAATTCCACTTCCCAGTTAACAGTGAGAGGGTACGACGCTCGATGCAAGGCTCAGGTGGAACGCAGAAGACGGTCGGGCAGACGGTAGGGAATGATTACGTTTGAAATCACATGTATAGTACAACATCCTTGTTAAACATTTTCAATTATGGATGCATACCTAAAACTTTACAACATGGTAATGGTTGTGTATAATGGGGGACATTTTCACGAATCTTTTGACAGCATGATACTCTGCGTATCTGGTGTACCATTTTGTTCTCACCAAGGCGTCAAAGGAGGGGCCGATTCCTGCAGAATACTTACAGAATTTTTTCAGTTGTAAGTATCACACTTATTTCATTGCTTCGTATAAATCGCTTGTCTCATGAAGACGTCAGTAACGGAGGAAATGGAGACTTTAGGGAAAGAAAAAAAATCCTTAACGATTTGTTTTGCCTACAGAGTGTCATGAGAAGGGTGAACCGTCAGAGCAGGTCAACCAGAGTGTATCATGTGGTGGGGAACGGAGCCGTCAACCAAATGTTCTCCATCGAAAGAAAAACTGGAAGTTAGTGAAGGCATAAGAAAACGTAAAGGAAGCGTTACCCAACCGAAAGGTCAGGAGGCTCCGTATCGCTTGTCACGTCGTCGTCATGAAGGAAACGTGATCCAGGCTCCTGGTGCCTGTGGATCCCACATTGCAACATATGTGACCTTCTCGACAAGCTGTGACTCATCTTGGTTGCTTTTCTTCAAATTTGCTTTGCATTTATCAATCGGCCGATTAATTTTATCAAACCGCCAAAATCGAAAAGAAGGGGCCATGCGGCAACCAAGGAACATAGGTATATCAACTGTGAACACATTGTGCATGAAGTCAAATTCACATATGCATCCCAGTCAGCCTATCCATCGTAGGCTAAATAATAGCCATTCTTCCCATCATAGGAGAAAATTCTATTCAGGACCAATTTCATGTGCCCGATATTTATATTTATTTATTCTAAAATCTAGAACTACCATCAACTAAAGGTTGGGTGAGGGGGTTACCCTAATTGATACATAATTCCGTTTTCCTACAAGGGTGTCTTAATGTCTTTAATCAGTTACCTACTTCAACTGCCAGCGTTTGGCGGTTTTGATTTTATGTGCTAGTTTTCCTTTATTATTAGAATGTTTTATAAATTCTTTATTTATACCTATCAATGTGTAGCGTATTAAACAAGGAGTGTTTAGTGTCAAACAACACTAATATTTTATGAAAATGCATTAGGTACAAAGATTTTCTAAAATCATAAATCAAATAAAAAAGAAAAAACTCAAAGTTGAAGAGTACGACACTAAGTTTGTAAAATTATCGTTGGTAAAGTTGAAACTCCTAACTTCGAAACCTGTACAATGTGAGAGGGAAGCTAGTAAACGCATCTGCGAATACCTAGCTTAATTAACTGCGAATACCTAGCTTAATTAACTGCGAATACCTAGCTTAATTAACTGAGTGTTATGCCTACCGCGATGCTGTGGAACATAGCAATGGTCTAGCGCATTGAATAGAGAGTGTTTAGTGTCAAACAAACTAACATTTGATGAAAATGCATGAACCGGATTGCAAACGCAAATGAATGCAAACATGATTGCATTGCTGAACTCATATTATTAGTCGGGAACTCGTCACGATTGCTGAAAATGTCATTAAAATAAATTATTGGTGTTTTCGTGCAATACTTTACAGAAAAAGGCCTTTCTGTCCTTGAATTGGTTTTTTGTTATCTTCAACGTTTCTCACCGGGAACTGGGGCTTCTTCAGGGGGTTTAAATTCGAAATATCAAATTTAAAATTTGTAGAATAGATACTTATCCTTTTATTTTTTGTGATATAAAATTGAATTCTGAAATTCAGTACTTAAATTGATATTTTGAATTTAGTATCCTTGAAGAAGCCCCAGTTCCTGGGGAGAAATGTTGGAGGTGATAAATAAAAATAAAAATAAATTAAGGATAGAAATGCCTTTTTTTTGTGTAGAGTCATGTTATAAAGTTTTACTGTCCGAATACAGAAAATTTCCATACAGTCAAGTTTAGATTCGCTTTTGAGAACATTTTTCTGAGGAGCAGTAAGTGCTCTGAAAGTAGTGAACCGAGAATGTTGTTTTTATCGCTCCAAGATTGAGAACGTGGTACATCTGGCTTGGCCAAGATAAGGAGGCCCCAGGAGGCAGTAACAATGGCTAATGGAACCCCTAATAGACGTTGATGTTGAGAGCGGATTAGCTTCAAGGTGTCAGGAGAGTATTTCTCAGGTTACCCCCTTCCCGCTCATCCCTCTTCGGCTCCAATGCCCGGTCATACCCCTCCATCTTCTTGGAGGCAAACCCTCGGCTTCCACAACAAGGATTTACATCTTAATCATCCGATTATAGCGAGAAGCTCTCCCCTTCGCTCCGAACACCGGTAGAAACCCCCATTTCCCCTCCTGTTTGGCTATGGGATTCAATGGCACCCCGATGTAAGCGGTGCTGAGCTTGAATGCTCCTACTATATATAGTGAATGCATTAATGTTTAACCACTCCCTCCCCGCAGTATCGGGGGTTGAAATCCGGTTACTAATCACCAATGCAGTACGAGCGACGCCGCAACATTACCAAGCAGTGACAACTGCCTAATTATGTAAATCATTCCGCTTTCCCGATACTGTTGCTTGTTTTCGTCACAAACATCAATCACTAAATTCATAAAATAGATGCTGCCAAACGTCTGCCATGTCTCAGATTATCTTTACATCCAACCTTGTGAAAGTCAACCCGCTCATACCAGTGTCTATTGTCAAAAAGGCGACATATTTCTGTCCGATTACAACATGTTTACAAAATTTCAGTGCAGTAGAACGTAGTTTATACAAAGATTAGGGTAGGGTCAATCAATATTTACACACATATATCATAATTGTCAACGTGGATTGTGAACAAGTAGGAATCACGACACCTATAATGTTGACGTAATTTGGAACTGCGAATGATGTACAACAATATTAAACAACTTTTAATGTTTTTACAACGTCTCCTCCCATTTCTTTCTTCCACTGCATAATCAAAATTCATATTGGATAGCGAAAATTTTGATTTCCTTGTTCTGTAGTGTTTCTGCTCATCTCTCTTGTCCTTGTGGATGATAAGTGGTTGTTTCTTGTCAATATTATCAATTCGATGTTTCAGCTGCCTGAAATGGTCATGATTCTGTCCGAGATGTGTTTATGGGAAGCATAATGTCTTGTTCACGATAACCCTGGAATATGAGATCGTTGAGGTAAATACGAACAAAATGTTTTCACTCATTTCACCCGTGAGAATTCCTAGCATATAACTTATTTTCAAATCTTCCAAACGGTTTATTTAGGTTTTTCCTGGTTGAAGATAGTTCGAAACTGCTTTGAATATAAAAGAGCAATAACAAAATTGTCGCAGTAAGGTTTAAAGATGCTGAGGAAGGGAAGTCCACCAAAGAGAAGAAAAAGGACAAGAATTGGAAGGAAGGAAGATTCTCCTCACGTTTCCGGGTAGTGAGAATATTTGGGCAGAGTCCATACGTTTTCTATATTTTTGAAGAAAGTTTAATTTATGAGATTCAGTTCCTGGTTTGAAAACAGTTTAAAAAAAAAAAAAATACATATATATATATATATATATATATATATATATATATATATATATATGTATTTTTTTTTAAACTGTTATTTTTATTATATATATATATAATAACAATATGTTGAGTTCTCGACCACTTTTTCTTAAAAACAAGGTGTTAAGGTTCTTGAGGGTTGATCAATGAATCAGGTTGTTTCCTTACGCCGACGTTTCGTCTAATTTATTAGACATCTTCAGGGCTACAAACAATACAATAGGTATCAACTAGGAAGTAGAGTCTAAATCTTATCATCAACAACATATAATAGCACAAAGAGTGTGATTCATTTTATAAACTCTTTTTTTTTTTTTTTTTTTTTACATACCTTATGGATGTTATTGTCCTATTTCATTCTATTAGTACATCATTTTGTAGTATTAGTTGGTTAATAAGGTGTGAAAACTATAAAAATATGGCAACAAACAATATGCTGAGGGCAAGATTCTTATTTTACTATCAGTAAACTTATCAATGTTTATGGTATCACATGGAGCTCACTTGTTGTTGTTGTTGTTGTTGTTGTCTCTATCCTTAACTTTCCTTCTCTAATCTACATTTTCCTAATATGTTCATTATAATAGTGAATTCTGTAGGTGTATAACAAATACTTAAAACAATTGTCAGAGTAATTATGCTATCAATCCAAAATTCTGAAGAAAACTAAGATGTTTCTTAACAACCATCCACACCTTCTAGTCCTAAAATCTGATAAGGCTAATAGTACTGTGATAATGAATAAGACTGAATATCATGATAAGATGACAACCCTACTAAGTGATACTTCTACGTACATGCCAATAACTGATAGGAGAAGAAATCCCACATCATCTTTGCAGACAAAAAATAATGAAATTGTCAAAGATCTCTATACAAAGAAATCAATAGATTTCCATACCAAATGTAAATTGACCAATAATAATAGTGTGCCCCCAAGGATGTATGGTCTTGTTAAAACCCACAAGCCAAATAACCCTCTCAGACCGGTTGTTAGTTTCACTAATAGCCCCACATACCATAGTGCTAAGTTTCTTAGTCATATTCTTCAACACATTTTGTCAAATAAATATAACACCAGGGATTGTTTAGAGTTTTTTGATTCCATAAAAAGTAAACAAGTGCCATTAGGGTACACACTGGCTTCTGTGGATGCAGTTAGTCTTTTTACAAACATTCCTATTCAGTTGGTGTATCAAATTATAGAAGAAAAATGGGACTCACTTAAAAATCACACCAATATTTCTAAAACTGACTTTGTCAGACTACTGAAAATTTGTATTGAAGATGGTTATTTCCAATATGAAGATACCATGTATGATATCAAGGATGGGGTGAGCATGGGGTCTCCTATAGCTCCAGTCCTCGCAGACCTTGTAATGAACCAGATATTGGACAGTGCCTTAGCTTCTCTACAATTTCATGTTCCTTTTATTTATAAGTTCGTAGATGATATTTTTCTGGCCATACCATCAGGAACGGAAGATACTATTCTCCAAGCACTCAACACTGTATGCTCAAAAGTACAATTTACTATTGAAGTAGAAGATGATGAATATAAGCTACCATACCTTGATATGCTCACAATTAGGAACCCTGATGGTACTATAAGTGTAGATTGGTGGAGAAAGCCACAGAAAAGTGACCAATTTTTGAATTATCATTCCCACCATCCATTGGCTCAAAAAATTAATACGGCTTTATTAGCCTTAAAAAAGAGAGCTCTCTCCCTCAGTGACCCACCATACCATAATAAAAACCTTGCCATTGTTAAGAAAATACTCATTAGCAATAATTTTCCAGTAGGTCTAATAAACTCCATATTAAATAATGCCCAAAATATTAACAATCCATTAAGTGTTTCAACAAATCTTGTGGGAAATGACGTAGTCTCAACGTCAGACAACCCCTCAGTTCCTATCTCTTCCGCAGTAAGCGCTTCAGCAGTATTGGTGCAGAGCCCTTCTGGCAATGTACCTTCAGAAGTAAACCCAATTGAGCCACCAACATCTCATTCTCTCTCAACAAATCCTCCTGTTTCTCCCTCTCTTCCAAAGCCCTATGCTAGTATAGTGTATGTAAGAGGTCTTTCAGAACAGATATCTAAATTAATTTCAAATAAGATAAATTGTAAAATAGCTCACAGTAACAAAAAAACCCTAAACAGGCAAATTTTTTCTAATTTAAAATCCAAGATCCCTCCACTATTAAGAAGTAATGTTGTTTACGAAATCGCTTGCCAAGAATGTCCTCAAAAATATGTAGGCCAAACAAAACAATGGGTAAAAAATCGGTTTGCTCTGCACAGATCAGATATTAATCTGAAGAATGTAAATAGATGTGAACTAGCCAAACATGCCATTCTGACAAAACATACTTTTGATTTTGAGAATTTTAAAATACTGGACAAGGAGGCCCACCAAAAGAAAAGAGAAGTGAAAGAAATTATTCACATTCATCAAACACCTAATACCTACTTGTAATTTAAGAAAAGATGTTGCTCAACTCAGTGGAGTTTATACAAACCTTATTAGGAAATCCCATGCCCATCACCCTACTTGAGTGCCTTTAATTTTCAATGACTAGGTATCCCGCCAATTAGTCATTTTTCCATAGTGATAGTCCATAATTACTCTGACAATAGTTTTAAGTATTTGTTATACACCTACAGAATTCACTATTATAATGAATAACATATTAGGAAAATGTAGATTAGAGAAGGAAAGTTAGGGATAGAGACAACAACAACAACAACAACAACAACAAGTGAGCTCCATGTGATACCATAAACATTGATAAGTTTACTGATAGTAAAATAAGAATCTTGCCCTCAGCATATTGTTTGTTGCCATATTTTTATAGTTTTCACACCTTATTAACCAACTAATACTACAAAATGATGTACTAATAGAATGAAATAGGACAATAACATCCATAAGGTATGTACAAAAAAAAAACGAGTTTATAAAATGAATCACACTCTTTGTGCTATTATATGTTGTTGATGATAAGATTTAGACTCTACTTCCTAGTTGATACCTATTGTATTGTTTGTAGCCCTGAAGATGTCTAATAAATTAGACGAAACGTCGGCGTAAGGAAACAACCTGATTCATTGACCAACCCTCAAGAACCTTAACACCTTGTTTATATATATATATATATATATATATATATATATATATATTTTTTTTTTTAATTTATCCCGCCTGATATACTTTTATGATCTTGAAATTTCCATCACCTGACTAATCCATTCTCAACAAAACGTCATTTGAATAATGGTAAACAGCTTATTCGTGACTAGCAGATTTAGGGATCGAAATAAGAGCTCTGTATCATTTAAACATCCATAACCGCTTTACCTACTGTCTCGATTAGACGTTTATACCTAGATGATGTTTGATAGATCGAATCGAGACAGTAATGCGATTATGGATGTATAATGATGCGTGTTCATAATTAGGTTTTTCAGAAGTAAATGTGAACATGCAGGCAATTGTGAATAGCATTAACATTAAAATATTCAAATTTAGTTATGAATGAAGTCCACATTAAGTAATCTACGTAAGAAGCCATGTGATAAACTACATAGTTATCTGCAAAGAAGGTCTATCTATTACTGAAATAATAAACCTCTGTGTAACAATTTGCAGTGTAGTTTTTCCACATAGGCGCTTCGCTCAGAAATCCACCACAGGGCAGGAAGTGGATTTTTGACGCTATCCCGCCACCTGGCTGGGTGTACTTGGGACCGCAGTATCGTATACTGATGGCACAGCGCACAGCTTGCGGCGAACCAGTTTTTCTATACTCCGAGGTATCGGGTTATCACGGTGTAAGTGCTCCGCTCCTTGGACCTCATAAGCGGTCAGCGGTGTAATGTTTAACCCCTTTCCTGTCAGGATATGCCCTCCAAGGAGGTTTCCTTCCTTGATGGATAATATGGGGTAGGAAGCTAATATCGGGGATCCATACGGCCACTTTACAGGTTTCTCATAAAACCTCAGTTTAGACGAAGATGCTTTATATCGACGCTTCTGCGTCGTGTGATCAACCAACCGCACAGATTTCGTTGGTAAGAAAACCTAAAATTAAAAGAAATTGATCAATGTGATTATTAGTGGGCCGACCATGTTAGTGGTAACACACCATTTTTGATGGATTTAACTTGCAAATTATCCACTGAAACAGCTGAAACCTAAATAACCAAATATCTAGAAAAATGAGAGCCAACATATTTTTGTTCATACGTTTTGAAGAACTGTTAATCAATTTTTCAGATAAATAAACGAATAAAAAATAAAAGAGGAAACAACTCAGAAACAATAAATATTTGTAAAACCATCCCATAATGGCGGAGCCCATATTGCTAAACCTTGTAACAGGCAAAACTACACGAGGTAAGTCCGATTTCATGAATTTTCAGGGATTACGAGGGAGATAGGCTAGTCAGTTTCCCATGAGTTTCATAGTTGTCTGATGAAAAATAGCACAGCCTACGCTTACCTTAAAGTTGAATACCTACGCGAAATACTCCTAGCCTATAGCTATTACCATTCGTACCGTGAAAAAAAATAATAAATAAATAAAATAATAATAATAAAATTGCCTAAAATCAAAAATTCCATTTCCGTTTTATGTTTTAGACGGTCTTGAACAATTTGTTTTTGTGCCGAGTCCCTTAATCCACGTAATGGGTGAAACTGTGCAAGTTCATAGCCGGATTTCAACGCAATTATCAGGGATCAACCTTAATATTAGGATTAGCCTTAATATTCCTCCCCACAACCTTGATCAGTCAAGCTGAATGGCTAACCACGAATATAATCGAATCTCCTGCTACGAGGGTGGCAGGGACGCAGGTGGGACTATCCTCAACGAAGACCACAACAAGTACCTACATCCCTGAGGAGGCCTGACCAGACGAAAGCGCTAGGATTTTGAAAGATAAACATCCATCTCAAACACACCAGGAGCAGCCTTAATATTCCTCTCTTCAACCTTGACCAGCCAATGAATTTGATTGATTCTAATATCATGTATTCATCTTCTTAAATATATATATATATATATATATATCTTATATATATATTTCTTTCATCTTCTTATATATATATTTCTTTGGCACAGATGTGCGGAGGAAAATAGAACATATATAAAGATAAATAAAAAGGAAAAACTCACGTTATAATATTTCGGCTTTTGCCTTTGTCAAATAGTAGAGTAGATAGACTTCTACTCTACTATTTGACAAAGGCAAAAGCCGAAATATTATAACGTGAGTTTTTCCTTTTTATTTATCTTTATATATGTTCTATTTTCCTCCGCACATCTGTGCCAAAGTATATTGTTCCTCTGGAACCGTTTTAAAAACCATTCAAATCAGTATATATATATATATATATATATATATATATATATATATATATATATATATATATATATATATATATATATATATATAATAACATAACATTATAATTATATATAATGAATTTATATATATATATATATATATATATATATATATATATATATATCAGTTCAGTAGAACAGTTTATTGAATTTATCAAGAAGTATATATATATATATATATGTTATAGTACCAAAACCGCTGATCTATCTTTATTTCTGCTGAATCAGCCCACCGAGGCTATATAAGCTTGATTCCCCCACCGTTCGAGTCAGTCTCGTTGCTCCGCTCGTACGCTACGTATCTCCGTTCCGTTTTCCTTAGTTAAACTTGTGTTCCGTCGGTTCCAAATAAAGAAAGTGCTTTTTAAAAACTCTTTTCTCTCGGCACCCGACGTAACTGGTGCAGTCGCTGTAGGACACACCGATTCTCGGATTTTCTCGGACTATTCGGAAATCTCTGTTTCAACAGTTAAGGTGTGTCGAAGAACCCCGTGCTCAACAGAACCGGAGTGCACACGGATACGGCAGACTTCTACGATCTACGGGATACGGACAACGGACTCCTGAAGAAGATGTTGAGGCTGTAAGTAACTTCAATCTACAATTTTTCATCAGTTCAGCTCACATCTCTTCAGTTAGGTTAAACATCGACTGGATACCGTTGTGTTGAGGTAAATACAAAAGAATATTGTATTTCCTCCTCCCCAGCGATCAAAGTAGATTTTAAAAGACCGCACCCTGGTCTTAGGTTAAACATCGACTGGATACCGTCGTGTTGAGGTAAATACAAAGGAATATTGTATTTCCTCCTCCCCAGCGATCAACGTAGATTTAAAAGACCGCACCCTGGTCTCTTCAAGTTAAAGGCCGTACCCTGGTCATTTACAAGAATTATTCTCAAGGACCGCACCCTGGTCTCATCAATTTAAAATATTCAAAGACCGTACCCTGGTCAAATAAATAATTTTTAAAGACCGTACCCTGGTCAAATAAATAATTTTTAAAGACCGTACCCTGGTCAAATAAATAATTTTTAAAGACCGCACCCTGGTCGAATAAATAAATTTTAAGGACCGTACCCTGGTCAAATAAATCAACTTTAAGGACCGTACCCTGGTTCCAAATATAATTATTATAAACCGTCAGAGTACCTACTGAATACTCGTACTCTAAGAGCTTCATTAATCAACTTTAATCGAAATTCTAAAAAATTCCTAAGGTCAAGGAACCAAAACCCCTAGCCAGCTTTTGGGATTGGAGTAGTTTACGCAGACTCCACAGAAGCATGGACCTAGGCGATATCCCACTTCCACCTGGACCAGCACCTCCAGTTAATGCAGCTGCTCTACTGCAAAGAGCATTAAACCCGATTCCTGAGGAACCTCCAAGAATTCCGTTCCAACCAGATCCGATTCCGGTAGCACCTCTACCTGAACCTCAACAGCCGCCCCAGCAGCCTCCAGAATTCCGTAGGGAATATAATAGGTTAATTCCCGAATTTAACGGAGAACCATTAATACTAGCAAAATTCCTAAAACAATGTGATAAGATATATTTAAGGTTTTATAATCATGTTGATAGAGATGATTTCCAGAACGATGTGATCCTAGGTGTGATTACGTCTAAACTAGAGTCATCAGTAGCCGAAAAAATCTATGTCAACACTATAGATACATACCCAGAACTTAGGAAGGCATTAATTCAAACTTATAGCGATAAGCGTGATACTTACACTTTACTTTCAGAATTAAGCGCAATGAAACAATCCCCGCATGAAGATTGTTTCAATTTTCATGACCGTATATGTCTAATTCTTAATTCACAGGTGGCGTATCTCCAACTGAATATGCGTGAGCATGCTCCGATTTTATCGGAATACATGCGAAATTACGCTCTAAGGGTATTCGTGCACGGTATTTCCGAACCGTTAGGAAGCCTACTTAGAACCAAAAATCCAACCAACTTGGGCATGGCTCTATCCATGCTAACTAATGATTTCAATTTAAAACCCAAAGATAAATCTTCCTCCTCCAGACCCACTCAACAAAGCTCGCCACCAGCACGGGCGACGAACGGTAATCAGCCAGGTGCTGCATCAGCAAACCGGATGATGCCAAGGCCGCATTCCGTGCCGCAGACCCCGACTAATTATCAATTCCAGCCGAGGTCTCCCCAACAATATGCTCCGCGCTTCACGCCAAAGTATAATACAACTCAAAACGTTCAACAGCCTACACAAAATCAGCCCGGTTTGAATAGAAATCCGAATTCAAAATTCCAAAATTCAACTAAACCCAATTATCCGCAAAATCAAGCGAAAAATCCAAATTTTTCCCAAAATCGATCGAGTATGAACAAAAGTGTCGTACCGATGTCCATTTCGACCAAAAACACCAATCTCAACATGATTGAGAATCCTGAGCCACCAGAAAACATTCAAGGACCATTTTTTGATAATCAGAACGCCCAATATTGTGATTCAACTCTCATGAATACGGATGTTCAATATGAACATCAGTACAACGATCCAGAGATGGATCAGATGAGTTATGAATTCGGGAATATGCTCTCGGAAAATTCCAATGGAAACACGGGTTACCAAACCGATCCTTTTTTAGAGGAAATGAGCCTCACGAAATTATCGAACTCTTAAACTTTCCAAATCCTCAAGGTAAACTTCCGTATATAATAATGCCAAAAACAAATCTTAAAATATTAATAGATACAGGTGCAACTAGGAGTTTCATTAATCCCGAAATTGCCTATAAATATTTCCCTTCAAAAATTCAACCAGACTCAGGATTAGTAAGAACGGCGCATGGCATATCACAGTTCAACCGAAGTGCGCTAGTACCTTGTGGAGAATTATTCAATTCATATGGACTGAACCTTCCGTTCATCATGTTTAAATTTCATGACGAATTTAACATGCTTATCGGAACTGACCTCTTGCTATTCCTAGAAGCCGATGTAAAATGCAGAAAAAGAATACTTAAAACCCCCAACATAACCCTGGAATTGTTTTTCACAAACACTAACGCGAGAAATTCAGATAATATTCCGGAAGTAGGATCCTATCAAATTGACGCAAGGACCATTCAACAAGTAAAAATAAAATTGAAAAACATAGAAAATGGCGAAGCCATCATTCCTAGAACAAAGGTAGGAGACATAGAAATTCCCCAATGCCTAGCTCTAGTGAATAACTCTTATGCCCATGTTCATGTTATGAATCCGACCGAAAAACCTCTAGATTTTAGGCAAAACGAACCCATCATAGGCGAACCTGTCCTTGACAACCTTTTTCTTGAAAGCGAATCCACTGATCAACCTTCGGCTCCTAATCAGTCAAAAATTAAAACTAAACCTAGGCTAGACCTAACTAAACTACGTCTAGACCATATGAATGAGGAGGAGAAACAAGAAATTCTAAAACTACTAAAAGAATATTCTGACCTGTTCCATTCTGACGATCAACCTTTAACTTTCACTAATCACGTAAAGCACCACATACGAACTTCTGACGAGATACCGATTTACACCAAACCTTACAGATACCCGAACGTGTATAAAGACGAAGTTAAAAGACAGATTAACGACATGTTAAAACAAAAAATAATAAGACCTTCAAATTCCCCTTACAATGCTCCATTATGGGTAGTACCGAAAAAGATGGATGCATCTGGACGAGCTAAATATAGACTTGTCATTGATTATAGAAAACTAAACGAACGGACGATATCAGACAAATTCCCTCTACCAAACATCACGGACTTATTAGACAAACTTGGACGATGCCAATACTTTAGTACTCTTGACTTGGCCTCTGGATTCCATCAAATGGAATTAGATGAATCGTCAATCCCGAAAACTGCTTTCTCAACGGACACAGGACATTACGAATTTCTTAGACTCCCATTCGGTTTAAAGAACGCCCCTCCATCCTTCTCTCGCCTAATGAGCGATATTCTGAGAGGACTTCAAAATGAAATATGTTTGATTTATGTCGACGACATTTTGATTTACAGTACCAGTTTACAAGAACACGTCGAACGCCTTAGGGAAGTCTTCAAAAGGCTACGAAAATCAAACTTGAAAATTCAGCTAGATAAAACGGAATTTTTGCGTAATGAAACGGGATTTTTAGGACACGTTGTATCCGCTGAAGGAGTTAAACCAAACCCGGATAAGGTAGAGGCAATTGCAAAATTTCCTGTTCCTAAGACAAGAAAAGAAATAAAACAGTTTCTCGGACTTTTAGGCTATTATAGAAAATTCATACCCAACTTTGCTAAAATCACTAAACCTTTCACAGCCTGCTTAAAGAAAAATTCCAAAATCAACTATGATAGTCACGAATATTTGGAATGCTTTGACCACTGTAAAAACCTATTGATGAACTCACCAATTTTACAATATCCCCAATTTGACAAGGAATTTAACGTAACTACAGACGCAAGTGACGTAGCCGTGGGAGCCGTTTTGAGCCAATATAACGATCAAAAAGCGGATTTACCGATTCATTTTGCGAGTCGAACACTATGTGATTCTGAGAGAAAACTGTCAACAATAGAAAAAGAACTTTTAGCCATCGTTTATGCCCTAAAAACATTCCGCCCATATTTATATGGACGTAAATTCACATTGTTCACCGATCACCGTCCCCTTCAATGGCTTTTCAGTTTAAAGGATTGTTCATCCAAACTATTTAGATGGCGATTAAAATTAAGCGACTATGACTTCACTATTAAATATAGTCCTGGATCTGCCAATCACGTAGCCGATGCACTATCTAGAATAGAACTGAACAACAGCGATAGTCCCCAACCTAGTACGTCAAATATAGATAACATTCTAAGCGACGAGGAGGCTATGCGCGAAATAATTACAGATTTCGACAATGACCCGAATGTTCGCGAAGTCGTAGACGAAATAATGCAAACCTATAGACGATCTAGGGAAGGTATCGAAAACGCTACCAATAGAGACAATCAGTCCCTCGCCGTCAACCTAGAATCGGCAGCGCCCGAACTAGATTCCGTTGATACAATACACTCCAACGCCGAAGGCAATACAGTCCTGACCATTCCAATTAAAGAAGGTATAGTCAATCATGGACTTAACCAAATATTAATAAAACTCGTTTCGAATAATCCCAAAACTCCAAAAATTACAAAACCATTCGGAACTAAAACTCGGATAAATGTGGAATTTTCAAAAACCAATTTCAAAAATAATGTAATCGATTTTGTGAAGGAATATGTACGCCCACATATAGAATACTCCTTGTATTTCTATAATGATGATAAGGGAGAAATCTATCAAGAATTCGCATCCGTGATGATGAGAGTCTTTATAGAGTCAACTTTAAAAATGACTAAGTACACTGATCTCGTACAGGATGTCCCTAACGAAGACGAAGTGGAAAACATAATATCTGATTATCATATCGGGAAAACGAATCATAGAGGCATAACGGAAACATATGCAAAAATCAAACGCACATATTTCTGGCCGAACCAAAAAGGTACCATACAAAATTTTATCAACCGTTGCGAGACTTGTCTGGCTACAAAATACGACCGCGTGCCCATTAAACCAAAATTTAATGTAACTCCAACACCCACGCGACCTTTCGAGATAGTACACATAGATAAGTTTACCTTAGATGGTGGCAAATTCCTTACCATCCTTGATGCTTTCTCAAAGTATGCTCAAGCATATCACTTAACCAGCAATTCAAGTCTTGACGTTGTAAAAAATCTGTTGACTTACTTTACCCATCACGGTATCCCGAAAATGATAATATCCGATAATGGGGCAGAATTCGATTCGTCTCTAGTAAAAGAACTCTTGAACCTTCACAAAGTAGAAATTCATTTCATTTGTAGCCAAAATCCCAATAGTAACGGAGCAATAGAAAGGTTCCACTCAACCTTAATTGAACATATCCGACTCTTCAATAACCGATCCGAATTCTCCTGTGACTCCATGGTCACAAAAGTAAAATACGCCTTAATAGCGTATAACAATTCGATTCATTCGGTAACCGCTCTTACTCCTTTTGAAGTCGTTTATGGTCATATAGAACCAGGTAGCCCCCTCGAAGCAGATTTAGAACGAATAATGCTAAACGATTACACCTCGAAACACAAGGACCGAATAGCCAGGTTGTATTCCGAAATTCATAATCGCAGTTCCCGAACAAAAGAAAAAGCCATCAATAAAGCTAACGAAAATAGAGAGATTATTCCAGATATTCCCGAAACCATATTTGTAAAAAACAAACAATTTATGAGCAAAACAAAAAATAAATACAGTAAGGAAACTTTGGACAAATTGGATGTAGATAAGAAAACGGCAGACATCGTTCCTCGTCATCACAACACCCGAAAGAAAATTCATATTTCCAACATCAAACGACCCAGGAAGTTAGGTACTAAACAAACTCCAGAAACCTCAGATGACTCAGACATAGATTCAGATCCAGAATCCCCCCCTCACGGACCTTGGAAATCAAAACAGCATTTTGGTCCTAGGAAATAAACTATAGAATGTAATTCCGTCTTACGTCATTACAGGTTATTGCTTACAACTGCAGCCCTCTGTGCAGAGGTCAAGAACCTCAATAGAAGTGGAGGAATAATCCCAATCGACCTGGGACCTGCCAAATTAGAGGAGACAGAACATGTACTAACCCACTATTACGAACTAACTGGAATCTATACAGAAGTCGACAATTTAAATTCCAACTATTCCTCTCTCGTACGACTAACCCAAAATTCTCGCAAACTCCATGACAAACTCGACGAATATTGTTCATTCTTCAAACATGTACAAATGCTCGTTGAACAAAAAATTTCAAACATAAGACTTCACGGAGAAACCAGACAGAAACGAGGACTGATCAATGGTTTAGGAACTGTTATTAAAGCAATCACTGGAAATTTAGATAATGATGATAAAGAAAAATTCGACAACATTATTAACGATATCGATAAGCGCAATAAGAACCTTCAAACGAAGTTCTCTCATCAGTATTCCGTGGTTAATCAACTTATCACCAATTACAACAAAACCCTCCAAACCATTCAATTTAATAGCGACCAAATAAAACATAAATTTGCGGAAATAAATACTATCGTAAACTCATTTGATGGTCAAACACTTATCTACAAAGATATAATGTATCATCTTCAAACATCCATGAATCTCATCCTCAATCTGCTTTCAGAAATCGAAACATCTATCACCTTTTGTAAACAAGGCATTTTACACCCTAGTATCATAAGTACTCACGTTCTGGAAATCGAATTACAAAAGTTGTCACTAAATCTAACTGATCTGCTGACCTATGAGTCCTTAATTCGAGTACAATGTAACATTCGTAGCAACAGAATTGTGTATTTCCTCACACTACCAGTTTACAAAAATAGTGATTATCATTTGTACTATTTATATTCCACACCTTAGCATGTCAACTAAGAGTACACTACAGTAATACCTAAATTTAAATATCTATTGAAGAATGGTAATGAGATCCTTCCACTATCCGATCGTTGTATTTTTAATGAGCAATTTTATTGCAATGTGGAATTGTTATCACAAGCAAATGCTTTTTGTGAACGTAACATCCTGTCGAATGGCTCCACGAGTACTTGTCAATTTACGAAAATATCAATTGCAACAAATTACATATCTATCGTCCCCGAAACCAACCAATTATTGGTAGTTTTTCCTCAAGAGGACCAACTACAGATTAAAAGTTCAGATAAATCGGAAACACTCACCCTACAAGGTATCCATCT
This sequence comes from Adelphocoris suturalis, assembly GCA_030762985.1. NCBI lineage: Eukaryota > Metazoa > Arthropoda > Insecta > Hemiptera > Miridae > Adelphocoris > Adelphocoris suturalis. The sequence continues at coordinate 111,614,451 of CM061041.1, read as the reverse complement.
CGTCAACCCCAACTCTGACTCAGTTTATTATCACGACAAATTAATGTCATCAAAACTTACCAGTACGGGGAGTCCCACTTTGTTAAGCACATCTACCCCGAAATTTGATTCCCTTAACTTCACTCACATGTCTATGCGTTTTGACGACATCAACCTCAAAAACTTAGACAACTTTCATTTAAACTTAAACCCTTTTGACAACGACCAAGATGGTCTTAATTGGTACCCCTCCATATTGCCTAGCATATGGACTATAATACTCTACGTATTAATATTGTCACTGTTCGGGTACACAATCATAAATTATAGACAGAAATGTGGGAGAGCCAAAATAACAAATCAACCTGCATAAATCCCCTTGACCTAATATTATAATTTATGTAAATTTTTTGTAATCTCATTTTTTGTAATCTCTTTCTATGTAAATTTTTCGTGTTTTTAAAATATGTTTTATGTGTTTTATGATGTTTAATGATTGTATGATTGATGACTATGATGTTTTATGATTCTTTATTTTATGATTTTTATAATGTTTTATGATGTTTCTTGTAAATGTTTTTATGATGTTTTTATAATGTGTTTTTATAATGTGTGTTTATAATTGTAACTCAAACTCATCGATTGTAAAAAAAAAAAAAAAAATTTTTAATTTTTTTGTAAAATTTTTAAAAATTTTTTTTTGTAAAATAATTGTAACTCAAACTCATCGATTGTAAAAATTTTTTTTAAACAAAAACAAGGAACACGGAGCGAGTTAACTTAACGAAACCAATAAACTTGAATCCCTAACACTTCAATTTAAAACTTATGAACTTAAAATTTCACTTCAACTCAACTTTAAAATTTCATTAAACTCATCATTTCCAATTTGAGAAAACTTCGCGAAACATTTTCTCTGCAGTTTTCCACTTGGGGAGGGAGGTGTTATAGTACCAAAACCGCTGATCTATCTTTATTTCTGCTGAATCAGCCCACCGAGGCTATATAAGCTTGATTCCCCCACCGTTCGAGTCAGTCTCGTTGCTCCGCTCGTACGCTACGTATCTCCGTTCCGTTTTCCTTAGTTAAACTTGTGTTCCGTCGGTTCCAAATAAAGAAAGTGCTTTTTAAAAACTCTTTTCTCTCGGCACCCGACGTAACTTATATATATATATATATATATATATATATATATATATATATTTTTTTTTTTTTTTTAAATCTTCTCTCTTTCTCTTTTCTTATTTCAATGCATCTATTCAACTATGTAGCATCAAGGTGGAAGCAATGCTCTACACCCTACTCGGCAAACGTTTTATGCTCCAGAGGAGCCACCGTTCAGGCTTAGATAAACTTGGGTAAAAAGTGATGCCACATTCTTTCTCTATTCAGTTATTTCCTTTAACGATTTGGTCGGTACATCCCGTAGAGTGGTGTGTACTTAAAGTTTATTCAAGTGATGCCGGGTGGAATTTAAAGCATCATAAAAGGAAAGTGTTACTTTAGTGAACAGCCACCGTCTAAGTGTCTGAGGCTTTGCTTGAGATTGGTTTTTGTTGTTACAGTAGCTCCGGGGGGTAAGGGAAGCGTGGCTGATAGGGATCCCATGGGATGTTTAAGGCGAACACCTTCGTTCCCAAACATCCTTTTGTTCTGTGAAAGGTAACAGACTATTCAGAGGATTTTCGGGGGAGAGGAACTTTTTTTATACAGGGAGGCGTGAAGTGCTCGGGATTCTCTTGGTAAAGACGAGCGAGAAGGGCGGGTGTAGACGCAGAATGTTTATAGGTGCCTATCGCTGAGGCGGAACTTGGAGTGGCATTAGTGCCATTAGGAACCAGAAGGGAAGAACTAACCCGTGACGAGGGCTAGCGATGAGTGCAAAGCTAGGGGGGCAGTGCGTGCGCGGAGTGGTGAAAACATACGCCATTCACCTGGAAGCCATAATGAGGCTTTGATGGTGTCTTTCACCACATCTGCCGCAAGATAAGAACCAATGGGACAAAGGCCGCTCCTAGCACTTCGCCTCTTGAATAACTAAACTCAAGTAGAGGGAAGAGAAAAAGAGTGGGCGAGGGACGTCCTTACGCTGTATTTCTGAAAAGGATGATGACTCTTCTCCGAGCCACCCATTCACCGAATCCGGTAAACCGTCATTGTACCCTCACTTGAACCCTAAAAAACGAATAATGTAAATGTGATAATTTCGGAACAACACTTCCCGACAATGGCATGGAAATCAGAAATTTGTCATCACATTATTCAGAAGTAGAAATGATCTAAGATCGACGAATTGAACATCATGCATGTTTGTCTCTCGATGGCTCCTTAGACTCACTAAGCATTCTCAATGTCCTTAGTGCAGGTTCAAAATATACACCATAGACTACCTAGCTATACACATCATTCTTATCTATTACGTTGGCTCGTTTATATACGGAGGCTGGTTATAGTTTATAAAGAAGCCGGTTTATTATACGGAGGCAGTATATATATACGGAGGCTAGTGCTATGTTCTAGCGCGCTACGTTCTAGCTAGTACCTACAATGGCTAGCCATATATTCTCGCTTCTAGGACTTTTTTGGAAGTTCTAGCCCTCAGGGGGACCGAACGGATTAACCGACAGCGTTCCGGGTGGTTTTATTCGATTATTTGGGATGATATTTAACAATGCCAACCAACAAATTATTACTGTTACCTTAAAGTTACCGAAATTTCGATTTTTGAATATGTCACCCCTCATAATGCTACCCTTTAGGGCTTATAAAAATTGATGCCAAGCTTCTAGGATCAATCAGACCGTAATGTCATTTACTAGCGAAGTTTCATCGACTTTGGTCTCGTAGTTCCGGAGAAAAGGTCGACATTTTGAACAGATTTTTTTTTTTTTTTTTTTTTTTTTTTTTTTTTTTTTTTTTTAATCATTATTAGGTAATTACTTATTGATTTTTTTTTTGTTTTTTGTTTTTCATTATTTTTAAATTTTTATTCGATTATTAGGTTTTTTGCATCTAGAAACGTAAACCAAAAAAAAAAAAAAGGGGGGGGGGGGGGGTTAAAAACTTTTTTTCATGGTCGATTACAAAGGTTCAATATTGAAAATAATATGTTAAAATAATTTACCAAAACTTCTTGTAAACTCCGACGATCGAAATACTCGATATTACGAATATCATTATATAGCTATCATTATTACTATGAAACTCCCATTTCAATGAATATAGTTTATCACAATTCAATGCATTAGTTTTCTTGCAATAGGCGTCTAGTGCCTACGTCTGCTTAGTTTTCTTTTTTTTTTTTTTTTTTTTTTTTTTTTTTTTTTTTTTTTTTTGTTGCAATGGTTTATTTATTTATTATTTATTTACAACAGGTACCTAATAACAAAATTCAACAATAATAACAAACAAAAACTCAACATCTTTCTCCCTCAAAGTCCTGGAGAAGAGGCAAAGGTGCTCCATCCTCCATCCCGTGTCCCATTATCTTTTCTGCATCAAACTGTAAACCGGTAACATTGTTTCTTGCGCCTCGTAGTCATAGAGAAACTGCTTGTATTATAGAGTAGCTGAGATAGATAGATAGAGTAACTGAGGTCCGTATCCAGCCAGCTATCTGTGATTTAGGCCTACGCCATTTGTTGCTCAAACCGTGGCTAATCTCTTCATGAAGAGATGAAGTTCTTTGTGGAGAACACCTTCACATGAGCCAACCAATGGTGTAAACGAACCTCTCGGATCTTCTGCTGCTGCATTGTACTTTTGGCGCTTTTCCCTGGAGGTGGATTCTGCAACATCGTGCCAGGTTTGGGTGAGGTAAGAGGGTGCATTAGAATTGATTAAGCGGTTATCGAAGAAAACGACCCTCCCTGTCTCAGACCCTCTCCACTTTAATATCAGCCACCAGACCAGAGCAAGTGTCAGTGGCCTCTGTTTAGTTTTGCTTAGATAATGAATGCCACAGGCTTCGTTCGATTTCAGTAACATTTTTTGGGTTTGTGTGGGTTAGGTCCTGGATGGTCACTTATTAATTTCATGGTATTTACAAAAATGGTAGCCATTACAATTACGCAAATACAAAAATTCTTGTAATAATAATAATGTCTACAGTGATTGTTGTGATGATTTCTTCAGCGATTTGGCAAGTTGGGGCCTAGATGGCCCTCTTCTCATTTCACCGGTACAGGCGTAAAGTAAGGCGTATGTATAATATGTTAATGACAAACACGTTAAATCTCAACAACAAAAGAACGAATAACGAGTACAAGAATTAGATAGTCACTTATGAATAGCTAGTAATCGTAGCTTGTGTATGGTGTATTTCTCATTGTTGTAACAATAATACATGGGATTATATAGCTCCACCATTCACCCACCACGATCTAAATCTGCTGTAAATCTTCTGTTACTGAATCATACGCGGTATTTAATGAAGCCAACTGACGTGTAAAGCTATTCATTATGACAACAAGCTAAAAATCTACCCTCGCACCCCGCGTTTGACATAATCTGCTTTCGGGACCGAGGGGCCGACGTAATCTTTAGCTGCCTCTTCATCACATCTGCTGCCACAACAACCATTACAAATAACGCCCCTTTCACCCCGGAAATGTTTGACCGTTGGGGATATCGAATTCTCACAGGAAAATCGAAGTGAATGGCGGAAAAGGAAGCCCTATAAGAAGAAACTCGTGTGCGTTTGTACAAATAATGAATTTTTTATGTGATAACGGAGAAATATATACGAGTATGAACCCTTTCGCGCATTTTTAGGAGTTGTGCTTATGTCAATGTTTTATGGAGGGTGTATTTAAATTGTAAAATTGTATGAAATCATTAAGAAATTAATTAGGTTATGTTGTAATACTTTTCCATAGTGAGACGAATTGTATTCAGTCACGTGTGATGAAGTAAAGATTTGAGAATAAGAGAACGAACCGAATAAATAAGCTTAGATGTAGAGGGGAATGGAGGAATGGCGTATACCTAACGCACAGGGCAATGAGTAGTTAGTGCATGAAAAAAATGATTCGACCTGACGATAGAAAAATAGTTTTTATTGCTTTGTCTTTTATTGACCCAACTATTGCTCTTGAGTTGTCATACCTTTAAAAGTTCTTTTCACGGTATTTCCCCTAACGTCGGGTAGTACCGTACATCTTTAATTTTCATGGGTTGGACACTTTAATAAAATGCATAGTTTCCGACATATATCAAAACAAAATGCCAAAAACAAAACAAAAAGTGCCAAAATGTCATTTTTTTTTTTTTTTTTTCGCAATGTTCTGGGCAAAATATTTGTATGCAAATTTAAGATTTGAGTTCACCAAACTAAAAAAAAAAAAAAAAAGATCCATTGAAATATGTGTCAAAACTTCCCTGGACATAGTCTAAATTGACTGGACTGTACCAATACCACAGTAAGTAAGTATCCAGAGTTAAAATGATGATCTGGCCTTAGGTGTAGGAATATAGGTGCGTCAAACTCGGCAGGGTATAATGATTTTTCCGATAATTAGAGATTCGAAGGTCTCTTTGTCAAGAACAGAAAAAAAAAACAAAACGGTGTCGACTTGAAGAGGCTTCAACAATGAAAACGTCAGTCCAACCCCCGCACCCCTAAATCACTCTCTTTTTCCATTGAGATTAGGCCCTTTATTCCTTTCCCCGCTCGATATAATGGGAGTCAGGTGGCTCTTTGCCAAACCATAATTGTCCCGAGCCCTCGTTCGGAGAAGGGCTTCAATGTCTCACTGGAGTTACACAAAAAACTGTAATTTGCGCGTCGGAGTATTTACGGAGCGTTTGAGGGACGAGCGTTATCGTTGCGTCAGGCCTGTTGTAACGTTCTCGTTACCCTGAATAATATGTAATAGCTGTCCGGCATGATAGGTAATGCCTACCTGTTCCCCCACGCTCTAATCGTATTTGATTTAGCGTAAGCAAACTGATACTAACCGAATGTTGCCTTCTTCTTCATTGTTTGATAATATTAAGTCGATTTTCTAATTGAACCACCGCTCTGACTATCAATCATCAATCCCATTTTGCTTCCTACATATTTCTTTCTTATTCTTTTCTCATTCTCAATCTGTTTCTTATTATCATGCTCCAAAATTCTCAAAGTGAAAAAAAGAGAAAAAATCAATCATCAGCTTCTTATTTCAGATCAAACTACCTCAAAACAAATTTCAATGGAGAAAAGTTTCGGAAATTTTCAATTTATTATTTTTGGTGCCATCGCAAAAGCTTCTTGTTCTACAAAAATTTGCTAAAACCACTTATGGGCTCTAGTTGCTCTTGAATCCTCTACACCAATGGGTAGAATAAAAGGCTGACATTAAAAAATCTAGATATTGAAGCTTTGATAAACTTCAATAATCTCAAACCTGGGTAAGTATCTTCCTTTTCCATAAGATAAAATATAAGAAATTGTTTGTGATTCAGATTTAAAGAAAAAAAAAAAGAAAAAAAGGTATCATGTTTTATGCATACGAAATTCCAGCTTCATACGTTGAGTAGCGAAGAAATTCGCTCCGGTGCTCACTCGAATGATGATAGAAACTTTAATTATTTCAAATTAGGTAATTATTTGATAGTTTTCCCTCCAAAAGTTATTAACTACCCACATGTCACTACCATGACTAAATTGCTCGTCTCGCGGTCCTGCAAAAAAAATTTGGTACTGCAGCCCTGCGGACCTGCAACAATTCAAATCACGGGCCATCCTAAAGACATGAAACATTTCAAAATGCGCACTTGCGCAGTTGTGTGATTCTTTAAACTCACCTAACTTTTTTTTTCTTTTTCTTTAGAGCGATGCAGGACCTTGAATTCTGCAATCATAAATAGAATGGCAAGTTAGATAATCGGGAGAGCCTGTAGATACTGCGTTTCATCACGCTCGATACTGGTATCAAAATAAATATCCCTAGGGAGTGAATGTCCTCGCTTCCCAGGCCAGCTAGATTCAGTAGTTATTCTTGCAATGCTACAGATGGTTCGTCTAGTTCTGTGTTTGTGTTCAATATTTGCACTCGGGCGTGGCGACGAATGTAAGAAAGGTAATGAAGGACCAAGTTACGCCTTGTGGAGGAAACAACTGCTCTGCAACTATGATAACACAGTGCCACCTTCAATTCCTACCACGACCAAAGTGAGGTTCATGATCATAGATTTTCGAGTTTTGGAGGATGAGAATCTTTTATATGTTTACTATGGAACTCAGTACGCTTGGAATGACCCGGCTTTGAAGTTTGATCCTAAAACGCTGAATCAGTCCCAAGTAAGGATAGGCTATGGCTTATGGCGGCCAAATTTGGTCATTCTGGACACAAGACTACCCACTACTCATGAATGGACTTCGAAACGATTTGACTTCTATAAGGGAAAAGTACACGTTTTTGCGCGTGGGTCTGTAATTGCGCAAAAGACGGCGCTAGCAGCGATCCACTGTGATTTCGACTTCCACCTGTGGCCGGCTGACAGGCAAAAGTGTAGTATGAAAGTCGGTTCTAGGTCGTATGGCAAAAAAGACGTACAAATGCTTCTTGTCAATTACTATTACCAGTCAAATAGATGGCGATATAGCCAGGGAGGATGGATAATCGAGTCAATAACTGGTAGAAATGTAACTGATGCTCAGTGGGATCTGAAAACCCTCCAACCACAGATCTCAATCGAATTTGGACTGAAAAGGTCGGAAACTACTCTATTCTTGATAATAGCAGTACCATGCGTAATTTGTGCAAGTTTGACCATTTTCGTGCTCTGGCTACCCTCAGGGAGCGTTCGAAGAAACGCAGCACTCCTCTCCATAGTTGGTCACTGCCTCAACTTGATTTACATTGGCCACAAGATGCCTAAAGGAGCTTCTGGAGACATTTTGCTACTAAAACTACAAGTTATTTCATTGTTCGTGACTACCTTATCGATGGTGACGCCATATTTGAGCGAAATGTGTTCCATATGCTTCACCGCACCTCCTAGTATCCTCGTGATGATTTCAGATCAGATTAGATCAAAGTCACTTTTCAAGCTTTTAATTATTCCTGGCCCATCAGAGTCAAAAAGTACGCCATTCAAATCGAGCTATGAAATAGTCGTTTTAACTGCGCTTGTCGATCGAACACTTTCCATTGTTTATGTCTTAGCGTATGTATCGATTATAGCAATTAGCTTTTCTTGAGTAGATCCCCTCATCACTCTGTGATTGGTATGAAATAAAACTGAAAAAAAGCAAAATGTTTATTTATTTTTATTTTTATTTTTTATTTATTTTATTTATTTATTATTATTATTATTACTATTATTTTTTTTATTATTATTATTTTTTTTTTTTTGCTTTTTTATAACAATTCCGAACATGTGAAAATACCTTACATATAAATAAGTCTATATTCACCACATCCAAACTTCATGCAATTCTCAAATCTGAATATGATTTAGCGAAAGGGGAGGGGGGGGGGGTTCTATACGATACCACCAGATAGGATCAACATATAATTTGAAATATATGAAATTTACATCCATTTTGGTAAGTACAAGTACAGGCAGGAAGAAAATTTATCGTTATAGTTTGCAAACACTTTTGGGAATTACTGTGCCCCAACTTCAGGTTCTTTAATTCATTAAATATCATAATGAAAAATAACTGCGGTATATCTTCAAAAAAAACCTCCCTCCCATTATTTTTGTATCCCAAGTTTTAAAATTGTTTTTTGATATAAAAAAACTTAAAAAAAAAACACGAACATTGTCGTTACCTACTGCTAATTATTCGAATAAAGCGCTGCCAATTATTACACAATGGTTTATTATTTCTAAACTCCTTCCATTCAAATCAATGGTCTATCATTATTAAATTTAGTCTATAGTACATTATCTCTAAACACGACGCATTGCGCCTCGCAAAAGGGTTCTTCCCGTTCGAGCGTCAGGACCCCCCAATTTTTCACTTTTTAATTAGTTTTAATTAACAAATCTCTTTATGACAAAGTCATCTTCTCTCATACATAAGGTTTGTGTGGACTGTGTATTAATTTGAAAGTATGTGTGTTTCATGCATATAAATTACTCTATTACAATAAATTAATACAGTTCTGTAGGTCGATTGGAAAAAAACCATCCCCAGAATACCCTTAGCTGATAAATAGTTCTTCGCACCATGTAGCATTGTCTTCGAGGTATTTCAAAGGCGCTCTATTTAAAATTTCAGCATCGTAGGTTGGTTACGACGGAAGTTAACCTCAGAGGTTCTACAGATGATCAGAGCCCTCCATACTTTGTTGTTGTATTCTAGACGTTCCAAAGGAGCTCCATTTGAGGTTTCAGCACCATAAAAAAATTAAGGAACAATTTAGGCAGAGAGGTCCCTCAGCTGATCCCTCAGGTATCCAAAAGGAACTTAATTTCTAATTTCAGGTCCGTAGGTTAATTAAGAAAGAAATTTGCTTAAATGTGATTTTTATACAAAAAGGCAAAGAAGATTTTATAATTAGCGTTACCCATGGGTGCGAAAAAGGTATTTCAACTATTTTATAATGGAAGAAGATTCCATCCTAAGAAGTTTGGTCAACTGCACTCTCCTATGACGATCAGTTTTCTTTCTGATTTTTCAAACTTTCACGCACAGGAGACTTCGATGCAACGCCCAGTGTGACGTCACCAATGCACACTGTGAAAAATCGTAGAGAGAAAACTAGGCAACTAAGAAAAGTGTGGAGGGTGTCAAAGTTCTTAGAATAGAATCTACTTTCATTTAAAAATATAAAATGAATTCGTGGGCAACGCTCATTTTAAATTTGATATTTGTAATTTTATTTTCATTTCCTAATTTCCAGTTCCTGAGGAAAAACATTAAAAAACAATCTAAGGACAAATTTTTTTTCTTGTAAAGTTTTGAAAGTATATTTATCTTACGTCCCTTAAATAGGTACCTACTACCTACCAACTGAAAATATTTGAGATAAAAAACACTACCAACGCTTCACTAGTACATCCGCAAACATATCGCTTATACGATGGTCTGAATTTTACAAGGAAAATTTCATATATTCCTAGTTTACAAACACTTACACTATCTAGCGGTCATTAATATTTATCGATTGACTCACTATATCCAATGATGTCACTACCAGTGCATGATTTCACTCTCTAAAGTTCTAGCTCTTAAGGAGAAAGATTAACGTACTTTATTGCGGGTGTTTTCATTCGATTCTTCGAGATATTGTCTATCAATGACAACCAAAAAATCATGTCTGCTACCTTTAGAGTTTTCAAGATCTGGATTTTTGAATATTTCAGCCATTATATGATTCTCGTTGAGGTTGATAAAAATGTATGCCGAGCTTCAAGGATCAACTAGAACCACAAATGTGATTTATAACCCGAATTTCATAATCTCTGGTCTAGTAGTTCCCGAGAAAAGCTCTGGATGGTGGACGGCAGAAGCATGAAGTTTTATTATTATTAATATTTTTATTATTATTTTTTTAAATGGTTTAATGGTTTATCCACCTCAACCAAGGAGGGTCATTAGCGGCAATTTTTATTATTATTATTATTGTAACTCTAATTTTTTATTTAATTTTTTAAATTCATTATTATTAATTTTTATTTATTTATAATGTTTTATTCGATTTTTGGATTCAAAGAATCTTGAAGAGGATACCAACAAATTTTGAGGGGGTTAAAAGTTTTTTGGTTTTTTGGTTTTTTTTTTTTTTTTTTTTTTTTTCGTTGAAAATTTGAATAATAATTAAAAACAAAGTTTCGTATTTGAAAATAATAAACAAATAACTTTTAGAATAAAATAAAATAAATCGCTCATTTCTAATAATAGGCCTGATCTCAACCGCAACATATCACCTTTCCCAAATCAAATCCATCTATTCCACGTCACATACAACGCTTTTCTGATGAAATCCATGGTGACCATAATGTAATCCAATATAGTAAGTTCTACGTCATTCAAACGGTTCTAAATCTTCACGTGATAGATTAACGCAATCTACAAATCGGACAACTACAAAAATATTATCCATCCTTGAAAATGAATAGCTCAGGTAGATATGTAGAGACATCTTCTCACGGGCAAGAAGTCGGGAGGTCGAACCATTGCGTACATTGACAAAAGGTGATTTTGTGTCCTGATAACTTCAAAAGGTTGATCACTCAATCGGTTATTGCGATTTGGTTTCTAATTTTATAGAATAGGTGTGTGGGGAGGAAAGTTGCGTGAAGGATGCGGCAAACATCATGCAATATCAAACGGCTCTTTATCGTCGTGTGAAATCTGATGACGGAAAGGATGGGTGTTCTGGAGGCAGAAGGCGCATCAAAGACTATTGAGCAAGGCTTGTCGCATTTTACGTAATATTTTTCAAATTAAATGGACCTCAGTTTCTGTTGTTCTTAAAGAGAGTTTGACTGGGTCCTCTTTCCGCTCCGAAACAGGTTCAGCAGTGCTGAAGGCTGCTGAAGAAGAAGAAGATAAACTACGCTCATGCCTGTGAGTGTTAATTTTACGAGTAATATTTCGTCATGTTTTATCATGTAGCGAGACGCTAGTCTTGCATTGCCATGCCTTCAAAATACTGACTAGCTGCCTCTGGAATGGACGAGACGCGCCGAGATGAGTAAGGAAGTACAACTTCTGCCCAGCATTAGCCTCCTCACAACCTCACTCTGACAGCACCAACTTAATTTTCTCTGTATATTCTGGGGACGAGTCAGAAGGCATGTTTCGGACTTTCTTCATTTTTTCTTTTCCAGTCTCACCCTATTTTTATTTATTGAATTTTCCCCCCACCCACTTCTACCAGTTCTAATCGGCCGATTTTGAAGAAATTTGAAACAGTCCACATTCTATCTGACGAAGTGTCTTTTGGGGGTTCGGAGCCGCTACGACCAGTGGTGGGAGTTGTAAGGGAAGGGTTAAATATGAAGTAAATATGTAAGATTCCATCCTTATCTGCTAGGTGAGCTAAATTCTCTCCTGTTCACCCTTAGAATTTGAATTTTGTAAGAAACTTCTCTGGAACATCGAGAAACGAACAAGCTGAGTGGCTCTTTCCTGATCAGCTGTGTGAATTAAATTTTCTCCTCTTCACCCGATGAAATTTGAATTAGACGGAGAGTGTCTCTGGGACAATAAAAGTCTAATGAAATGACTGAATCCATCCTGCCCGTACGTCCGGCCTGGTCCGGCCTGTACGTTCCAACCTTTTCCTCCTTCACAAAAAAAGTGATATCTCCCCTAAAAGCCACAAAATGTATGATGCCTTCCAATTTGGGCCAAGCCAATGGTCGGATGGCCATCTCTTATTACAATGCGAAGTATGAAACACTTTTGCCTCCCTTTCTAATTCCACTTTGTGAAACTACTTATATTCCATTGTGAGTGTCATTCTGCTGAAATTATATCATAAATTGACATTCGCATTTATAGTATACTTATTCTTAGTAATTCAGAGCTAAAGAGAAATAGTGATAATCGATTAACATTCAAGGATACACATCCCCATTTAATTATATAAATGAAATATATTATTATTCAACATCAGGAATATATATTGAATCTCGTTGAGTGTGAGAATCCACCTTCAACATTGAAATAATTTGATACCTCTTTTCATGGTCCATCATTCACCAAGACAGTTACCTACTGAAGAAAGTGCAAATGTAACTCTTCCGTATCATTTACAGCCACTTGGGGTCCATTTCTGCAATGAAATTCGAACCCAACGATACAATATAATATCCAATCAGTTCTGGGAAGAAAAAAATAGAAGAAAAAACCATGAACCTTTTCTCCGAAAAACAGCTTGAATAATCTGTTCAGATCTGTGAGCGTTCGAGTGGGGACAGACCCTCCGGGTCACCCAGCTGACAAAAGGCGTTTAGATCTAGTTTCCAGATTTCGGACAAAAGATCGCGAGGGGGTTTCACACTTAGGGATTAGGGCTAGCAAAGGAAGGTTTAGAGCTTTGACCACTCGGTTTTGCGTCACCTGGGCGTAACATTCCCTCGCATTCCATGGTTTACATTCTCCTTACGAGGGGCGAAGTATGACGATCGGTCCGTTAAGTGAAGACGTCAATCGATGAATATGACGCACGGGGCGGGTAGATATCTAGGATGATGATTGTGTTCGAGGGGAAATATTAATGAGGCAGTTGGAATATGGCAGCTCACGAGGAAGTTGATCTAAGGATTTATCCATGCAGTGTTCATGGCCAAACCATTGCTCTAGGTGGTTTGATTCCATTCATTAAAGTGACTTTGAACTAAATCGAACTATGAAACTACCTATCCCTTTTATTTCTAACATTTCGACATTTTATGTCTTTACTTTGGCACATAAACGAAAAAATCGTTAAAAAAGCGTTCCGGTTGGTTTTCTGATGATTTCCGCTTACAACCGAGTCATTGCTAGGGAAATGGTACTTCGTCGTTTTTCATCCCACAAAATTCGTTGACCATTCGTTCGAAAGCTCTCGATTTATCCAACCATATTATGTTAACTACTGCAAAGTGCGTGCCCAACAAGCTGAGTCATGAGCATGGTTATTTGAATAATAATTATTCAAATAATTATAGGACGTTATTCAGTAATATTTAACTTCATGGTTGTTTTTTTGCGATGGAAACACATGAAAACGTGTTTTCTCCTACAGACGGATAGGGATACATGTTCCCGTTGCTAGGTTGCTCATCACCCAAGGATTTTGTTTTCTTCTCGTGATTCTCGCTAATGTTGCGAGTCGTTCAGTCATTTTCGTTCGTGGATGAAGTATTCTATCGATGATCCGTTCTACATGTATTCCCGTGTAAGTCACAACGCCATGCAACCATGTAAAAGGTACTAAGTGTACAAACCACCTTCAGCTCCTTTGCCCAAGCCTTCTGATCTTCCTGCTCGACGAACTGAGCTGATTACGATTACCCAAGCCAAAAAGAACGACCTTCTTCGTATGGTTCCATTTTTGCCTCCTCAATACAGATATTTTTATGAATCACTTCCTTCGACTGAAAATCAGTAGGATCATTCCCAAAATGATGTTCCTAAAGTTCGTGAAGTTATGTTCCTGTTGTTCGTAAATTTTCAATATTTTATTTTATTTGTTCCAAATAAAACTTTGAGTAACAGTCTACTAAGTAAAACAATTTACGCCAAATATTTCATCAAAAACAGCGAAAATACAAGGATTTCTACATTTAAAAACCTACATTATTCTTATTTTTCAAATTCATATAAAATAAAACTCATTGTATGGTGAAGCATGATTCAGGGATCGTCCTTCAGAGAGAGGAAAGAAAAATAACTCCTATATGTATTAAAAAATAACTCCTACATAAATAAATAATTAAAGCAAAAATAACTCCTGCAAAGGCAAAGGTATTAGCCCTGGTAGGAAATCTGGTGGAACAGGGGTACATGTTCGAATTATTCGAGACGAAGGCGATCAGGTTTGTTTTTTGGCTTTCCTGTAAAATTCCAAAAATGAACATGTACCCCTTTTCGGCCGAGGTCTTCAATTGTGTACACTCAAGTGATCATTCTCAATAATTGATATTGTGAACATGATTGCAACCGCTTGTTAATTTCTGATGATTTCATTGAGCTGGTGTTTCGATGATTTGATTCATAGCAGGTGATCCGGATTTTGTGAGAACGGTTTGATTTCTGAAGCGGTGGTTAAATCATATTAACAGGTAATTTCTATGCTTTACACTCTAGTAAGCTGTATTTGGTACGTAGCCTCTTTAGGACATTTACTTACTTGACGATGCCCAGGGTCCGGATCAGATGTGTGGCTCTTAAAGTATTTCTATGCTTTACACTCTAGGAAGCTGTAATTTGGTATGTAGCCTCTTCAGGACATTCACTTGATGATGCCCTGGGTCCGGATCAGATGAGTGGCTCTTAAAGCTAATTTCTATACTTCACACTCTAGGAAGCTGTAATTTCGTATGTAGCCTCTTTAGGACATTTACTTGACGATGCCCAGGGTCCGGATCAGCTGACTGGCTCTTGGAGCTTGCAAACGAGTCTGCAACTAAAGACATCAAATGTCCCAATTTGTTGCAGACTCGTATGCAAGCGTTTTTGATGATTTGATTTTTGATGATTTGATCATTTGATAATTTCCCACGATTTTTTTTATAAATCAGGAAAGAGGAAACATTATGAATTTTAAATCATTTGCCGAATAACAGGAATAAGGGAAAGTTCACAATTGACCAACGCGAAAGTCAAGTTTATTTAATAACTTGTCAAAATATCTAATATTAAAATTTCCCCCCTTGTGATTGATTGAAATTGATGGATTTCACATAATCCAGATTTTTTGACGATGCCGAGGGTCCGGATCAGATGACTGGCTCTTAAAGCTAATTTCTATACTTTACACTATAGGAAGCTGTAATTTCGTACGTAGCCTCTTTAGGACATTTACTTGACGATGCCCAGGGTCCGGATTAACTGACTGGCTCTTGGAGATGTGTGATTTTCAGCCAAGTCGTCTTCGATATAAAAAAGTATAAATGGGTCAACTAATAAATTTTCTTCAAATATATTGACTGAGTATTGAAATAAAAGAAGACGGTAGGTTCTTCCAACAGAATATTTTATTATTAGTGCTTTATTACTTCTTTAAAAAGATGAACTAATCAACTAGTAAATTTTAAACCAATCAACCAAAAAATTTCGAACCTTGAAACTGAATATGGTGAGATAAGTGGGTAAGAAAAGCCTCAAAAGTAAGTTAAAGGTAAGTACGTGATAAGACGCTTAAAACTAGCTTAAAATTAATATCCAATTGTTTTCAGGTATCCAATCCAATATCCAATCATTTAAGTGAGAAACGTCTGATCCCAGGTACTGTGAGGTTTTTGGGTCCGAAATACTTGGAATGTCCAGAATCTATGGATTATATATATGTTTTTGTCTATGAATATTGAACAATCACGATTTAGTTGTCTTCTATGGGAGCGAGAACGAGTCAGGCTCGCCCGAGAGTTTGCCCGATTGCTATATGGCTCTAACACTGACGTTCTTTCATCTGGAAAATCACTGCTCGGAGTAATTTTATCTCAAAAAATCATCTGTGTTAGCCAGAGACAAACCCATGTGGTAACCATGGTCCGTTATAATATTGACCACCATTAAATATTAGTTTAGAGCTATGTACTCAAACTAGAGGCCTGTTAGGGCTTGGAAAGCCCTAATCTAACAGTACCAAGTACCTAACAGGAACTCAGCACGTTATAGTAACGATATAAGACCTACCTATTTGCGGCGTTATGTGACCTGGTGCAAAGCTAAGGCGATGTTATTAAATGATTAAAAAAAGCCACAGTTCCTTTGAGCCTGACGGCTAAAATTAAAAAACATGAATATGCTTTAGCCGTACACGACTCACTCCTCGTCGATTCTCTGAACCCGACCCCCCATCGGCCTCTGAACTCTGTTTATCATTCTGCCATCAATCCTAAAACATGGAATCATGTTTTAGCTCCTCGCTCTCACTTTATTATAGAAATGATCACGACCATTGAGCTCTTGTGAGATGATGATCTCCTAATAGAAACTCGCGAGTAAACATTCACTTTATTATAGAAATGATCACGACGATTGAGCTCTTGTGAGATGATGATCTCCTAATAGAAACTCGCGAGTAAACATTCACTTTATTATAGAAAGAGGCTACATACGAAATTACAGCTTCCTATAGTGTAAAGTATAGAAATTACCTATTAAAATAATTTAACCACCGCTTCACAAATCTAACCGTTCTCGCAATATTCGGATCACCTGCTATGAATCACATAATCGAAACACCAGCTCAATGAAATCATCAGAAATTAACAAGCTGTTGCAATCATGTTCACAATATCAATAATTGAGAATGATCACCTGTGTGTAAACAATTATTCATATAACCATGCTCATAACTCAGCTTGTTGGCCACGCACTTCGCAGTAGTTAATATAGTATGGTTGGATAAATCGAGAGCTTTCGAACGAATGGTCAATGAATTTTGTGGGATGAAAAACGACGAAGTATCATATCCCTAGCAACGACTCGGTTGTAAGCGGAAATCATCACAATTATTGGCGCTACTTTCGTTGCACTCTCGTGGGACATTTTTCGGTAGTTAGGTCACGGCTAAAGCATATTCATGCTAAAAGAGGAGATACCGATCAAAATATAAGTAATCTAATAAAAAAGTTCTTCAGTTTCAATTTCTTCGTTCATAAATAACTCTCCTATAGATGTTAGTAACTACACTACGTTTCTTACTTATCGTGAATTGATGGCAACTGTTGTCACCGCCACAGCCTAATAAACAACTCTCGTTGATAAGGACCGCCTAGAACACGATCAAGGCGGGTATAGAGACGAACGGCGACACTTTTGCAACAAACTTGGGGCCGTGCTGATTCGAATGAGCAGTCTAACACTGAAATCGGACCGCGAAGTTCTTCACAATTTCAAAGACCGTTCGGAATTATATATAAAGATAATTACACAGGGGAACAAGAAAAAGTCCAGTAACAAAGAAAATATCAGTGGTTTGGGGGATTTTCGAAGCCTCTAAATCAGAAAATAAAAGCTGTTTTTCCAGATTGGCTCGAATATTAAAGTTACAGCCCATATGCTTATTTTTCTCATGTTCAGTAATCTGAAAAATCAAAAACAAAACGTATTGCATCTTATTTCCAGGTTTAACCACCTTATTTTATGTTGTTTGGGGTGCTGAATCCGAATATGAAACCGGGTTTCAATTATCTAGCTTCGTTCAGGCGCAAACCTTGTTTAAACCCAGTAAAAATCGGGGAAATATCCAAGAACAACGTTTTTCAAAACATTAAAAGTTATTTTCCTCTGGAACGAAAAATAATGGAAAAAATCCAGTTGCGAATTTAAATTTTACATTAAAAATAATATGATGGTCTGGTGATGGTCTGTTTTTAATATCATTGAAGGTTGAATAATAAAGAACTAACTTCCCAATCATTTAACACTACCTAATTTTCTGACTTTGAATCTGACCTACTTAATCTCGTCTTTCGAATCTTTGAAAAAGAATTCGATAAAATAAATACGTATTCTTTAGGTATATAGGATTTTTTAATGCCGAATTCCGGAACCGGACTTTTTCTATCGTTTCTCGTTTCAGAGAAAAATAACTTTTATTGGTGAAAAACTGTTTTTAACGATTTTCCGATTTTTACAGTTTTTCTCATCTTCAGTACTCTGAAAAAATCACTACTAAAAGTTTTTCATAGTATTACCTTACTCTGTTTTTTTTTTTTGGGGTGCTGAATCTGAATATAAAACCGGATTTTAATTATCTAGCTTCGTGTTCAGGCCCAAAAACCCAGTACAAATCGGGAAAATCGCCAAAAACAACGTTTTTCAACACATTAAAAGTTATTTTTCTCTGAAACAAAAAGCCATAGAAAGAAACCGGTTGCCAATTTGGATTTCACAATAAAAATCCTATAAATGGGGTCTGCTTTTAACGTCTTTTTCATAGATTCGAAAGATGAGCTTATGTAGGCCAGATTCAAAGTCAGATATTTTGGTAGTGTTGAATGACTGGGAAGTTAGTTCTTTATTATTTAACCTTCAATAATGTTAAAAACAGACCCCATTTATAGGATTTTTGATGTAGAATTTAAATTTGCTACCGGATTTTTTCTGTCTTTTTTCTTTGTAAAGAAAAATAACTTTTAATGTGTTAAAAAACGTTGTTTTTGGCAATTTTTCCGATTTTTAATGAGTTTAAACAAGATTTACACCTGAACGAAGCTGGATAGTTGAAATCCGGTTTCATATTCAGATTCAGCACCCCCCCCCCCCCCCCCCCCCCAAAAAAAACATAATGCATGGTGGTTAATCCGGGAAATACGATGCAAAATCGTATATAGTTGTGATTTTTCAGATTACTGAACTTGAGAAAAACATGCATATGATCTGTAACTTTAAAATGCGAGCCAATCTGGAGTAACGGCTTTCATTTTCTGATTCAGCGACCTCGAAAACCTCCCAGCCCACTGTTACTTTCTTTGTTGGTCATCACTTTTTTTCTCCCTCTGTGTTATTAAGACCGAGGATTTTGAATGACAGTAACTTTACGAACTGTTAAGTACATAATAGCCAACGAATATTACGAGGTAAGCACCAATAATGGGAAAACTATAATGTAATGATAACGCTGTTGGAAAATGCAGCACTACATAAGAAATGAAGGTTGTTCAACATATTAAATTAATGACACAAAGTTTACAATTCTTGAGAGCGAGTGCTTTCTACGAGGCTTCATTTTCTTATAAAGCTTCAGTGAAACATTTATTGAAATGCGTCTTAAGACTTCCACGCGGTTAAGTAGATACTTCAGTTTGCAACTCAAATACTGCGCCTGAGATAAGTTTAAGGGAACATCTACTTAGTAGAGTATGTACTGGTCGATAATTATTATACATTTACCTTTTGACTCGATTTCGAGATATAAATTTACCTACTTTCGAAATAACTTCGCATTTTTGTATTAAAATAAAAATCATAAATTCCTACATCATCATTAGATCATTATTTAATTTTGAAAGTTGTGTTAAAAAATCAAGCTTTCTATCAAAAATCATCAAATTTTTATCTCTTCCCTCCTTCAAGATCAAGATTCTCTCCTTTGCGTTTCAACCCCAAGGAACACACCTAAGCCATTATTGAACAACCATAAAATTTATTCTTCGCATTAATTCCTGATCTGCAGTCTATAGAAGCAATTCAAGCATGTTTTTATATGTCTATATATATATTATCAAGCCTCAGAAAATGATTAAGGGCTTAGTTCGAACGGATCCTTAATTTCATGGTTGTTTTTTGGGCGTCTACAATCAGCAGGATTGTAGAAGAATTATAGAATTATATTGTAGGTACTTGACAAGTTGTCTATTAAGGTTGAAAAAATTACCTAATTTCTCTTGGTATTCATATTGATTATCACTTAGGTGTGCTCTCTATTGATGAGCTGTTTTCGAAAACCAAAGAGATCCTCCAGTGATACTATCGTGCCAAATGTGTATCGCAAATTTTGTTTTAAGGAGGCCTCACCTGCATAATCTTCTATCGTACAGTCAGCAACCAAAGATGTCCATTCAGGGGCTTAGGGCACAGAAGAGAACTCCAAGAAGTTAGGACTGGACCTCCGAGTCGTAACCAAATCAGACTAGCTGAACTAACACTGTTCTCCTTTTATTTGTGCTCTTGCTTGGTCTATGCAAAATTTTTGTACCTGAACTTGCCTTTTGAAAGTTTGACAGCAACTACTTGACTATCCAAATATTCTGATGTACCTGCATCAGGTTATGTTCTACGAAAAGTGTGCTAGCAATGTTATAAGGTTATAACTATGACCATTAATCAAGTGGGCTGTACTTGCGTTCTTCGTTGTTTTGATTATACGTTTGGTGAAAACGATTCTTATTCAGACGAATATAAATTAGACAAATAATCTTCTAATAAGAAACCAATTTTATTCATTTAAAATTAGGTACCGAAATCTGATAATTCCAATATCACGAATTCAGTGACAAATGGAAATTAATGCATAAATAGAAATGCGTTGAATAAATGTTTGGAAAGTGGTGTGAAGCCCCACACCAGATGTTCAACTCAGAAATTGAACACACGGGCACGAGTTCAACACAACGGCCCAACTGCGGTCCAAGGCCAACTCGAAATGTTATTGAACGGACACCAGTTTTTCGCGAAGGTTCCAAATTGACCGAGCGTGTCAGTCCAACGAAATGATCACATATAATTTGAAGACTTCTTCAGGTTTAGGCAACGATCTCAAAAATAAGGAGTTTGTCTCTAGGGGGTTTTCGCAACAAAAAAGTTATTATGAAAAGATGACTTGGGAGCCAAAATATCAGTTATAAAACGTCTGCTTATTTGATACGTTCTTTGTCAATTTATTGACCGGTAGTTGGATAATATTAGTTGGAAGGGTGCGGTGAAGGTAGACGTCGTGTCATTATCCTTTACGGTCGCTCAAAGAGGGTGGAGTGGTGGGGGGAAAATAACCCGAGTTGGATTGCCTCCCTTTAAAGAAGTCATTACCTTCATGAAGGAGGGGGCTTTTGAGTAGGAGCCGAGTGGCTTGATTCTACTTTTGTCAATAATACAGAACTTTTCCCGAAAGAAGTTTGGAAGTTGTAATGAAAGTCATTGCATTGAATGCGTGTTTGTGTATAAGAACTAAGCTTACCGAAAATTTCGAATGCCGACACCATGTAAGTTCCTAGAGATCCGTCAGTCTCTATACGGCGTGCGGTAACGAGAAACTTTATCGCACCTTAAAGTCACGTCAAGTCCTTAACGGATCTAGTTGTAACGCTAAATCCATGGAAGGAGGAAATTATCCCTAGGAGGTTATTTCAGTCCATGGAATGAGGTTACTTTAGACGATTACGTTTTTTCCGGATTGCGATCTGTTAACGTATCTGTACGGAAGGATGCGTCACCGTAACTCATTGCGTCAGAGTTACGGCGCCGGATCGTCAATACCGCACGACGCATTGTGTTTTACGGATCTACTAGGAACTCTCTAATATTCTCGTCTGACAATGGTCGTACCTGCTCCACACAGTGGTCGGAAATGACCTAAAAACGGAAATAACCCTAGGTAGGTACGCTGTGTACCTTCGAAACTTCTCAGACTGAAGGTCATTCCTTAAACATTTTTGACTCCCTGAATCAATCTAGACTAATCTCGAGCCCCTAAAATTAATAATTTTTCGAGATTCTGAGAGTTTTTTCTAATTGGAGCGATGATAATGAAAGAGAACATCACCAGAGCCAACCAGAAAGGTTCAATTTGTACGTGTTTGAGGTATTTGGAGTCTTCATACAATAAAATTTACTTTTTCGAAATGAAATAATCATCAGTTTTTGTTTATAAAAACTGGACAGTACGATTCTACATATGATGTTTGCAACAATTTGTACAAAAATATAAAATACCCAAATGCATCTGTAAAAATACATGTATACGCATATTATATTCCAGAAATTGTTTCACTATTTTGGGCTATAGGTATAATATATAGCCCAAAATAGTGAAAGCAATTGTGATGTTTTTATAATCCACAATTCGGGAAATAGTGTTTTTCTATCATTCAAAACGTCAGAAAGTACCATTTCGTCGCTTAAGAATCAAACTCAGCTATCTCAGATTTATCAACTTTTCAGGAGACGAAAAAAACTATCTAGTGCTCACGTGGAAGCAGTGACTACTGCTTTGAATGGTTTTTGATAGATGATGTTGCATTTCAAAAAGAGTGATCCTTTTCAATAATTTTGTTTTAATCTGGCTGAAGTATAACAATTTTTAGTCTCTATTATGAACAAATTTGATTCGTTTTTACTACTTGTAAAATTATCGGACACTTTTTCATTGTTGCACAAGTACGAAAAAATGTCGTCTCCATTTAATAGAGACATCGGGAAGTTTTAAAGAACAGTGGATGGAAAAAATCACTAAAATTTGTCTATTTTTTTTAATAACAAGTACATTATATTGTAAATCATAGGTACTTAGTAAATAGGAACAGTTCAAAATCAGTTAGTAGGTACCTTTAATGTGAAATAATATGAATATTTTGAAATGTTTTAATTATATTGTCCTCAAAACTCCTCCTGTCAATTGTCAAAGTCATTCCCCCTTCTTCTTTTTCTTTTTTTCTTGAGTGCGTTCACTCTTTCGGCTGTTGTCCTCATGAGATAAGTTGTCATAAAAGGCGTGGGCGTAAGGCAGTATCAACTTTTTCGTCGACTGCAAATCGTTGCATTTATCAAGGGGAATTTTTTGTTGGGATAAATACAACTGAGGAAAGTTGAAATAACTATCCACTTCCTGGGGTCGGATAGGCAGTTCATGAAAATTTTCATCATCAAATGAAAGTTTATACGAGATTCTGCCATTTTGCTCGCAACGAATCACCCTCAAGTCAGTCACATTGTATCGCGATCGATTTCGGAGGAGTATACCATTGATTCGCGATCGGAGAAGTCTTTAAAAAATGTATGATCTACCAGCTTTGAACGATAAGGCTTAGGATTTGTTCATGCACTTTTAGCGAGAACTGAAAATTCACTAGGAAGGTCCATCCCATCCATTCTTCTCTCCACCACACTATGCACGGAGTGCTTGCTTTTTTGGCCTTTGCACATTTTTCCTGGTACAACTCAAAACAATTTACTCCATGACTGTATGTCTGCTTGAAGGTAAGCCTTGTTTGAGTTGCTGCGACAGTAGTGTGACGGCACCACTGGCAATTCTTTGAAAAAGTCGTTCAATGTAGTTTCTGTCTGTGTGGCAGTGGTTTTTAGTGTGCAAGAAACAGCTTCGGGAATGGTGAGACCAGAGCAATGAAGAACTGACATAGCCGGATTTGCCTTAAGCGGTGAGATAGCTGATGATAACAAAAGAGCAATTTTTGCGAAGTCTGTTGGAGATTTTTGAAAACTGAGCCCAGCATTCGATTCGGCGTTAAAATTCATTTGCCAGCTAGCGTCGACTTGATTCTGGTATTGATGCCCTGTGTAGGATTTCTGCAAATCCAAAGACCAGCTGCGACAAGGTGTGACTTTACACAAGTTGTGGCTTGACAACAAGAGCTTTCTGATTTTACTGTTGTTTGCCGTTTCCTTCACATGCCAAAATATTATTATGTTCTGGAAACTTCCGTTCAGGTTTTTGAGATAAAGTGCGAAGTCACACCTTGTCGCACCTGGTCTTTGGATTTGCGGAAATCCTACTGTAGTGGATTTATATACGTCTGACTTGGTGTAGGTAGACCAAGTGGGACGTTTATGTTCTGGTTATGCGGGTTAGTTCCCGTGATATTTCCGAAAGGAAGGTGAGCGAAATCGCCAAGGTCAGCTTGCTTGGCGGGCGGAACCTGAGGATAGTTCGTGTATTGGCCGCGTGGAGCACTGGGCTCGCTTAGTGCGTGCTGGGTCCGATCTGTTTGGTGCTGAGCCGTTGTGTAATATTCCGGCCTAAGATTTATATCTGTAGGGGGAATATACCGGGCTTGGTTGAGGTACTGAAAAGTATCCTGTGTTTTGAGCAAGTTGGGAGTGAGTTTGACACTCGGATCGGCCGGGTAGCCTTGCGTAGAATATCGTGGATATTCAGATATCTTTGTCGAATCACGATGATTGACTTCAGAGCGAGTCTGGAAGGGATCCTCGAACTTTTGTGTGTGTGAGGCTTGACCTAACGTTTCCTTCACGGATATGCTAGGTAGTAAGGCGATCTCTTCGCGAGAATCGAGCCTTTGTCTGTCGCTAGGACCAGCGGACGAGTCGAGTATCGGGTAGGGAGCGCTTCGTGGGCTAGAGCTCCCGACCGCGCCGTGCTCTGCTTCCTCTTGCATGAGGAAGTAGGACGGGCGGCGCTCCATCGATGTACCCGAGTTGATTAACTCGTTTTTAATACCTCTCCGTATAGGATGCAGGATTTGGAAGGTGGACTCGCTTGACAGAGCTTCTTTCCTTTGCTCGGATGTCAGGGTCCTACCTTGTAGCCTTGAAAAAGGCTTCCTTGGACGATAAATTAGAGCGGATGAGCTGAGTAATTTATCGGCGTGCCCCAGCGGTCGGTGACGAGCTTAGTGCTACGAAACCCGAGCGACACGTCTCGAACGTCCCTGCGGGCGTACGATCTAATGAGGATATCAATAGATGTACCGGGTGGCGTTCTGACAGAAGAACTACGTTGGGCAATGAGCAGGATAAAGGATCACTGGACTCGTAGATGCCAAATCGAGATCTGTGAGGAGAGAAGATATGCCTTGTGAGCAATAAAATGCCGTTCTGAGAAGAACTCGTGAGCAGAAGGGTCGTCAGCGTAGAGCGTGTAGAAGCTTCGTACTGTAGAGTGTAGTCGTCGAGAGCGGTGAGTGGAATGAATTTCGGAGGGCTCCGTGCGGGGTAATTATAGGGAGGTGGCCGCCTCCTGCCGCCCCCTGATTGGTCCGCTTAATTTCATTAGTTCACCATGTGTTTCCTTATTGGCTCGCACATTGTTTTCTCAGAATCTGTGAATATGATAGCTGAGTTGGTTTTTTGGGGGTGGCTTCCCCGCGTCCGTCTCTGAGACGGGGTCCCCGGGGGTGGCTTCTCTGCGTCCGTCGCTGAGACAGGGTCCCCGGGGTGGCTTCTGAACCAGAGGTGGTTGCTTGCCGCCTCCTGGTTGGTTCGTCTATTGTCTCTCGCGCAATCAGAGTTTCTGATTGGCGTGTAGGCTTGCTAGAACCGTCCTTGTTAGTTCTAGAGGACATTTGATTGTCTGTTTGAGTTTTCTCATTCAAGGCGACTTGGTTCGAGATACTTGTCGCGTCTCTCTCGCCCAGTAAGTGTTTAGGGAGGTCGCCTTGTATGTTATTTGATAATATTTCACTTTTGAGAGAGAATTTCGCATTTTTTCTCTGGTGAAATATTTTGTTTGGCGGAGTTATAACTCGACGTCTTATAAACATTTTTGTGCCATGTCTACCTCTTTTTGGTAGCCCTGAAAAGGGCTGTTGAAAAGAGGGGGTGGTTTTCACCACACCTACAAAGGACATCTAGACCAGAATCAAGTTGGCGCTAGACAGCACACGGTACTTTCTGACGTTTTTAATGATAGAAAAACACTATTTCCCGATATATGGATTATAAAGTACATCACAATCGCTTTTTACTATTTTGGGCTATATATTATAAAACGCTTTACTCCATCAATCATCACGCGATTCCAACGATATCTAATGCAGTGTGCTTCTTGAGCCTCAAATAGACCCGAATAATTTTAATTTGGACCTTAAAATCGTCTGCGCATGCGCAAGCGTAAATATCGAGTACACGCTAAATCATCAACCGGAGTCACTGACGTTTTTAGGAAGAGTGAAAATTATACCCTAAGTACGTTTTTTCCCCAGTAAATTTAATCTCATTTGTGTCATTAGTGGACTTGTCGCGTTTGCGAATTGGGAAATGCGTGCCATAACCGCTGCTATTTCAACTTCCACCCTTTTTCGATTAAATTTTCAGCCACTAGATAGTGTCAACTGAATCTTGTTAGGTATGTTCTGAGCGAAGACACTACGCACGCGCGAACGTCTAAAATCCAAATGACCGTTGCTCAACGTTGAATTAGTTGATTGAAGAAGCAAAGAACTTTTCTAAGTACGACAGGGTCTTCTACCGTAAGATTTTTGCTCCAGGTATTGTTTCGGATATTTTGTTTTTAATTATTCATGCAATCCAGCAATCTATGCATTTCTCATTGATCCAGTTTTCCTTTCCATTGTCCAGTTTTGGTATAACCATAAAAGCTTGTGTGTGAATCAGCGTGCTGGTACGACAGTGCAAAGTACCGAAGTCACAAAGTTGGTCTATCTGGCTCTTCAGTACTTTTAAAATTACATCTGGGAACACCCTAACTGGTCGTCACACCAAATAACCCTTCAGAAGGTGGTGCCTGAGTAGACTCCAAATCCATCGGCAAAAGTTATAACAACTATCGTAACGCTCTCCCTTAAACGAAAATTCCATTACCTGGTGTAGAGATTTAAAATGGATAGCTACTAGGCATATCTTCTGCTCACAGTAATACATCATTAATCAGATGTTGCACGAGTGTTCACAAGGGTTACCCAATTATTTTCTCGCCCATTTCCATGACGTTCGATATCACAGGATTCGTATCAAGGAAACATAATGTCGTAACCATAGACCTCACTCGCCCTTTAGCGTTTTGTTTTCAATAATAAAGGAACTTCCTCTCGGAAAATATATAGGCTAATTCCAAAAAAGGATAACGTAGAAAAAGTGAAAAATATGGGGAAATATCAAATACATCACGTGCTTATCTCGATTGCCGGCCGAGGCGCCGCAGGCGGATGAAGGGCATTAGATAAGGATAATGAGAGTAACCCTTCATCTTGATTCTTCTAATTGAATTAAAATTGAATTTATTTTGACGTAGATAAAATAGTATGTTGACTTTCCAGTGCTCAATATGCAGTCGGTGGAGGTTAAGGTAAGTACGCTTTACGGTTCACAAGTGTCCAAGGAAACACAGCTTGATTTGAAACTACAGTCCACCTTAAACACCGGTCTACATTAAGAAAGTACGTATTAATAGGAAAACTAATATCCTTTTTTAAAATCAGAAGAATGGCGTTCTTATGGCAATATAACTTTAGGTAGTTCGATGTATTTAATTAGCTGTCTAATGGCTTTATGGTTATGCCAAATGAGTGTGCCAATGCAAGATTGAAGCGGGGCTAAATAAGCAACTAAATACTATAAAAAATTATAACAATATTACGACTAATAAAACTTGAAGGCTAAAACCTCCAATCATATTCACACTTCACTTCAGCGGAAACAGTTTTGCCTACCCGCCATGTTGGGATATTTAGAAATGGCATTGCATTTAAAGGGTTATTTCCGCTAGTAGTAATAGTTAAATTACCCTTTACATAACTTTGAATGGTTTCGTCATCACTAGTCAAGTTTTAGTCATTTTAGTCGTTACAATTACAAGTCGATTACCGGGGGCGTGCGCTTTCGATGTAAAGACATCATCACCAGGCCGTTATAGCAGTTTAGTTCCGAAGGCCTGAGATGATGTTTTTACATCGATATTTTAAAATGACCTTGATGTGATTATAGCAGTCCCTTTGCCTGGTACCCTAACATGACGAATCACAGTAAATTGTTTGTTATTTTATTTTATTATTATTATTATTATTATATTTTATATAATTATTATAATATTATATTTTATTATTACGTAGCAAAACTCGCCTTGTGACTACGACGCTCGTATTAGCTAATATGCTCATAATTTCATGGGAACTTTCACTTCACGAAACCGGGTTTTTTATAACTGTTGTCGTCTGTAGAAGGACTTCTGAAGTGTAGGTAGATGATTTATTTTATATAGGTAATTGGTTTTCAGTAAGTATGTAGGTCAGCTGTATTTTATTACACCTTCTGTAAATGAATATTATAATATTAGTGCAGGCCGGGGGAAAAAACGAAATGTACGATTTTTGATACGATAATTCAGTCTGTGAAGAGTGGTAACACTGATTCACGGCCAGCACAGCGGCCACCGTCAGTCGAGGTCTACAGTGTGAGGTTATTTTTGCTTCCTTGTGAGTGAGATATGTGGATCACAATGAAATTAATAATTTAATCCTAATGTAATGAGTAATACTTCATCATCATATAGCAATAATAAAATTACGAGGGATAACATCGGTAGTGAAACTTTAAGTGGAAACGTCCTCACCAAGTCAGTTGCGAGTACTTCCATATCAAATTTGGTGCCGAATACAAAATCACTTAGGTACGATTTCACGCATTTACTAAAACTAGGATTTTCTACCCTTGCAGCAATGAATTCCAAGTACCGTGGAAGATAAGAAGTGAGCAAAGAAATAACTCTTAAAATAATCGTAGATATTTGTATTTCACGTATTGAAAAGGGGTGGTATGTTAAAGATGTTTCTTCCCTAAGGCTTTTTTTTTTTTTTCTTCTATTATTACTAATAGTTTTGCTAGTAAAATAAATTACAATCGAGGCTGGTTCTTGAAGGGCCAGCATCCACAAAGCTTTTCTGTTTCCTAAACTGTTTCTTCAGGGGTCCCATGCGAAGTGTTGGCCACAATAGATCAAACCGCTTTTGAAAAAGAACCGGATAAAGACGGGGTCGAAGCCGCTAAACCTATCATTGTGCGGGTGGGTGTCAAATGCCTTCGCAGCATCCGATGAGCTGCAACTGTATCCATCTTGAACCTCAGACCTTCCAGCACCTTGACACGGAGCCCTCGAGCCCCCCTGTGCACCCTTAGAAAGGTCTTCGTGTTATTTCAACGATGTTGAATGAGAGGAAACCAAAAGTGCGAAAAAGCTGCTGACAGGTAGAGCCATTCAGAAGGTGAAACTATTAGCTCCCGGAGTTCTCCAGACCTATTTTCACGTATTTTTCGACGGTAATGAGGCACATGTGTCCCTCCCTCCTCGTTGATCCTCTTAAATCCTCAACGCATTGTTGAGGTTTCCGCTCTCCGCTGGCACAACCTTGTTTACCTTTAGGGAAAACCTCAAAGTCTCTCTCCTATTCAACCAAATACTCTTTTTCCCTTCTACAGAAATTGGGTTCTTCAGAAAAAAATGGGGTCTCATAAAGGCAGAAGATAAGATTTCTGTTAATCCCCAGAGCTACTGTTATCGACACGAAGGGACGAGCCCAGGAAGTTGTAAGTAGTATCAACACTCATCTTCTTGGAAATTGTGAGAATATCTCAAACCAACGACATGAAAATATTACGTAACAGCTAGTGGTACTAGTTAGAGATGCCATTCGTCCCGATTTATCGGGACATGTCCCCATTTTCAAGGTGTCCCGGTCGTCTCGTCCCTATTTTTGAAATGTCCCGATTAATTTTTTGCCGTCCCGATCGTGTCCCGATTTTTGAAGAAATCAAATCTTTGAACAATTTCGTAAGACACAGGGACGCTTACTGGAAGGACCACAAGGAAGTCCTTAGCTTAGATGGCGGAAAAGATGAATACGTGCAACGACTTTCAGATTTTAAAATAAGTTTTTCCAGAAAAGTATAGTTTCTTTACAAACATGAAAACATTTGTTTGTGTATAAAACACATGAAAACAATTTTGCTCTTATATTTCATTTCCTTAGATGGCTCATATTATATTGTTAGGGTGTTGGAAAGTTGAACAGTTACCTACCTACGGAAGCATCTAGGATGTTGTTACCATCGATGTGTTGTTTACAATTGTCTTTAATTTCAATTTATTTTAGTTGTGTGCGAGCATTTAACAAATATATCGTCTTGTTCCACAAGTTCAATTCCATTCTACGTGATCATAACAAGTGGTGTCAGAAGTGGGATGGCTGATGTCGGGGACAGTACGTTGGGAGAGGATGGACTAACATTACGTAGTGGAAGACATAACCTTATCCCCCAATCCACAGGAAACAACAGGGAATGTTGGTCCGAGCTCACCTCCTCAGGAAGAAGCAGATATTATGGTGAGGCTTCAAGTTTTGGAACGCGCGGTTACGGAATTACACCATGAAAGGCAGAGTCACCAAAACCAAATCAATCAGCAACTTCGCGACTTTCAAGGAGCTATTATTCAGGAATTTCGTGCACTGCGGCAAGATAATAACCTCCAAGAGCCTTCAAGAGGCTTGCAGGTAAGTGAACAGACTCTGGGGTGCAGTGGGGAACAAGCTAAGCACAAATTCAGGGCACAGCCATATGACGGATCATTGCCCTGGGAAGAGTATCAGCAACACTTCGAAGTAGTGGCTGAAGCTAATGGGTGGAGCATGCGTTCTAAAGGGCTTGCATTGGCAGCAGCATTGACAGGACCTGCTTTGTTAATGTTGAGTGATGTGACAAACAAAGCCGATTACCTAGAGCTGACTCGTGCACTAACAGACCACTTTGGTCTTAGGAATCAAGGGCAGTTGTACATGAATTTGTTACGCTCTCGCCGACAACAACCCGGAGAGAATGTTCAGGCATTTGCGCGAGATATCACCACTCTCTCACGAAGGGCTACACCAGGAGCAAGCAAGGAATTGCGAGATTCTTTAGCTGTATCGCAGTTGGCGGAAGGGCTGTCCAACGATAGAGTCAGAGAACTGGTCATGCTGGGAAATCCAAGATCTCTTCCAGCTGCCCTTGACTTGGCACTTTCAAGCGAAGCTGCAGTATTCCGAGCTGGAACATTTGGGGGTCGCAAAGCAATTCGAGAGGTTAGTGATGATGCAGGTGATATGAATGTAAGGGGGGTGAAGTTTGAACGCTCAGGCTCTTACATTACTTGTTACCGCTGTGATAACCAAGGCCATTTAGCACGGAATTGCCCTACGCGCAAATGCATTAAATGTGAAAAAGTAGGACACGTTGCTTATGAATGTCCTGTGCGCGAACATCAGGGAAACGGGCCACAGTCATAGGTAAGGGGGGACCTATGACGTGTCACAGAAGGAAACCCCATCATTCTAATAATCTGAGAAAAAATATGTGTATATACAGGGTGAGTTCGGAGGCTTCCATCGTCATTGATGGCACAATTGATGGGCGACCCTGCAGGCTAGTAGTTGATACTGGAGCGATGGTGACGATTGTGCGACGAGGCATTGTACCAACTCCTGACACGTATAATAACATGATATTGCGAACTGTGACGGGTGCGGAATTTCCAGTGGATGGGAAAGTTGATGTGCAAGTGGGGTTGGGTGAAGCTGGATCGCGACTCCATACTGTGTTTGTTGCTAACATATTAGATGACTGCATTCTTGGCATAGACTTCCTAACTTCTGCAGGTTGTAAAATTGATGCAGCAACAGGGAGTGTAGAAATGGGTATTGTGAACAGGGATGGTACAAGAACTGTGAAAGATTGTATAGGGGTAAAAAGGGTTGATTCAGAAGCTGTCATCCGCGAAATAGACCTGCTGGACAATGAGGGAATAGAATGTACAGGGTTTTCAAACCTGGGGATGAATGATGAGCCCAGTCAATCCAGAGCAGTCAAGCTAACCCATGTCGAAGATTTGATTTCACGGTCTGGAGAGGGTTTGACCAAAGAACAAGGACAGGAAGTGGCTAACCTTATTAGAGATTTTGCAGACGTATTTGCGACTGGGAAGAGTCAGCTTGGGAGAATTGCTGGGGTGGAACATGCAATCGTGGTTGATCCGGATACCCCTATCCGTCAACATCCTCGAAGAGTACCACCACATCGAATGGCAGAGGTTCACACTCTTATAGAAGACATGGAAAAATCTGGGGTTATCGAACCATCAAGTAGCCCATGGGCCAGTCCAGTTGTTCTAGTGTTAAAGAAGGATGGCTCAACCCGCTTCTGCGTTGATTATCGTAAATTGAATGAAGTGACGAGAAAGGATGCTCACCCTCTACCTCATATCAGGGATTTGTTGGAAGCCAACAGTGGCAGCTCATGGTTCTCTTCGCTAGATTTGCAGAGTGGTTATTGGCAGGTTCCAATGAAAGAGTCGGATCGTGAAAAAACTGCTTTTTGTACACCTTGGGGATTATGGCAATTTTTGGTCATGCCATTTGGGCTCTGCAATGCCCCTGCCACCTTCCAGAGGGCCATGACTCGACTACTCCACTCTTTCATCCGAAAGGGACATACCCGTGTCTATTTGGATGATGTGAGAATAGATGCTGCCAAATTTGAAGAGATGGTCCAACGGCTAAAAGAGGTATTACAGCTGTGTCGGGAACATGGTCTGCGTCTCAATGCAAAGAAGTGTGAACTCTTTCGGAGACGTATTGTGTACTTGGGTTATGTTATTTCTGGGGAGGGAGTTCACACAGAACCAAGCAAGACGGAACGTGTATTGAGCTGGCCAAGGCCTGCATCCATCAAGGAGGTAAGAAGTTTCGTTGCTTTCTGCTCTTACTACCGTCCATTTGTCTGTGGGTTTGCAGAGCGTGCAGCGCCCTTATACAAATTGGAGGCCAGTAAGGAAGACTTCAGGTAGACTGATGAATGTGAAGCAGCATTCGTTGACTTGAAGCAAGCATTAACAACATCTCCAGTTCTTGCACATGCCGTGCCAACTCTTCCATTCATCTTGGATGTGGATGCAAGCAATCGGGGCATTGGTGCTGTGCTTTCTCAAAATCAGGGAAGTGCCGAAAAAGTTATAGCCTACTACAGTAGATGTCTCACTAAAGCGGAAAAAAACTACTGTGTGACGAGGAAAGAGCTTTTGGGGTTGAAAAATGCATTGGAGCACTTTGATTCTTATGGCTTGCGAAGTGGTGTGCCAATCACTGTTAGGACTGACCACGCTTCCTTGAAATGGTTGAAGAATTTCAAGGAACCTGATGGTCAAATTGCAAGGTGGCTTGAGGTGTTAGCATCGTTCAACATCCAGGTGGAGCATCGGAAAGGTCAGGCACATGGAAATGCTGATGGGCTCTCTCGCAGACCATGTCTACCACAGGGGTGCACTTATTGTGCTCGGCAGGAAGAAAATGACGATAGACGGGCTGGTGTTCGAAGAGTAGGACTGGTTTCAGACATCTCATGGGAAGTGGAGCAAGAAAAAGACTCTGAACTGAAATTAGCAAAGAATTGGGTTCTAAGCGGAAGTCAACCGACATGGGAGGAAATAGCGCCTTTTGGGGCGGGGGAGAAAGCTCTCTGGGCAATGAGAAATTCCCTAAGTATAGTAGAGGGGGTGTTGATTCGTAGCTGGGAGACTGGAGCAGGGCTAAAACGGTAGCTCGAGGGCTGGTTGATAATGTTGTGTCTAGGTTCGGGATACCTCGGGAACTACACAGTGATCAGGGAAGAAATTTTGAGTCGGAGGTATTCGCAGAGGCGTTAAAAATATTGGGAATTCGTAAGACTCGGGCCACACCTCTACACCCCCAGAGCGATGGTCTTGTAGAGAGGTTCAACCGAACGCTTCAAGACATGTTGGCAAAGGTGGTGAGTAACAACCAGCGTGATTGGGATGAACTTCTTCCCATGGTTTTGTTTGCCTATCGAACCTCGGTTCATCAGGCCACAGGCTTTTCACCAGCTTTCCTGAACTTTGGACGAGAACTAACAGTACCTGCTGATTTGTTGACTGGGTTGCCTCCAAAACCGACTGCTGTAACAGACTTTGCGATATCTCTGGAGCGGACCATTCAGGAGGCCCATGAAATTGCCAGGGAGGCGATTGGAAACGTGTCAGCTGATTCAAAACGACGTTATGATGTTCGTGCGGAAAAACCAAGCTTTGAGCTGCTATCCCAGGTTTGGTTGTATCACCCACAAAGAAGGAAGGGCTTGGCCCCCAAGTTGCAACGACCGTGGATTGGTCCCTGTATCGTGAAGAAACAAATTTCAGATGTAGTGTTCCGTATTGAGTTACCAAACAGGAAAAAACGGGTGGTACATGCAGATCGCTTACGACCATACTTCCAAAGGGAGAAGGAAGGGGAGTGATGTTAGGGTGTTGGAAAGTTGAACAGTTACCTACCTACGGAAGCATCTAGGATGTTGTTACCATCGATGTGTTGTTTAACAATTGTCTTTAATTTCAATTTATTTTAGTTGTGTGCGAGCATTTAACAAATATATCGTCTTGTTCCACAAGTTCAATTCCATTCTACGTGATCATAACAATATTCTAATTATACTCGTATTATCTGTTTTCAAAGATATTGTATTTTGGTAGTGTTGAATAGGGTCATCTCGTCCCAATTTTCGTCCCGATTTTTTTTTTTTTTTTTATTTTTTTTTTTTTGTCCTGATAAGTCCCGATTTCTAGCTTACACTGTCCCGATTTACCTGGGACCGATATGGCAGCCCCATACTAGTACCTATCTATATCCACTGTAGTTTGTGATGAGGTGAATTGTGACTTGTAGTACAATCACGAATTTGGGAAATCTGGAAAAACTTATTTCCATACAGGTGTGATCATTTTTTTTTCTTTTCATCTCATTATTACGCACTTCAGTAATAATTTGGTGAAGCAATCGTGATCCTTTTTGATTTTGAGTTATTTTCATACTCAATTCGGATAATGTTGGTTTTGGAGTAACTTGTTGAGACAAATCGAGGGTGCAATTGATCTTTCGGTATATTAACGATATATTTGCACTCAAATTTCAAAACAATGTAACATAATGTAGAACGACGATTTGCGAAAATTCGCTGATACGATCACGCTGCATGTCTGGACCTTTTGCTTCATTATGGAAATGGGTATAAACACACAGTGCAGTGACGTTTTCTCCCAGATCTACTGGCACTGTAACTGATAGGTTTAACTTGTGCCGCGAAGTGCGTAGTTTAAAGGTGCCACACCTTACGAGGGCAAATGGTAGAAACGGATCTCGACCTGTTGTCGCCTCAAAAAATATTGTTTTGGCATCAGGTAGATTGGAAATTTAACGATCTACCCAACGGTGTGCCTATTTTTGAGTTTAGAGAGATCCTGAGGAAGTTATGGCTGTTTAATGTCATAAGACAGAAAACAAGAAAAAAAAATCTTGAAAATTTAATAACTCAAAAACAAATCGGTTGAAAACGTAAACGAGTTCCACTATCCGCTTTACAAGCAGATACCATGTTGCATGCATATGTATTTAATTGGGGATTTCATAACGGTTGTCCTCGACTGTTGTCAAGAGGATGAAAATGTTTCCTGTGGAGTGGAGTAAATGATCCTATTGCTTTACGTTAAGAATATTGTAACCGGCTTATTAAAATTGCTTATAGTCCAATCAACTTGGACTTGTTTTGGAATGTGGCCAGGTACGTAAGGAGGGAGAAATTGGTAGCTTGAGATGTGAACATTTATCACATAAATCAAGCGCTTTCCAACGAGTGGCGAACGATTTTTGTGCGATGAAAACTGCGGAAGATCCATTCCCCTAGCAACGGCTGGGTTGTACGTGAAAAACACTGAAATTGTGACACAAATTTTGCGTCACGGAAATTTTTGGTTGACCCCCCCCAGAGCAAAGACATATCCATGTCAAAATCTTTAAGAAGAATTTTCGCGTTTTGAAGTAAAATAGACTCCTGGCATTTTCACTTAATTTATACTTACTTAGTAGTTTACTTGAATTTTAGTTTTATGTTTGGGGTACCTTGAATACTATGCTTGCCTGTAGGACTTGCTTCTGAGAGACGTCCTAAAAACCAGCCATTTCTAAATCGTTTAATTTTCCCTTCACCTACCCCTGGAAGGTTACCTGAAAAATCCCTCGTCATTACCCGGTTCCGTCAGTTCAGTGCGCGTCACTTGTCGAAAGCGTTTCTTGAGATTCTTTAAATTTGTTCCTTTACAATTAAATACGTTTACTATTATCTACTACTGGCGGAATGATCTTTTAGATTTGGTCCTTTACTGTTTGGTAAACAGTGACATTAATATTCACCTGCCTGTTTGGACATAATTTTGCCATTTAAGCATCAATTATGTTTTTACCATTTTTTCAACCCTTAAGAAGGGCTGCCACCCCTTTCTCCATCTTGAAAACGTCAGCCATTGTTACCTGCTTCTGATAGAACTGTTCTTCTTTTTCATACCAAAATACCAGCCATTTCTAAATCGTTAATATTTTAATCATTTTTCCTCCGACCTTTGGGGGCGTCTGCCCCCAACATACATGACGCTAAACTATTTAAACATGAAATCCTATAGGAAGACAATAAAATGACATATTTAAAAACATTAAACGTATTAAAGACCTATTATATTAAAGACATATTAATACATGTCAACCAGACATGCTATACAAACAAAAGTTACAATTTACATAATTTAAAAAAGTTAAAAGTTACTGGTGGTTTTGGGGTAAGCCTTCTTGCTTCCGAGACTGCAAGGCAGCGGAAGCTTTGTTTCCACTTTCGAAATGAAAAAAGAGTTTTGATCCAAAATCAAAATTTCCACTCGCATTTTGCGTTTCAGAGCCTCCTGAACAAATTTGGTTCCGTGTCTGTCTGTCCGTCCACATTTCCTTGTAACAGCCATAACTCCCACAATTTTGATCCGATTTTAACCAAATTTTCAGGGATCGTGCGGGTTAAGTTCTAGATGGTCCCCTATCAACTTCATTATGATCGAATCAACGGTAGCTTCTGCGCAGGCGCTAACGTGAATTCCTTGTGACGGTCATAACTCAGTCAATGTTGAACGGAGTTCGGTCAGATTTTCAGGGATGATGTGGGTAAGGTCCCTTGAGGTCCCATAAGACAATCATCACAATAGCATTAGCGGTACGCTCTGCGCATGCGTGAACGAAATATTCTTGTTACGGTCCTTGCAACAGCCGTAATTTCCACAATTTTGATGCGATTTTCTTCAAATTTTTAGGGATCGTGCGGGTATAGCTCTACATGGTCCCCTATCAGTTCCGTCATGATCGAATCAACGGTAGCCTCTGCGCAGGCGCAAACAAAATTTTCTTGTTTCGGTCATAACTCAGGCAATTGTGAACGGATTTCAGTCAGATTTTCAGGGATGATGCGGGCAAGGTTTCTTGAGGTCCCGTATTTTTCTTTTTTTTTTTCTTTTTTTTCACGTAAGACACAGAAGTTAGTGAAAAAAAACTTATCAGGATAAGGGTCAAAAACGAAACAAAAGGCTAAAATTGAAAAAAAAAACTGCTGGCAAGCATACAGAGCTAAACTAAACTAAAATCACAGACGGGTGATTTTACCTTTAATCACCTGTCAGTGATTTTAGTTTAGTTTAGCTCTGTATGCTTGCCAGTAGTGTTTTTTTTTTTTTTTTTTTTTTTTTTTTTCAATTTTAGCCTTTAGTTTTTTGAGTCCTATTCATGTGGCTTTTGTGTCCGTGTCGTAATAGTTCTTGTTTTTGTAATGATATTCAACTCAAAATCCATGACCGTGTCCTATATGTTGACAACATAGAAGATTCTTGATCCCTGATGATGGTTTTATATAAACCAAAAGCTCGGCGATAAGGACTTTTATTCGATTTTGATCCTTCTCCTGATAAGTTGACAGCATACATTTGTGGGTCGATCATCTCTTTCTCTACTTAGTGAAAAAACGTTGTCTGTTTCCACGAAAATTAAGGAATTACAATGTTAAATCGATTTCGAGGGTTAGGCCATCATCAGTAAAAAAAAACAATAATAAATAATAAAGTTATTGTTTGTTAGGGTTTCCAATTTTTCAGGGATGAGGGGTATCAATTCAAAATCGGATCAGCTGATGTGCAGATTAGGTCGTCAAAAACAGTTCAAACCAGCGAAAATTGCCTTTCAGTCGGATCAGAGTCGAAAGCCCTCCGCCGCCCGGCTCCCCGCGAGGCGCCACTGAAAGGAGTCAGGAGACGGCGGTTGGGGCGAGGCGGGTTTGGGGGCGAGGCGGGTTTGGGGCGAGGAGGAAGATTGGATGGTGTAGGTGTAAGTGTGCGTAATTAGAGGAGAGTCGGTAGAGTGAGATACAGAGGTAGCAGTGTCTCAGGTATTGATCCCGAAAGGGGGGCCAATGGTTGGGAGCTTCCCCTCCGCCCCGCACCCAACCGCCCTCACCCAACCTTTCCCCGCCAACTTCCCCGCCGTCGGGGCACCCCTACCGCACCACATACAGATATATAACACCCCCTTCCCCTTAAAACCAACCCCCCTTCACCCAACCTCCCTCACCCCAACCCCCTTTCAACACTGATTCCACTTCCCATCTCGAGCTTCATTTCACTACGAAATTCTCCCCAACCGACCCGATTGGAAAACTTCTTCCTACAATCCAACTTCCTATATACAAATCCGAGGAAAAACTTTTTCAGCGTCCGAATCAATTTTTCGAAAAGATCAAACTGTCCATTGCTTGATTTCCTTCTTACTAAAATATCATTTCAAACCTAATTTGAAACTTGTAACTGGGTCATGTTTACAATGTAGTTTTCAAAAATGCTTGCTTGAAGTGCGCACTTACACAAGATCGCAATTTTACTTGACCCTATCAATAGCAGCCATGTCCAAACTGTAGACAGCAATCCTGAAACCATGTTTTGTATTATTTTCTAACAAAACAGCTAATACTGTGGCAAGGATGTCCAGAATTTAGTTTCCTTCCAAGCTTTCCAAATAGATTTATATATCTACCTCAGTCCAGCTGAAAGAAGAAAACCGTGATAGCTAATATGTATAGGTATAGAGAATACCAACTTTGCTATTTATGCCCACGTATAAAATTTCGATAAACGAAATTGTGCTTTTCAAGCAAGTTTTAAGTCAAAATATGTTTCGTTGAGTAAGATCTTATATCACTGGCGTCTTTTAAGGTGCACAAGTCTTTGAAAAAAAAATCATTAAAAAATATCTTTGAACGACATTAAAATCATTCAACCCTTTCATACTATAGAATTAGGTAATTTCGATGGTGATAAATAGGGCTGGGATTCAAGCATATTTGCACATTTTTTTCCTGAATAGTACAAACTGAAAGAAGCCTTTTGGTGGTATTTTCACCTCTCTGGGAACAACATAATTTAAATTTATCGAGCATATAAATGCATTAAAGCGCGGTTTTCAGAATAGAAGCATATAAATGCATATTCTTGTGGTTTTCGTCCAAGTAGTTTGTTTTTCTTGGAATTCCCCTCCCGAATCCGGGCCCTGACCATCCATAAGGTTCGAAAAAAGGAATAATAATAATTAAAATTGTATCTGGCGAGAGTAATAGATCTACATCATTGACTCGCGTAATTCTATGATCATTTTATAAATTAACTTTTAAACTGTATCTTTTATAAGACAACTTCTGGTATATAATGCTTGAAAATTGTGTGCGAGTATATCGCAGTGTATCACTAACAATTATTAAATAAAGCTCGAATATAAAGATAAGTTATTGGTTTTTTCGTTTCACATTCCTTTCTATAGTTTTTAACGGTGTTTTTCGAGCATATTCTGCATATTTAAGCGCATTTAATGGGTTTTTCGAACATATCTATCGAGCATAAAACACATGGTTTTCGAGCATATCTGGAGATTTTATCGAGCATATCGATCCCAGCCCTAGTGATAAATATATCAAAAACGAGATTATGGCATTAGGTATGGTACATGTAATTATTTTTTTGTGTCAGACAATAGGCACAGACGGCATTAATTTGTATGCATATTATTATCATATTTAAATAAGCTGATGATTATTATTGGTACGTATTGGGAAAATAATGAGAAATAATCTCAGTAATTTTGATTTGTTAGTTGTGGGCGTTGAATATTTAGACTAGTTGGCGGTTTCATGTTTGTGTATTTAAGAGGGGCGGTGTTGAGGCTGTAAGAGGGAGCTGTTAGTAGGTGGTTGATTAGAGGTGTATCTGATGCCAGCCTCCTCCGCCTCACCCCACCTCGTCCTCGTCCAACCGCCCCCTCACCCAACCACCCCGTCGCTCGCCCACCTCCAGCTCTCAGGCGCCGCCAATGGTCTCACTTACACAAGGAGTGGGGGCTCCGTTTCCAAGGCAACCCTCTTCTCGGGGGCTCCCGGAGAAAGGAAATCTGCAGGGAAATGAGGCTGAAAGGAAAAAGAAGGGGGGGGAGAGGGGAGGTAGAGGTTGCCGGAGAGGGATGTTGCCGCGGGGGAGGAGAAAACAAGTCGATGCGGGGCAATATGGTACATGGCGAGGGGCGGCAAATCCCTCGGGGAGGGGATGAGAGGGGAACTTATGAGGGGGCGGCTGGAGTTATGGGGGTGAGAAGGAGGGGATTTATGGGGGAGACGAGGAGTTATAGAGGGGAGTTTTCAGGGGAAGGGTGGGGGAGCTTCTCGCAATTTCCTAAATCAACCGCGCACCCGTCTCTCGCTCGGAGGTTTCCAAGTGGGAACGCGATTCAATTTGATGTTGTATACATTGCGGTTTCTCTTCTTCTCGCTTAGAAACACAAATAAAAGAAGAGGAAAAAACACGGAAATGTAGCAATCCCGTTCAAAGCGGAAAATTTCGTTTGAAACTTCAAGATCTCGATTTAAATATATAGGGGCAATACGTACTTGAATTCTGGAAACAAAAACGTCAGTCAAACCCACCGGTTACAAAAAAATTAAAATACAGTGAGGTGGTGGGGGCCACCTTTGACACCTTAAGAGCATTTTGACTTTCACAAGAAATTAAGTTATGCTGTTTCGTTTGTTCAAACTTGAAGCTTACATCTATTGCTGCATCAGGATGTCCTCAAACTGCTCGGTATTGAAAAAAATCACTAATTCAAGCCACAAAACATCATAAATTTGTTTTTTCGAAATCAATTTTTTGACTCAGTATTTGGCTGCTACACTTTTGTTGTACCTGTGATTGACACTTTATGATTGACACAGCAGTTCCTCTGCAAAAAATGATTCCTTGTATCAAAAAAACATTTTATTTTAATATTTTACAAATAAATTGAGCATTTGAACTTAGTTTTATTATTCTAAATATAAAATACACTGCCAAGGAAATGGCACATGAGCTTCCTCGTGACCTTCACAGTACGTCACCATTAAATTCCAGAAAACTAGAAACGACCGGTTCTGGCTTCAGGGAATTAATAAGGTGGGAAATTGGAAGCTGAATGGTACATATAATAAATGAAATTAATAAGGAAAATTTTGATTTTAATATGGGACCACCCAGGATGTAGTCCGCATGTTCCCTGAAAATTTCGTCTAAATCGGATCAAAACTGAAAGAGTTTTCAATTGATTTAAAGGATTTCATTAATATTTTGATCAAATTCATGATTAAAACATACTTGGGGATATTTTTTGGCAACTTTGAGCATGATGGACCACCCGATTTGTTCATTTTGCGCCTGCGCAGAAGCTACCGTTGATTCGATCATGACGGAACTGATAGGGGACCATGTAGAGCTATACCCGCACGATCCCTAAAAATTTGAAGAAAATCGCATCAAAATTGTGGAAATTACGGCTGTTGCAAGGACCGTAACAAGAATATTTCGTTCACGCATGCGCAGAGCGTACCGCTAATGCAATTATGATGATTGCCTTATGGGACCTCAAGGGACCTTACCCACATCATCCCTGAAAATCTGACCGAAATCCGTTCAACATTGACCGAGTTATGACCGTCACAAGGAATTCACGTTAGCGCCTGCGCAGAAGCTACCGTTGATTCGATCATGATGAAGTTGATAGGGGACCATTTAGAGCTTAACCCGCACGATCCCTGAAAATTTGGTTAAAATCGGATCAAAATTGTGGAAGTTATGGCTGTTACAAGGAAATGTGGACGGACAGACAGACAGACAGACAGACAGACACGGAACCAAATTTGTTCAGGAGGCTCTGAAACGCAAAATGCGAGTGGAAATTTTGATTTTGGAGCAAAAAAAAATTTTTCATTTCGAAAGTGAAAACAAAGCTTCCGCTGCCTTGCAGTCTCGGAAGCAATAATTTGTGTATTCATAAAGGCAAAGTTGAAAATATCACCGGATGTTTCATCACAAAATAGGTACCATTTTTTCTTGATACCATACGCACAATACGATTCTAATGCTTGGGAGTTGCTATGTACGAGTATTTATATAAATATAAAAAATAAAGAACGAATAGAGATCCATATTGACAGCACTGTCAATAACTGAGGATAGCATCTATTTGGGAACTACTAATTGACATTTGCATTTTCACATGTTATCTTTGATTGTTTCCAAAAAAAAAACGTTAGCATAAATGAAATCTACACAAAAAACTTATTGAGAAAAATCATGATGGTAATAATCGAATTTGAAAATGTGGAGGGCATGGTGAAGCAAATAAAACGCTTACCTCCTTAGCAAAATCACAAGAAACAGCACCAAAGAAATCACAATACGAGGTTCTGTTGAGTAATCTTCTCCAGATTCCACAAAAACCCGCCTTAAACCTTTTCCCGCTTTTATACTTTACTGAGAAGGTATTTTGCCTAAAAATTCAAATGGATCAAGCCCGTAAAACACATTTAAATGCATTATTATTAAGACTCCTTGGTGACATGTTATTTCACCGGGTTCCTGTAAATCACTGGTTCCTCCACCCTACAACCTCCCAACGAGTAACTTTCTTGTTTCGGAATTTCTCAATAAATTGTGGTCTAAAAATGTATCCTACGCCGTTGAAAACCCTCGACTACAATTTTACAGTTCAAAACCCCAAATGATTTGGATCAAAAACTGTGGGAATCAAAATGAATTTATGTCATATGGAGTCAGCGCTACACCCCCCCCCCCCCCCCCCCCCCAAGAGGGGGTGGGGAGGTGGGTGTAATCGTACCCTTCATTACAGCATTTAGCATAGTTAATATAAGTGTTTTGGACGCTTCCGGACAAAAGATACCCTTCTTACTGCACCTTTTTGGAAAGCTCTCGTGGATATCTTTCAGAAGATGGAATAAACAAACAAAAAAACAAAAAAAAGTAGAAGTTCCCATTCCAGCTATTAAGTGAGAAGTAGTTGTCAGGCTGACGATAAATATTTGGATAACCAGGGACCGTGAAGAGCTTTTTTCGAAAAATATCGTTAATAAAATATAACATACTAGACGAACCTAAGTATGAGTACTACGTACTGTCTGGAAGTATGTTATAAACAACCCTTTATAGATACAACGCACTGTAGTGTGTCATTTGTGGACCTATAATAGTCTACGATAGTAGGGTGAGTAAGGGATTCATCCAGGTTTTGGGTTCTCTGTATGCTCAGGGCACTGCTGCTGTGTGGAGTGAAAGTGGAATAACTCATTCATTTGGAATTGAAAAGGGAGTTCGACAGGGTTGCCTGCTGAGCCCACTGCTATTTGCCCTATACCTCAATGATCTTGAAAGAATTCTGCCCTATGGTACGCTGGTTGGCAAAAATAAGATCAAGCTCCTCATGTACGCAGATGACATTGTACTCACGGCCGAGAGTATAAGCACTCTACAAGGTAACATTAATGCGCTGCAAAGCTAATGTGAGAGATGGCAGCTACAGGTGAATTTGGCTAGGGGTCCCCCATAGAGATAGTGGGATTGTACAAGTATCTTGGAGTTTCTCTGACTTCTGGGCTGTCATTCATGTCTCACCTCAAAGAGAGAGTCGCTTCTGCAAAGGCCAGTATAGCGATTATGTATAGTTCCCTGCTGAGGCGACCACAGGTGCCTCTCAGTACTAAGT
Organism: Adelphocoris suturalis; assembly: GCA_030762985.1. Classification (NCBI taxonomy): domain Eukaryota; kingdom Metazoa; phylum Arthropoda; class Insecta; order Hemiptera; family Miridae; genus Adelphocoris; species Adelphocoris suturalis. Next base: position 111,570,690 of record CM061041.1, on the reverse strand, counting down.
ATGAAGTGTTCCAGGCTTCGGTTCGTTCCATTATTTGCTACAATGCGCAGGTGTGGGGTTTTCAGCAGTACAGAGTGGTTGATCAGGTGCTGAAGTTATTCATTAAACGGCTTTTCCATCTTCCCCGCAATACTCCGGACTATGTTTTGTACTTGGAAGCGGGAGTTGAACCGCTGTACTTCTTCACACTCTCCCTGCATTGCAAATATCTGCAGAAAGTAGTGAATATGACGACCGGACGTTACCCCCGCATGTTAGCTGAAGAGATATTTAAACGTCGAATATACTGGAATAAGGCTCTCCGGGCTTTGTGTGAGCTGAATGGTTGTGACTTTGAACTCTCATTTGAGCGGGGTGGAGTGATAAAGGATCGACTTGACTCCCTCCAGCAGAAGATCAAGGATACATGGTTGGCAAATACCAGAAATAACGCACTTGCCTCGCAAGATCGGATATATCGACATTTGGATCGCGGTGTGAGGAGTCTAGACTTGACGGCGAAGTCCCAGAAGGCATCAATGTTCGTGCTAGGGTGGGTATGCAGGACTCGAGGTGACCTGCTGCAACTCAATGGTCGACCCTACTCTACTGATGATGGGTATGGTTTGCGCCAGGCATGCTCACTCTGTAATTCAGGAGAAAAAGAGGATATGATGCACTTCTTGGCAGATTGTCAGGTGCTTGGGGAATTTAGAGGGGCGAATTTTGGTGCATCCAGGTTGTCGCACGAAATGGTTTTGACCATAATGAATGGTTTGAACTGGCTCTCCCTCGCTAAGTTACGCAGTGCAGCATGGGCCTACCTGAGCGAACTGGTGAGCCACTTCAACTGGGATCAGAATTAGGTCACTACATTATGTTCTCTTTGCTGGTCAAATGTGAAAAAACAAAGGAAAAAAAACTTGATAGTAATAATAGTAAATAAATAAATGTGGCAAATCATAAATTAAAAATGTAATTAATAGTATACCTAAGTAAATTAATGATGTAAATTATCAAAGTGATGAAGTGTAATAAAAGCTAGTATAAAAGATAAGGAAAAATTATATGCGGACCTCTGACAGACGGGCATAGCCCATAGTCATATCATGTATTTTGTTTCAAAATGATGTATATACGTTCAATATGTTAAATACATGTATTTTCTTCTTCTTCTTCTAGTGTGTCATTTGTGGACCTATAATAGTCTACGATAGTTTATTGCCGAATAGCCTTATCCGACCATCTTCTAGCCCCCTGGAATTCAATATGTTTAATCACTCCTCACCCATTGGTGGCTTTAAAAAATGTTTATTTTACATCAGGAGGATAAGAAATTTTATGTTCTTTCAAATGGTATAATTAATTTTGATTTAAGAGAGTAGGTTCATGTGACTTAAGGGCGTGATTGCACCATTTTAGTGAGTCAAGGTCGACAAAGTGAATAAAAGTTTGTGAATCGTAAAAAAAGTCAGACTGATGAGTTATTAATCTAAGAGACAATAATTTTTGACAGAAACTAATTGTAGAGCCGATTCACGTAGCAGGTCTGATTCTGGAACACCTTGTATATGAAGTAGGTAATATCCGAATTGATTAACCTTACAAAAGCATAACCGCTCATATCTTGCAGGTATGAATGATCTACAGTATGAAATTTCTATCATCCAGAGTGAACGTTAAAGAACTTTTGAAAAACCAACAATGTATTTTTCCCCTTTTATCCTGATAACGAAGCTGAAGATATTTTATTTTGATTCTCAAAATTTAATGGTTATGCAATTACATCACTAAAATGGTCATATCTCCTCTAACTTACACTGTACTCTAAAAATGGATACATCGTTGGAAAGAACGTTTAATTTTCCGTCTCTCTAAGGTATTTGGATTCTTTTTACAGTAGGTCACGTGAACGAAAAAAATGGACTGAATAAGAACATTTCACACTTGTAAAAATTAATGTTTTTTTGAGGTGCGTTAAGTATTGGTTAGAACCGAGTTTTACGCATTGACTCACGATTTTTTAGTTTATTTGTAATGCTAAATTGCATGTGTTTTAAGGATAAAACTTGTTAATTAAAGTGTAAAATTTGGTTGTAATGGAGTTGGAGAAATCTGCGAGTGTTACCATTCGCTTCAGTGTAAAATAATAGGTACGTAGAAACTTACCAAAACCAGTATTTCCTAAGAGGGCCATTTTTCGCGAAAATCCTCGGTTTCATAGAAAAAAAAACATATTTTTCAAAATTCAAACATACTTTTCTCCCCCAATTATCAATAAAATAAAAATTGATTACACCCTTGGGAAGCCGAGATTTTGGGAAAGTTTACTGTTTTTTTGACAATTTTGTTTTCATACTTCTCACAACTTAAAAAATAGTAATGTTTTAAAAAGTGAGAAATTCTCATGTGTAGTCAAATTTTTTTGCCCACGAGACTTACTGTAAAAAGAATCCAAATACATTAGAGAGATGGAAAATTAAACGTCCTTTTCAACGATATATTTATTTTTAAGATTACATTGTAAGTCAGGGAGTTATGGCCATTTTAGTGATGTAGGGTCGAAAACACGAAAAAACAAATAAACAAAATAATAATAACTTGAAAGTGAAAAAACTCCAAAGATCAGAGTTTAAGACAAAATTGCAATGAGCAATTTTTTGTAGGAAATCAGTTGCAGAATCTATCCCTAGGATTAACAATCTTAAAGTGAAAACCCTGTATAGTATGCTTAATGCATTCACAAAAAGAAATGTATGTTATAGTACTCCCTGCAGCTCACTAGGAAATTGCGATTAAGCTCCTAATGACCTAATAATTGTCAAATAAGCCGTTGTAAAGAAACTTGCCTCTTGTCAAAACGTAATTCACTCTAAATTCAAGTTGAACCATCAATAAGAACGATACAATCGCCCCAACAACCAAGCAGCATCCTCCAGTTATTTCAAACCCCATTTGCTTCCTTTAAAGCCCGTATTTACTCTTCGTACCATCGTATTATGATATTACAAAACTCGGCGCACAAAAACCACAGGGTGCTTTTTGAGAACAGCGGGTGAGAACCGGGCGTTGCGCGGATGTGTACAGCCCGCAACATAAACAGGGGCAATTGTCATCAAATGCGCGGTGTTTTCACAAACTCACATCTGGCGTTTGGCGTCGCTCGCGCTCGGCTTTTGTCCTCTCGATGACCCCTCTCTTTTTTTATAATGTCTAGTAATAACGCGATAACAGAGGATAATGGCATATAATAGGTATCGATTATTTTTCGACGGCCCTTTCGATACTGAAGTGTCAACCCTTGAGCGGAGGACAGTTGCGATGTGGGTAGCTCATTGTTGGGAGTTGAGTTGGGTCAAGGTTGTTTTTGTATTATATCTATCAGACCGAAACGGTAATTGAGTGTCAGGTTCGTATAAACGTTTGCCAATTATCAATTCTAGAGAATTTAGGAAGAAAATAAGCAATTTCTATGACTCCAGAAGAATTTTAATTACGAATATTCTCCGATTTTCTTCGTACGGCTTTCTGAAACGATTGACGGATATTAAAAGAATACTATACCTATATTATATACAGGGTGCCCCTAAAGTAACCCCCTCCCCTTACTTTTTTCCACAATTTATGAGATAGATTTAGGAGAGCGTTTTCGGGGTGCTTGTGCAAATAAAAATCAGAAGAAAAATAAAAAAGTTTTTGGACTAACTAAAGGGGAAGTTTAGGTACTTCTAAAAAACAAAATGCAATTTTTTGCCGAGTGAACAAAAAAAAAACATATTTCAAAGATTTGATTTTTAGAGTCGGGGTCGGAGTCGGGGTTGGTTTTTTTAAGGGTTTTTTAATTTTATTTTTAAGGTCTTTTTTTTAAGATTTTTTTTTTAAAGCCTTTAAAGATTTTTTAGTGCTGAAGATGATGGTGACATCAAAATGGCGATGTCTTATTCCGTTCTCGGATTAGAGATGATACACCAAGAAAACGCTGCAAATTATTACATAATGGTTGTTATATCTGTGTTAGATCTACGCAGATCATTGGTCTATAATTATTAAACCCCGTATGCAATGTAAGATCAGAACTTGGCGCATCGTGCCTCCGAGAAGGGTTCACACTTTTACAGTTCCAAGACCCCGCAATATTAAGCACACTTCACAGTAAAGATGTTTGAAAAATGAGAAAATGATGCTTGAAGTAATTTACTTTATCGCATGCGCAGAATGGAACAATGATTTGAGAAGAATGAAATTGTTAGGGTACAATCTATAGCCTAACCCACAAATTCCCAGAAAATGTATTCAAAATCTGATGAAAACTAGACCTTATTCCTCGGAGAACACTTTAACGCATGTGGAGGAGCAATTAATATGCTGCAATCATGTTGAAATTAACATGGAATAATTAAACCGTTGTCCCCCAGCTATGTACCAAATTTGAGTGGAATTGGATGACTAGGGCGTTCAAAAATTATGCCTGAAGGAATTCACGTTTGCGCATGCGCGAAATGGAGTAATGATTTGAGAATCATGGAATTGATAGTGGACCATTCACAGCCTAAACCGCACATTCCCTGAAAATTCCATCAAAATCTGATGAAAACTTTTGAAATTAGGCTCGTTTAAAAAGGAATACGATTTCGCGCATGCTCAATAGCTACTAAAGATAGAATTATGTTGAAATTGCTGGGGGATGCTCAAAATAACATCCTCCACCTATCCTCCGAATTTGAGCGAGATCGGACAACGGGGACGTGAGAAAATGATCCTATTTAGAATTTACGCTTGCGCATGCGCCGAGTGAAGCATTGATTTGGGAACAACTAAACTCATAATAGGACCATCTTTTCCCAACCCGCACATTCCATGAAAATTTCATGAGAATCGGTTGAATATTGTGGAAATTAGGCTTGTTATAAGGATTTGTGGACATACGTACACACACAGATACACACTCAGAGATAGAGAGAGAAAGACACTTAACGAAAGTTGTTCAGAATAGTCTAAAACGTAAAATGCGAATGGAAATTTTACCACTAAAAAAGCAACACCCACTAGATTTTGGTGGAGACCACAACTTTTAAATCGCTCAAAAGTGAAAACAGTGCTTCCGCTCCCTATAGGAGACTTGGGAATTCAAGAGATGAAATTTGGCATTTAGGTACCAATACTCCACTCGTCGGTACATCGCACGGACAATAGCTAATAAACTCGATTTTGCAACGTTATAATAAATTCCATTGAAACTACATCACCTGATAATATTGGCATTATATCAGCTGATATTTACAAGGCAATTTTTATGTCTACCAGTATGACTATCTAGCGATTTTTGATGGAATTTCGAGCTTGATCTTCTATTAAATAGATCCGCTAGCAGCGAATCGAATAATTTAAAAAAAATCTTTTTCTTCTTCTTCTTCCTCAAAATCTACTGGACCAGAGTTTATGAAACTTGGGTAAAGAATCACAGAACCTGGGTATCAATTTTAGTCAACCCTTAAGAATAAACACTACCCAAAATTCGAAAAAAAACCATATCCGTCCATCCGCCGGCCATTCGCCATCTGCAGTTCCTATTTCTTCGAACTACCGGACCGAACTTTATGAAATTCATAGTAGTGTTTGGTCCCACAGATACCTCTCTTGATTTCTCCTAAATCAAAAATCATGAAACAGTGCTGTTATTGGTAAATAAACGAAACGCAACCGTAGGAGCCTCTGTGAATTGGCGGATTTCAGAGGTTGCAAAATCCAAGTTTCCAGGCACATGGTTGCATATAAATAGATGACCAAACCATAATGTTGATTCGAGGACACCCTGTATATGGCCTCACCACCTTCACGGTGCCAACAACTGTGAAATATTTTTTATGAACCGTTGCGAAACTAGAAGCAATAAAACAAATGCTCACCCGTTCCATTCGTGCAAGCCACGCTCGTGTGAACCGAGTAATCTACCCTTCTCAATGATTTCACCCATCACAAATTAACGGTTTCCGCTCCCAAAAGATCCGTTTTATATGCTATCTACTTATATCCTCAGATAAAGCGACTTCTCTCTTATTTATTTGTAAAAAAACGAAGATTAATCTAAGAAATTGTTTCTCACGAACTCCGCAGAACAAAGCCTTATTGTTGGAAAAATAAGAAAACTGGAACGTCAACTGATAAAACGAAATAAAATACCGCGAGACCTGAGCAACGCTCAAGCCCTTACAAAAATTCCAACTCCTCTGACAATAGGTATCAGTAACGATTTTATCATGATCATTCCTATGATTCATCCGCTTGATAATTTGTGGAATACTTCGCTCAAGTCTGACATGAGAGCTTCCTGAAGGGTTTTTGGTCAGGATAAGCCCAAATATTTTTTAATTGAAATTCGTTAGCGGGAGGGTTTTCATTTCCTTCGTAGAAGCGGCCTAGCGCGACACCAATTACATCACCCGGGGCGGTAGAGGCGGCCATGAAGAAGTCAAGAAGATTGGGATCTTGAATGTAATTAGTCATGCAATACCGTTATTACATTATTTTTTGACAGTCTGTGTAAGGGGAGTGTTTTGCGTACATACATGAACCCTGAGGACGTTAACGTGTTCTTTCACGTACTTACTGTACGAACGTTCTCCTCTCGTCGATCCCCTCCACTCTTTTGGCCACCCATTGATTTAAATGATAATTTATAATTTTTTCTTTCATTTTTTCCTTTTACAAGGCTCAAATAAAGGAGAAATGAAAAAAAAATAAATAAAACAAGATTATAATAATGTATATAATATATTTTTATTTAACATTTTAATTAAATGAGCATTTTTTTTTTTAATAGACTGTGTCCAAGACACGTCTTGACATGCTATATAGGTATATAAAAAATAAATTGAAAGAAAAAATTAATTAAAAAAATAAATTTAAAAAAACTGTTTCTTTTTCCATCTATTTCCATTGGTTCTATGTCACCACCACCTTCGGGAAACAATTTTGGTCTTCATCTTCGATGATTTGCATTTAGTGGCCTCATCACTATTTCGGAGAGCAACCAGTATATAGGATATCAAGATTTCATCTTCCTGAACCTCTACTCTATGTCATACTCCTGAAGCAGTTCATTACCTCATTCTATGAGAGTATTTCGATGATATATTTCTATTTTCATTGCCAGCGAAATTATCATCCGCGTCTTCTGGCTCCATCCCTTATTTAGGAATGAGGGCCATTATGAATTCTGATCTTGCTTTGTATTTTTTTCTAGAACAAAATAGTAACATATTGTAAGAAAGAAGGGCATTTTTCACTAGTTGAAATACCTGAAACCCAAATCGAAAAGAACTTCTATAGGCCACTATATAGCACCGTTAACAAAACTTCTAACGCCTATCCAATACCAAATGCGCTGTCAGCTAGTGAAAAGTATTAAGAATAGCAACATAAAATATGAATAGACAAACATGTCTGTCGATTTCAAACATAAACCATGTGGAAATATTGATCTTAAAGAAGACGGTTAAGTGGAAATTAGGTAAAAATCGGATCTTGCAAGATATCAGTGATGAGAGACCGAACTCCGGGATATTTAGGATTAAAATAGACTAAAACCTCGTCCCCTTTCCCCCGTTGGAACTCGGCCTGGAATTACTTCCACACATTACTTCTGGCCGGATTATTGAGAGATCATTACATCTCAATTAATTAAGCTTCTTCTTCTGTCCCTTCCGTTCTTGAATGATCTTTTTCTGCAAGATATATTCAACATAGACTGTAACAGGGCTCCAATATTGATCATGTTCAAGAATTTTCGATACTACTAACTCCTGTGTCACGTCCTGTTGTGGAAGTTCTGGATTATCCTTCAGACTTGTTTCAGCAAAACATTGATTGCACATAAAGAAAGTGTTATTGCCTGCTTCCTGGCAGTTTGGACATATTGAGTCGTTTACTTTTCCCATTCTGTGCAGGAAGATGTAAAATACTCAATGTTCTGACAGAAAATGGGTTACGTCTCCATGTGTTTCTCTAACCATATCTTGATTTGCTGTACTAAGCATGCTATCTACTTCCCTATATTTGATCATCGATCCACAACATCTCCTGCTAGCTTGCCATTTATCTTCTCTCTTTTTCGGCCACACGAGTTCTTGTGTGTTCATCGTCGGTAAACTCGTAAGAAAAACTTGATCAATTGGTCAAATGGGAACTGAAAGAATGCGCTTGTAAAGTAATTTCAGAATGTTCTGAAGCGATGTAAGTGTGTCACATACCATTTCTCCAGTCTTGCTGATTTCCGGCTGATTTTCGCGATGTGATATTCCTTTGGGGAGAAAAAAACTGTTTGCGCGTTGAATTTATACACTCAAAATGGAGCAGAGCAAAAGAATCGGCTCTTGAAAATACATGATTGACGAATACGAATACAGGAGTGGATTAATGGAACACGAGTACTAAGTTGGAGATTTCTATCAAACGTGAAAGCCTTTGAAGTCCTTGAAGGGCCATTGAAATTCCAATAACTCCCTCGAATATCCAGGGTCACTAAGGAAATGGTCGGGAACTGGCTGATATCTGAAATAAAACAGGCTTTAATAGCAGATCATTTGGGTAAAGCAGTATATAGCACCTCTTAGTATATACGACCTCTTAGTTACGTCATCGCCCTGTTGTTTCAGCCATGGCTTCCAGGACCAGACCATTCAGTTCCACTCCCAGATGCTCAACTCCCTCGAATGATTCTTTCAAATGCTGCAAAACCAGCCGTTTTTCCTAGGAGGATTCCTTCTACCCTTTGGTCAGGAGATGATGTTGTAAAAACTACATACAGAATACACTGCCTTCCAGTCATCTCCCAGCACCTAAGCAGCTCTAAGGCTGAACATGATGCAGATCATTTTCTTCTTGGTCCATCAAAGTGTGATATGACAATGGACTCCATGAGGCAGGGAGCTATATTATGTGACAATCATACTGCCTGATAAGAATGCTGTGTCGTTTGGCAACCCGTATTAGCCAGTTAGGGACGATGGCTGTTTCTTCTCACCACTATAACATAGTGTTGACGTCAGACTTAAATACTCCCCTTGTCCTTCGATTGTTAAAATCATGAGTCTTGCTTACGGTTGAAAACGGGTTTTTTTCCCGTTGGTTACCTACTGCTACAAACATTTCCAACATTTTTGGTGAGAAGTGCGAGTATATTCGATACATTCTATTCCCATCATTAAAGCTTGAAAGGCTTTGGAAGCACCAAAACACCAAAATATTGGTCATTTTCATGGCTTTATGCAGTGTTAAACTGTACAAGCATCAGTGAACGTTGATTGCAGTGGGGAACTGGTGAATTTATACATCGTTTTGGTTTATTATTTTCAATAATGAACCTTTTAATCGACCAAGAAAAAAAAGAAGTTAAACCACCCTGAAAATGTTTTGGTTTACGTTTCAAAATGCATAGAATCTAAAAATCGAATTTGAAAAAATCCTTCCGTCCACCTTCCGCGGGTTTTCTCCAAAATTAATCGACCGAACTTCATGAAACTTGCGTTAAAAATCGCATTTGGGGTCTAAATGGCCCTAGAAGCTTGGTATCAATTTGTTCCAAAATTAAAGGGTAGAATTAAAGGGCTAAACATTCAAAAATCGAGACCTCAAAAACTTTCAAGGAAACAGTGATGATTTTTTGCTTGTTTTCTCCTTCATTCAAAAATTTTAACCGTTTTCTGAATCCACGGTAGCTTTTTTCATAATACCAACCAACATGCAACGTACAAGTTAATCAAGGACATAATCTGTAGCAAATAATATGAAATCCGGGAATAAATAATCTGATGTCCATTTTGTAAACACCTATCTGATTCTTCTTGAATAATGAGGGCCTTTTTGATTCCTCTCTGCCATCATGATTATATTTTTCACAACACTTAGTGGACCATTAAAGAGATTCCAATAACGCAATCACACTCTCGTTATCCATCCTGACGATCAGCAAGCTTAGAAGCAACGATGGCCAACTTCTCGTTTGCGAATATTAATCTTGTAAAACTATTGGCCATCTTCCCTCTCTTTCTCACAACCCCGGACTACTTTGGCCTTAATAGCCCCGATTTCCTCGATATCAATCAGCTTTCCAATTCGAAGGAACTACACGATTCTTCATCGCGAAGAACCAATATGGCTACTATCTGTCGGGTCTGAAAATGGTTTCGTCTAACAGCGTTCGAATGACAATTTTCGAATCATCCATGTTTACTATCGACACTTCCAGCTAATAAAGGATGATCTCCTAATTTGATGGATACAGGATGGAGATAACGCTGATAATTTCAAATGCGTTTTTAAACGGTTTCTCCATTTAATGGTTTCCATACAATACGCGATTGATCGTTTAGTATTTCGGTATCGAATGTTGATTTATGTTACTTTTGACGCCTGGGATGGAATTGAAATTGGAGATACGGGAGAAAACTGGAATCAGAACTTTTGACAAATAAAATACCGTGAATAGCATATCATTTTACCAATTGAGTTACGTATTGCTAATATTTAATTGATAATGGGATTTTTCGTGCAGGTATTTCACAATATTTCAGAGGCTTTTCTACAACCAATGACATGAATTTGTAGAAGACTAGCAAAATATCAAATTTTTGGAAAATCAAACCATCGAACGTGAGTTTTGACGTTGGGTTGCCTTCGATGTAAAGCCACTTAGTACCTCTCCGGGAATCGCAATAAAGACGAATCTCAATTGCTTCCCTACAGATAAACTCTTTTTAACATTTGAATGGTTAACTAGGAGAAGGGCGTATGCTAAAAATTGCGAACGAGAAGGAAGCGGTTTTGGCTTCGTAAACAACCTTTAAATTGCAGTAAAATGCAGTCAAAAAGCAGATATACTAGAGCTGGGAATGAGAAGCTAAAGGGCGTATGTTTTCAACCAACAGAAAAAATGTGAAAAATTGAGTTTTGAAAGCTTTTTTGTTCTCCTGAAAAGATGCGAATAAATAACTTACGACCCTCTTCTAGACACCCATTCATTTACTGTAATAATGGTAATAAAATATAGAATCTACATAATAGTATACATCATATACTGACATACTTTTGTACGAACCCTAGGATTTTAGAGAGACCAAGTGAACAAATGATGCTGTATGAAATCGTACAATGAAAACAGCAGCAAACTGTATCCCCAAAACTATGCAACTATTGGTTGTAAAAATAGCTCCTATGTTGAATTGATGGATTACCAAAAGGGTGATTCGTGCCATTTATTATGGTATGTGCTTATTTATAAAGATTGAAATGAGTGTTTTAATAAATAAATGATACGTTGTTGGCATTTATAATCCTTTTATTTACGTGACATGGACACGTAAATATTCTAAGTCACTTAAATATTCTGAAGATGGCCCACAGCGTTAACATTGTAAACTTGAAATCTTAAATGCGCTCTAAACTTGCTTAATTTATCATTGGCCTACCAGAGCGAGTGCGAATATTGATACTTTTACATGGAACATGTTTTTGCCATCATAACCTTGCCGAAAATGAGGCAAAATCACCGTTGCGTGACATTTAGTCCGTTACGCTCCGACTCGTATTTTCTGATGATTATCGCTTACAACCAAATCGTTGCTACGGAACTGTATCTTAGGCATTTATAATCGTAAAAAAATCGTTCGCCAGTCGTTAGATACTCTGGATTTATCGTAATATATTAACCACTGCGCAGTGTGTGGAATACAATCTCAGGTATGAGCGTGGTTGCCTGAATAATTGTTTACATACATGTGATCCTTCTCAGTTAATTTTGAGAACATGATTGCAACCACTATTAGACTGGAAAGAAACTTGGAAGTTGAAATTTGATAGGGAGACTCCCTGGGACATTAAGAGACTATTGAAATGATGGGTTCTTTCCTAATCAGCTAAGTGACCTAAATTATCTTCTGTTCTCATAAGGAACAAGTTCCATGTTCTGTCAAGATTTAGTGCTTAGGACTAATTTCTTTTTCTTTCTTCGTTGATTCGTCAAACATTAACAAAATTTTTATTCGATCACTCAAAAATGTGTGCCCAAAATGTTTGAACGACACACATAAACCTTCGACGTGTAGTAAATCAACAGTTTTGTTGCTGTACGACTTTTAGATCATTTTTGGCCTTCGCACATAAGCCTGTCAATTCGTCATCTTCATTAAGAGGCCCGCTTTCACCAAAGTTTATTTTTCTTTTTGGGGAAGCGGCGAAAATGTTTGAAGGAATTTCCAGTTAGCCGCGAACCCGCTATTTTTCCTCGCGATCTCGCTATTGACGAAACGTTTGTAGGGTTGGACCCTCGCCGTGTTGTTGTTGATCCGACCAACAACGAGAAAATACCATTGCAACGATCGTAACGCCGGCTTCTCGGGGGGGTCCAATGTCGAGCGGGTAAAACGTCATCAGCGGTCAAAAACTCCCCGTGAAAATCCGTGTAAATTGCTGTTTGGAGGGGCATCCCGAAAAACCAGCGGTCGCCCCACATCAACAGCCGAAACGAAAACAAAGAATTCGGCGAAGAGCGGCGGGCTCGGACAAAAATCCGGTGGGATGGCATTTTAAGCAAATATCCAGCAGGTGAAGTATATACAGAAAGGGAGGCCCCCGACCTCTTCAGAGACAAACAGTCTGCCCGAGTTTACAGTGAAAACAAAACGGAAAGCGCGTAGGGGTTGAACTGAGGGAGCAAAGGTGTGAGAGCGACGCCACATGGTTAATGACTTGGAACAATGAGGAGTTAATTCCAAGTAAACATGACGATTAGACGTCCCTTTCGAAGCTTGCGTGAAGGATTAGCAAAGACTTGGGGGGACCTCCTGTTCTTCTGGAATATCTGGGGGTTAGCGCTTGTGGAAGTGCTGGAAGGAAAAGGGTTCATCTGCATTATCGGATTGCTGCTACAACCATTAGTAGAGGGGGTTCCGGAGCAGAAACTGCGGAATGAATAACAGTGGAACCACACTGCTTACCATTTCCAAGCAGGCTCTTTTGGTAAATGCTGCTAGCTGTTGCTGCGTCCAACAGCGGAAGGAAATTACGCCAATTCAGTAATCCGATTCACTAAATCTCATAGGCGATAAAAAAGTGTGAAGATTTTCGTATACGCAACTAACTTCGATCAATATGAACGAATATGGACTTCAATTGTTCAGCGAATGATAATTTCTTGTTATACTAATTGCAAGCCATTATCGGTTACCATTTTCTTCAGGTTATTGATGTGTAGGATCCCTGTCAAACAATACACGATTTTCCGCTCAACAAAATTAGATTCAGGCATTCATTTATAATGGTTCCATTTTTTCAGGAATTATCATGGAGCCGGGCCTGTATTTGAACTTGGTGGTTTAGCACACATGACAGCTCTTTATATGTCTTTAGATTCCAGCATTTTTTTAACATGGAATCATGTTTTAGCGATGGGTCCCCCGCCGAAAAGTGAGACTATAAAGTTACATGAAAGTAGCGCCAATAATTGTGATGATTTCCGCCTACAACCGAGTCGTTGCTAGGGAAATGGTAGTTCGTCGTTTTTCATCCCACAAAATTCGTTGACCATTCGTTCGAAAGCTCTCGATCTATCCAACCATACTATATTAACTACTGCGAAGTGCGTGGCCAACAAGCTGAGTTATGAGCATGGTTATATGAATAATTGTTTACACACAGGTGATCATTCTCAATTATTGATATTGTGAACATGATTGCAACCGCTTATTAATTTCTGATGATTTCATTGAGCTGGTGTTTCGATTATGTGATTCATAGCAGGTGATCCGAATATTGCGAGAACGGTTTGATTTGTGAAGCGGTGGTTAAATCATTTTAATAGGTAATTTCTATACTTTACACTATAGGAAGCTGTAATTTCGTATGTAGCCTCTTTAGCCTCTTTCTACAATAAAGTGAATGTTTACTCGCGAGTTTCTATTAGGAGATCATCATCTCACAAGAGCTCAATCGTCGTGATCATTTCTATAATAAAGTGAGAGCGAGGAGCTAAAACATGATTCCATGTTTTTTACATTTTAGCAGTCAGGCTCAAAGCGAAGCCCCCCTGGCGGGGTCAAGGGGCGGAGCCCCTTGCGAGGCCCGAGGGGCCGAGTTTTCTTTTCTTCTTTTGTAATACAATTTTTTGCGAGCTCTATGATATAGGTTCTGAAAACCCATCATGGCCTCCTGACTCAGGATTGTCGTGATACGCTTTCAATTCATCAATGACCATTACTAATAATTATCCGAATATCACAATCTTGTTGATAAGCTGAAATGAGAGCTGGATGATTATCAGTACATGGGCGAAAAATCGTGTCCTCGAGCGTCCCCATTTCTGTGATTAATATTTATCTCGTATGACATCAAGAATATCTGCCATCTCCCCAGCCAACCTTTCGACTCTTTCGAATTCGTGAGATAAGATAGTGCCTGATGATCCATGGGTGTCGTAAATTGTCTTCCTTCCAAATAGGATCGAAAGCATCGGATAGCAGAAATTACTTTTTGAGCTTCTGGATCTTTTCTGTTATGAACCAACTCCTTACTAACAGATGGGAGACGGCATGAATTGCTTGGCAGACCAATAAAGGCTCAATACCAAATTTCAGCCTATTGTGTATATTAGAAGAGAAATGAGCTCCCGAGCTCACTTAGCTGATCACGGTGGGTTCTCACTTTTCAATCGTACGTAGCAGGACTGATAGAGGCTCCATTAAAAATGTCAGCCTCCTAGGTCTATTAGGAGGCTAAACATCCAATAGAATTATGACTTCATGGCGGCTCACGCTGGATTTTCGAGAGCACAACTTAGAGGTAAAATATGATAGGTACATGTTAATAACACTGATTGATTGGGTTTAGGGTTCTTGTAATACCACCATAATCTAACAGCCATCTCCCATTCATTCCTGTGCAATAGAGAACGTTTACGTTATAGAATATCTACATACATATGTATTATCAAATACTTTCTCGAAATATTGTACCTTTTATTTTCGAAGATATAATATATATGAAATACTTGAAAATCATGTATCTCGTCTTTAGTAAATCGATGCATACCTATCGAGTAGCATCTCAACGTGTTGACCTGTAAACCACAAGAACGCAACACAATTGGATTAGGGAACGTGAATGTACTTCTCGTTTGGTTCTTTCCTGAATTTAACTCGCTCTAGAGAGTTGGAACGTAGAATGATACAACTAAATGATGAAGCTAACAACGACAAAACGATCGGACACAAAAACCGTGTCACTCCGAGACCTCAATCACGGCTGAGATGTATTTGATAGTGGGCCTCACGACATGGCCACTTCCTGGCTTTTGTTAAGAGGGAAAACACCGTCAAAGTGGTCGTTCATAATAAACATTATAAGTCCGCCCGAGGTAGTTTTTTCCCCGACAAACAAACATTGTTTTCGTAACACGGTCCTTTTTCTGATACGCGTTGGTTTTGAGGCGTGAAATTGAGGACTTGGGGCCGTGAAAAACGCTTGGATCATTTCCTGGGTTCCTCTCATTGTGTGATTTCTATGTGAGAGCTGTAACAGTTACATCGCTGTTTGTCCGTTCTCATTTCAACTATTGATAATATTATACTCAATGACATTTTTGTGATTATGCAAACTAAACATACAGGTATGCATTTTTATGTTGCTTTCGAGACTACCAAAGGAAGCTTTATTATCACTTTTGAGGGACTAAAGAAATTTATTTATCAAAATAAAATTCCACTCACATTTTATGTTTTAGACCATTCTGTACGATTTTGACTTCATTTCATTGTCTCTGTGTTCTCAAATCCTTTATCAAGATAAATATCAACAATTTGCATTAGATTTTGATGAAATTGTCAAGAAATGTGTGGTTTAGGCCGTAGACGGTCTCCTATCAGTTTAGTGAGGTTCCGAACTAACAAGGTCCGCCGCTAGGAGCGCTTTTTTTATAACGCAACGGTTTTCGAGTCCATGTGCCAAAGAAAAGGCATGAAATGTCAAAAAATACAAACTTTCCAGAATAAAACACGGAAAAGCATTGATGGTGCTTCATGGTACCTACATACGAAACGGTGATATTCAACTAAATTTAGGAATGGATACCGTCAATCAAACCATTATAAAATACGCAAGGAAGCACTAACAACGCCTCCACAAACATGAGAACCTGAAAATGCTGACCGTCCTGGTGAACAGAGGTGAACTCCAGCGTCTCAAGCGAATCATACTCTGGACTTTGTTGTGCTACAACAGTGTTGCTATAAAACTCGGTGTCAATATTCCTGCTACATCATAAGAGTTAGGTTTAGCTGTCAACCTACTTTACAGATGTGTAATGAATTATTATTAAATTAAGTATTGCTAGAGAAGTATAATTTTCAGTTGCATTAAATAAATCACGAAAAAACTTATACATTTCAACATATAGGTAATATCTCGCTGGCCGGTGTTTCGGCAAACTATAAAAATGTGTGCAAGGGTATTTTCATCTTGTTTGCAGTTTCTTCAATTGGATGGGTTACTGCCTTCGATCCTATGCAGATTTACGGTACTCCTAAGTTCCCCAGCAAGTGCTCAAGTACCGAATAATTTGCATGAAGAAAGGTGTGATAATAAAATTATTATTAATATGATTGTTCCAGCGAATTTTCCTAAACTATTCATGTACCAAGTTGATGCAGATCCACCTGGTCTCGCACTGCCGTTGAAACTAAAACTATAATATTCGCCGGCATTTCAACGACCATAATATTTATGAGCGGCCCGTCATAAATAACAGTTTGTGTGATTTATTTGTAACTACCTAGCAGTACCCTTGGAATACTGTTTTTTTGCTCATTATTTTCATTCTCATAGGAAATGAATAGATGTGATGAACACCAGTGCAGATTACCGGAGGCGGGTCTTCAGTTCTTCAACCGTTTTGTGGTAAAATCCAATCTCGCTGACTTGGGAACTGATGTCAACTTGAAAGTACTACTTACTTGTGATAGATGTTTTATGGAACCGACGATGAGCTTGTGGTTAGTTGTGGTTGAACAGTAATGCTGCCGGCGGAAGTCGGTATGCAACCACTAAAGTGAGCAGGCTCAACTACTAGCATAAAAAGGTCGTACATTACAGTATTCTATCAAATACGAGTGAATTGCGTATGGTAAGAATTAATAAAATATTAAAATAATACGTTGCTAACCTCCTGTTCATATTTACGTTCGACTGCGCGTTTTAGCTGCATGTCCTCCTGGAGATTTTTGTTTATTATAGTACTTATTCAATAATGAGCATTTCCAATCAATAATAAAGAAAAAAATGTTTCATTCATTCGTTGCATAATGGTATGAACAAATTTTAGTACATAACCGTATTATATTATGTTAAATTGTTTTGAAATTTGTGCATTTTGACTGCAAAGAAATTGTTAACTACCAATTTTATGGCAAAAAAACTCGTTCTAAATATGTAATATTCTGTTATTCAAAAAACATTTTGAATTTTTAGCTTTTTTGCATTTTTCGTTGATGTCTTCAGGAAATATCAATAAAATTCAAGTTAATTTTTAGCATATCTACCTATGTTCATACGTGTTTTAATGTTCTAGTTCATTGCTGGTAAAAAATTTTTAACAACAATTCTGCTAAAAAAAAACATTGATTCAACTATTGTAAAGCTTGATATTTTGGCGCAAGAACGAATTTTTTACTCAATTCTAAGGAGTGTTATCGTACAGAATGGCATATATGTCATATATGATAATATTTTATGTATATGAAATTCGTGTCAGAATTCCTCAAAATGGATTCAATGAAGAAAATTTTCGGAAATTTTTGGAGCCATTACAATAGATCATTTTCTACGGAATTGCTCTAATTAAGCCCCCCCTCACGAAAAAATCGAAATAAAAGAATAATGATAATAATTGCTTTATTCACAAGAAATTGTTCAATAGAATATTGCATTACGTATTGTACAAAAGCATAATTAAGCATAGATTTGTTAATCCGTCTGCCCAGATATTAAGTACGAAAAAGTAGGAGTCATGTATATATTAATGCGTATGACCAACCCACCAGCCCCCCCTCTCCCACCAGCCACCGCTAGCAGTCCGCCAAGTCATCCAAGAACAATAAGAAAAGGATGACATGGGGACTAAGACGACAACCCTGCCTCAAACCTATCATAACATCGAAATATTCTGTCCTGCTACCATCAACCTCGCACTCCAGACCGGGAAATGGCATAAAAAATAAAATAATAGTGGTTTATCAGCCTGATTGCCGTATGCTATGCCGCTAGAACATTTCCTTACAAGCTATGTACGTACAGTCATTTTTCAAGAAATTAAAGGAGATGGGAGCAGGAGACGGTGCTGTTACCTATAACAGCTAAAAAGTTTCATTCGTGAAGCATGATCGTATGAGCAAATTTTCGTAAATTATCGTACTATATTAGCTGAGTGGAAAAACCTGGCCGTGAAGCATGACATACCCTTTACTACGGATTCCTTGGCAGCGTGGAGTGACATATCTGCAAGAGTATTGGAAAGAATTAAACTTGAGACTCAGCAGCAATTGATTGAGAGTTCAAATCAGGCGCAATTTCATCTCCTGTACAAACAACTAAATAAAAGAGCCAGTTATATCATTCAGGTCTCAGCTTTGAGGAGAAAAAGGTGGTAATGAGGCTGCGAGGAGAGTTGCTCTCACTGAACAGTCGCCCATGGAATCAGGACGCTGTGCAGCTCTGTTCTATGTGCAACCTTGGGGAGCAGGAGACCACTGAGCACTTCTTGGGAAGATGTACCATTCTGAGTAGCATGAGGACCCAATTTTTGGGAAAACCGCAGCTTTCCACCCAGGAGGTCATCAAGATCCTCAATGAAGACGGGTACTGCTGCAACTTGAATCGTTTCTTTAGAGCAGCATGGTCATATAGAAAGTTTCTAATTGATGAATTCAATTTTGATTAGTTTAGAGGAAGCTAGCCAAGGAGTGTGTAGTGCAAAGTTCCGGTGGTGACGTTGTGAATCATGGTCAATCAATATTCATATTTAGAATATTCAATTAATGTATGGAATTATACAATAAGGGGAAAATGAATAATATGAAAATGCAATGATATAATGTAAAAATTTAAAAATTATTGTGAGAAAGATACTACTAATACTTGACTTCTATGATATTAAAACAATAAGCTATGGTATAATGCTTAATTTAAATACTACCGTTATAAAAATACTTCAATTATATGCAATTTAAAATGTGATATATTAATGTAATGTAAGAATATGTACTTAGTATGGATGGGATTGTAAGATGTTGGCTACGAGTTTAATTTAATTGTTGATTAAATGAGTTTTGTTTCCTCTGATTAGTTTTGATTTTAGTACAATACAATATAAAATGCTTAAATCAACTAGGATCTGATTAAGGTTAGGAGCAAAATTCTAATATATGTATTTATTATGTAAAGCAACGGCCGTCCTCCGCCTAACCGGCCATCGTGCCAAGATGAAAGTGTTATTTAAAATTTGTTGTTTTTTTGTTCTTAAATATATGCACGTTATCTATCTATCTATCTATCGAACTATATTATGTTAATTTTTTTGAAATTTGAGCTTGTTGAGTATAAAGAGATTGTTAAACATTATTTGTATGGAAAATAACGTATTATAAATAGCAATCTGCTATTCAAAATAAGCTTTTGGACTTTTCGTTTTTTTTTTTTTTTTTTTTGTTTTTTTTAGTTTTTATAGATTTTTTCAGCTTTTTTTTCTCGCATTTGTAATGCTATATTGAGGGGTTTTCTGCTGTATTGCGGGTTCAGAAATAGCAACTGAAGAAGAATAGAAATGTGAAGTTTGAAGAGGAATAACTGCAAAACCAGCTCATTCTGGGGGAATGCAGTTTTATTGAGCTTGTCGGGTTAGGGCTCCTAGGGGTTTTCCAGTAAATCGTTACATTCCCAATGGTTACGTTTTAGCATTTTTCTCGCGTCGAGGTATAAATTAGAACAAGTTCTAATTTTTTCAAGTGAGTTTATTAATGCAACGCCAGAACGCGCAATGGTCGAAAAAGTTCACCTTGGAAAAAAACACTCCTCGCTTTTGGGCAGAAAAAATGCTAGTGTGATGCGGTCTTAATAGGTAACTGATCTCGAACCAAACATCAAACACGTTTCGACATTACACCAAGCTTGTAACCATTATATCTCAGGGAGTATAGAGGGAACAATTGGCAGCGATTGGCGTTTCTGATAAATCAAGAGCTTTCCAACGACTGGTAAACGATTTTTCTACGATGGAAAATGGCGATGATACAACCCCTTAGCAACGATTTGATTGTAAGCAAGAACTATCAGAAAATTTTGTCATATGCAGAAACTTTCGGTTTTGACCGATCTTTTTGAGGTTTTGTGCCAAAGCGAAGACACGAAAATGTCAAAAAATACGTACATACATATAAAAATATGAAGTCATTTCGTGGTACAACAAAGCTCGTCTAATACGCGTCAGTCAGCGAACTGGAAGGCCTGGAAAGTCAAAACTGAACGTGGCAAAGGCAGTAAATTGTGATGTAGACTAAAATGGGGGTTGGTTGAGCTTAGTTTGTAATATGCAGTCGTTACTTGAGCTATGTTCAGAAGAACGGTAGAAACCTACGGAAAAGTTGGGAGAGGGGGTATGGCGGGGGGGAGGTTAGTCTGATTGTCCAACTAATATTTACCCTCTGGTTAGTCCCATGGCCTTTTGAATACCGATGAAGGGTGGGGAATGTAGGCCTGGTTGGATGGTTCCGCAGCCGAATTACTGCCAGGAGCACCACCCAGCGGTCAAACATCAAATTACCCTACACCGCGTCTGAATACCAAATGGGGGGGTCGGAAGGTAAAACCGCAGTTCATCGGGGTGTGTACGTACGGATGGATTGGGGTTGTGCGGTAGATGGGGAGAGGGCTGACCCCTGCAGCTTACTGTTCTATCTCTCAAATAATCGGAAACTGCAACAAATCGGTTAGAGAGTGCTACGATTAGGCTGGGCCTGAATGCACATAACGATTAATTATCACTTACATCTGCTTATTAAACTAAAACTGGTAAGTTATGGTGTTGATTTGTGGTTTTCATGAGTCACTGAGCAACTTTTATGTCGAAATTTATTACTTTACTATCCAAGAATCGAATTTTTTGGACTAGGAAAATCCCCACTGATTTTTAGGTCGAACTCCTAATGGTTTGGACAAAGAACCATTGAAACAAGAAACTGAATTAGGTGGATCCATAGGTGGATAATTTTGAGGTCCCCCCCTCTTCTCTCCTCACCATGTGAACACGGTTCGGTGATGAGGTCGTTCACATATGACGTGGGCTTTTTTAACCCCACTGTTTAAGTTATTTCAAATAAGGATGCGAAGCCTAGCGGCAGCAAAATGAACCCTTGGAAACGGGATCACCCGGTGACCATTAAAACGTCATATAAATCATCCTACAGCGTATTCAAATGCTAATCCAGTAGTGTTAATAAATTATTTTGCTTCCATAATTTTCCCCAAAACTAGAAATCGAAATGTTTGAATAACTATTACCTTTTGGATCAAAAACAAGTGGATGGTTAATTATGATAGGCCATTTATCTGCGTATAAGGGCTACCTAATATAGCAATAATTAACTACCTAATTGGGACAGCAATTATCGCA
Source organism: Adelphocoris suturalis (assembly GCA_030762985.1). Taxonomy (NCBI): domain Eukaryota; kingdom Metazoa; phylum Arthropoda; class Insecta; order Hemiptera; family Miridae; genus Adelphocoris; species Adelphocoris suturalis. The sequence goes on along the minus strand of CM061041.1, from coordinate 111,549,002 downwards.
ACCTCGTGCCGTAGGATTTTGAAACCACCTCCACCATAAAATAGTCAATTCCATTTTTTCGTTACACACCGTAAAGAAAAGGTTTGTTGCCCATTCCGAATAAAAAATCTGCAAATTTTCACACAATGGTTTATTATTTCTGTGATAGATAGCCCTTCTACGCAGATCATTGGTCTATAATTATTAAACCCCTTATGTAATATATGATCAGAACATGGCGCATCGTGCCTCCGAGAAGGGCTCACACTTTTACAGTTCCAAGACCCCAGAATTTAACGGTTCACAGTAAAGATTTTTTAAAAAACGGAAAAATAATGCTTGAAGTAATTTACTTTAGCGCATGCGCAGAATGAAACAATGATTTCAGAAAAATGAAATTGTTTGGGTACAATCTACAGCCTAACCCACAAATTCTCATTAACATGGAATAATTAAACCATTGCTCACTAACTATGCACCGAATTCGAGCGGGATCGGACGACTAGGGCGTAAAAAGATAATGCTTGAACGATTTTACGTTTGTGCATGCGCAAAATGGAGTAATGATTTTAGAAGTATGGAATTAATAGTGGACCATTTACAGCCTAACCCGCACATTCCCTGAAAATTGCATCAAAATCAGATGAAAACTTGAAATTAGGCTCGTTTAAAAAGGAATATATATTTGCGCATGCGTAATAGTTCCTAATGATAGGATTATGTTGAAATTGCTAGGGAATGCTCAAATTAATCTCTTCCACCTATTCTCTCAATTTGAGCGAGATCGGGCAACGGGAACATGAGAAAATGATGGTTGATGGAATTTACGTTTGCGCATGGCCGATTGAAGTATTGATTCGGGAACACTGAAACTCATAGGGAGCCATCTTCATCCTGACCCGCACATACTATGAAAATTTCATAAGAACCGGTTGAATATTGTGGAAATTTAGCTTGTTACAAGGATTTGTGGACATACACACACAGAGATACGCAAAACTTTTGCGAGTTTTGAGCTGTTAGGTAAGCTTATTTCAGACCCTTCTACAAAAGATAGTAACAGAATTATTAAGGAAATTAATTTTGAAATGTTGGACAAGTTTTTGAGGGATGAAACATGGAAAGAAGTTTATACTCAGGCCGAGGTTGACATGGCTTGTGATAAGTTTGGTGTTATATTAAATAATCACATCAGTAATTGTTCTTATGATAAAAAGATAAGTGGTAGATCTAAAAAGTTAAAGGAGTGGAATACTCGGGGCATATTGGTTTCTATTAGAAACAAGGACAAAATAAGAGCTAAATTGAAAAAGCAACCTTTTAACGTTGACTTGGATAATTACTACAAGCGGTATAGAAATTTACTGAATTCAATAATTAAAAAAGCTAAAAGTGTTTACTATGCTCAACTAATGGAAAACAGTAATGGTGATCCCAAAGTTATATGGCAAACAGTGAATTTAGCATCTCGTCAACAAATTAATAAAGATTGTAAAGTGGTGAGGGAAATCAAGGATGAGACCGGATGTATTGTAAGGGATGAAATAAAAATTGCGAACAGTTTTAACGCATTCTTTTCGTCTGTTGGTAAAAATATAGCAGCTGGTATACAAAAAGTTGACTGTTCTATTGCTTCCTATTCTCGTAGATATTTATCCTGCCCAAGTACGCCGTGCCAGTCGTTTTTCTTGTCGCCGATAAATGCGTCCGAGGTTGAATCCCATTTGAAAAGTTTGAAAAAACATTGTTCCTTTACTGAATTTAACATAAGTAATGTTGTTTTGAAAAGTTTTGCCAGAATCTTAAGTGTCCCTCTTACTCACGTGTTCAATCTGTCACTTTCTCAAGGTAAATTTCCCACCTCTTTCAAAAATACTGTTGTAATACCGCTTCATAAGACAGGAGACAAAAGATGTATGGGAAATTATAGACCAATTTCACTCACCCTTTCTTTGTCTAAAATACTTGAAAAATGTATCAAGTCTCGGCTAATGAATTTTTTAAATGCTTATAATATCATAGCTCGGAATCAATACGGCTTTCAAAAAAGGGTAAGTACTGATCATGCCTTATTCGATTTTAATAGTTTTGTTTCTAAAAAACTGGATGAAGGCTTTTATGTACTAGGGATTTTCTTAGATGTCCGTAAAGCTTTTGACACGGTGAATCATGATATTCTGTATAATAAATTGCATTGGTACGGTATCCGAGGCTTACCTTTGGATTTGATTAAGTCTTTTTTGACGGATCGTCCACAGGTTACAAGAATTGGTGAGTCTTGTAGTGATGAGGTCATTACTAACATCGGTGTACCTCAGGGTTCAGTGTTAGGTCCTATTTTATTTCTTCTGTATGTAAATGATTTATTACAATTGAATATTGGTGGGAAACTATATGGTTTTGCTGACGACACAGCACTAGTTTTTTGGGGTGAAGATTATTGTAGATTAATAGACTCTGTGAATAATAACCTTCTATTGGTAAAAGATTGGTTTGATTCTAATGATATGGCTTTAAATGTAGATAAAACCTCTGTACTACGATTCAGAGTAGGTAATAGAGCATTCCCCCGTTATCACAGTATTAAGTTTTGCTCTACAGGATACTGTGCTAGTCATGACGGGGAGTGTACTTGTTCTCCCATACCTTTTTCTGATCAATGTAAATACCTAGGCGTGATAATAGACCAACATTTAAATTTTAAGTCACACATTGACTATTTAATAACTCGCTTGCGAAAACTTTTTTATGTGTTTAAGGAAGCAAGAAATTTTTTATCCAAGGAACAAATGCGTGTGATTTATTATGGTTTAGCCTATTCCATTATTAAATATGGTATTATATTATGGGGTGGAGCATATAAATCGTACGTTAGTAAAGTGCAACGTATGCAAAACCAGTTAATTAAAATTATTCTAGGTAAAACGTCAAGGTACCCTACTGCTAATCTATTCAAATATTTTGATGTTAAAACTATTAGACAAATTTTCTTGTTTCATTCTTGCATTCATGTATATAATACTGGAATCTGTGAGGAACATGTTTCTACATTTCTAAATACAAGAAACTATTCTAATTCGGGAATAGTATTGCCAAGAGCACATACAGAGTTCTATAAGAGAAGTGCATATGTTACTGTTTTAAAATTTCTTTTTGATAATAATATTAATTTGTCTTACTTTCACAGTTTGTCAAGTTTTAAGAAGGTAGTAAAATTGTACATTTAAGTTTAGTTAGCCTTGTTTTCAGTGAATTTTTGTTTTTCATGGAAATTATTTCGAATTTAGTGTTTTAGTGCTTTTGATTGTTTATTTTATATATTTATTTCCCTTCAATAATTAGGCTTTCGAGAGTTTTTGTTATTTAGTCATAATATATGACGACTATGCTTGGATTTGCGACTCCACCAGATAGCACAAGTTCTTAGGAACTTATTTTCTGGTGGGCGTCAATTGTTTTCTTATTTACCTATCAGTCGTACTGTTGACCATTTTCTTTTTATTTTTTTAAATTGTATAAATGTAGTTCACATATATTATTTTGATGCCAATAAATAAATAAATAAATAAATAAATAGATAGAGAAAGAAAGGCACAGAACGAAAGTTGTTCAAAATAGTACTTATTCAATCAAACTACAAGTCTTGATTGTTCTATTTTTCACCTCATTTCGTGATAGGCAAACACACAGACTTCATATAGATATGAGATCATAGTAACTTATTATTAATGGCAGCAATGACGTGGATATTGGCTCTCCTTCATTCATAGATGAAACTTCTAATTGAGTAATTATTTGTTAAACCACCAACTTCAAGCATGATGGAACAGTGTGTGGATATTTCTCTATTGTTTCGACATTCAAAACTCCATTTCAGGTGATTAACCCAATGCTTAGATGGTAACACTTTCTATTCACATTCTCATAACGTCAGTATCTCAGGATACAGGTTATCTGATGAGCTTTCAGAAATGGAAAAAAGAGAGAAGACAGATACTATGAGATAGGTACGTCAAATAAGTTTTATTCAACGTGAAGCGCTCAACAACTCAAACACAATAGGGCGGCGAAGGGGTGAGCATGAACATATCATGAAGCTCGGGAGGTCCTCATGATGCAATAGAAATAGTGAATGCCGGATGGCGTGAAGTTGCAGACACCTGAAATGATTTTTTCCCATGAGATGAGACATGAGATGCGGGGATACCATCTCACGTCATGGGCCGTGATAGAGAGGCGGATAAGTTGGGGATCACATCCGGTGGCTTGAGAGCGGGTCCTCAGCAATTACCGGTGGAAGGACGAATGACTTGCAAACCAGACTACTGTTGCTTGGCATCAATCATCTATTGTTAAGTGGTAGGCACTAGGAAAACACGGGAAGAGAACCGGGATGGTGAAGCTGAGGGGCTCAGTGTCCACCAAGTCGATGACCCTAGTACTACGAGGACGCAGAGAAAATCTGTAACTTTCCCAACACCTTGAAGATCTTCAAAAATGTTCTGTAATCGGCTAGAACACATTTTTGGGAACACGCCAAAACTCATATGTCTGAATCCAAATTAAAAACGGCTCTATGTCTTATGGATAGCGTAGAATAGAATAATTGATTTAGAATGGATATCAGATACATAAAATAATAATTCACAATATGCATAAAAAAGTTAAATTTTCACGCTTATCTCAAATATTTTATGATACCAAAGTAACAATTGACTTAGCGAATTAAGTCACCCACGACAAAGTTGAGGAAACCCATTTTAGTAAAAAACGGCCGTTAAAGAAGAACGTTGTCTAAATCCATGAAAATAAAGTTACGAGTACAATAGCACAAAAATATGGTTTAGGTAAGACAAATGCAACCTTATACTCACAGGAAGCTTTCTTTTGATTCTATCATGAGACGATTTTGTAACCACTCTCCTATTTTAACTGAATTGAGCGACTAGATCTTGAGTAATTAGAGTGTCTGACTTTATGTTTTGGATGTTGGCAACGGCATATTTACTCCTTCCTGTTCACAGTAAAATAAGGACATTCTCTCAAACTCATGTGTTAAGAAAAACCAGTTGTTAAAGGAAAAATGCCGGATTCTATCAGTCGATGTTGATGAAATTGTTGAGTATTATGAAGGTTAGCCTCCAAAAAGATTGCTCATAAATGTTCTATTGCTATCGGACAATTAATACTATGTGTAAACGTCCTCCCTTTACATAAAAAACTATTGTCTATATTAATAAAATCGTAATTATGTCTGTCTGTAAATTGATCAGACTCATGAAATTTTGCGTTTCTTTTCCGATTTATGCTTTTTGTGGACGATTGGTACCATTTTTTCAATTTTTCTCTGTCTGTCCGTATGTTTTTCCGCTTTTCACGGTTACAGGGGTCATTTGACAACTGATATGAGCAGGGGAAAATGTATGTTTCAGTCCAATTTAAATTATAGGCAATTTGAAGTTTTGGTGAGGGTGAAATGGGGTATCTTGGACACCATTGAACAAACTGGGGATTTGAGTTGGAGAATATATTTGGATTACTGTAATTTAAGTCAGAGGCTACTTGAAATTTTTTGAAAGGGAGGAGGGGGGAAGGAATGGGGTATCATGTACTGGAGACGTGATTGGTGACGGATAATAAACTGGAGACGTGATTGCTGATATATGTTAGGGATACCTACTCCAACTTGAATCGCAGACTAGATACTTGAAATTTTCAACCCGACCATTAGAGTTGGGGGGGGGGGGGGGGTGAAATGGGGTTATCTTGGACATCACTAAATAAATTGGAGCTGATTGGTATTTGGTTAGAAATGTTGGAAATACTCTTACTTGAATCGCAGAGTAGGTACTTCAAGTTTTCCAATATAACTAATAAGGGGTGTTTTGTGGGAGGGGGGAGGGGGGGGGGCATCATGGACATCACAGAATAAACTGGGGACCTGATTGCTAAAGTACCTATATTTGAATTACACTAACTCAAATCACATGCTACTTGAATTTCTCCAAATCAGACCCAAAAGGGGGAGTTTTCTTAGATGAGGGATGTGGGGGAGGGATGAAATGAGATATCTCGGACATCACTGAATAAACTAAGGACCCGATTGATTAAATATGTTTAGAATGCTCTAACTTGAACCAAAAACAACTTTAAATTTCCAAATCTAAACCATAACGGGTATTTTGAGGGATGGGTGGTGGTGGAATGGAGATATCTTGAACATCACGGAATAAACTGAAGACCTGATTGGTAAAATATGTTTTGATAACAATAGAAAATCACAGCCTACTTACTTATAAATTTTCAATTCCAACCCATAGGGGTGTTTCGAGGGGAGTGGGTGTGGAAAGGGGCATCTTTGATATCATTGAACAAACTGGGGATTTGATTGGGCGAATATATTTAGATTAAGTCATATCTCAATCGCAGGCTATAAAAAATGTTTCTAGCCTCATCCATAGGAAGGTGTTTGTGGTAAGGAAAAAATATAGGGGGGAGGGGGTGATTAAATGAAATAATTTGGTCATCACCGAACGAACAGGTGATCTGATGTTCGGTCGAATGAAACGGGATTAGTCTGAACGTTCTTTTTGGGTTACCTATCAAAAATATTTTTAATCTCAAATATGAGGGGTGTTCGTGGAGCTGAAGTGGGGGTTGATATCAACAGTTTGATCCAAATAGGAAATTTATAAGTAAGTACTTTAAGTATGTACTTTTAAGTAAGGATTGTTCTGAATCAGATCCACAGGGGTGTCCCAATAGGTGATGGGTCGGGGCTTGCGTATATTCCAGTCAATCTGTGCAACGCACTCGTGAACCAGCAAGTGAGAAATAAAATTCAAGTTAATATAATATAGTTAGTTTTACACACGCTATCTTTGCTATTTTGAATCCCGTTGAGTTGACACTTGTTGCTTAGTTAATGAATAATAATCATTGTAGCAATAATAATCCGGATATGAATGAGATGTATGTAGGGAGTAATTGTCCATCTCATTACATCCTCCTCCTCAAGAAGCATCATTGCTCCTGCAATGATATGGCAATGCATTTTTAACTGCAAGATTTCTCTTAAAGAGCCTTCCAAATCTTTGAATCTTCATTAGCACTATCGAAACACGGTATTTCCAAAGAACAACTTGGATTAACAACAAAGTTGTTAACTGATCACTTGCTGCATAGGTAAAGATTTTTGCTCGCGATGGAATTGTTCTAACAATGGTAAAATCCACGAGAATCTCCTCCACTTGAACCATTTTAAATTACCTACCTATTTCCGAATGAAATGTCTTATTTCATTTCCTACTTACCTATTTCGATTTCCGAATGAAAATAGGGAGCAACATTTTCTCTGCTGACTGCGCCAATATAAAGGTCCTCCCTTTACAGAAAATACTCAATTATAAGAAATAAAATACAAGTTAATAAAATATGCGTTTCACCCGGTATTCTAACACACACTATTTTTGCTATTTTGAATCCCGTTGGGTTGACACAGGGTTAATGAATAATATGAATTAGTTAATGAATAATAATGATTGTAACAATATTTACCCAGATGTGAATGAGGCATAATTGGGTAGTAATAGTCCATATCATTACACTATAAAGCTAAATTATCTCCAATAATTTCGTCGACTCATTTCATCACCAACTAATTTTACATGTGCAACAATAAGCGAGGGAGGTGTATCAAGTATGTACCCAGGGCAGTCAACGATCGTTTTAATTTACGTACTTATTTTTCCTTTGTCGATTGTCGTTTGCAATTTTCATTCCACTTTTCTATTTTATTTATTTATTGTTATATTTAAATATTTTTTGCATTAGATGTTTTTATATTGGCTTCCAATCTATCATTGGTTGATAGCCATTTCTCTCCAACAAGTTCTTGCGTATCACAGTTCTTTTATCTCCTTTAAAGATGGTCACAAAGTATTTGGGGTACAGGAAATACCCAAGAATTGTCGTATAGGAGGAATTGAACTAATATTTAAACCGGGATTTTAGAATCCATTTCATAATGGTAAATTTCAATTTAAGCTTGGGATTTAGACAATTGTGTAATCACTACTAACCCATTGTGTGGGTACAATGAATACGCTTTTCTTGTCCAGCAACGTTATATAAAAGGAGTCTGAGTGTGAATTATTATCAACAATGTAAGCGGATGTTCCCATCAATCACAGTGCATGCTACGTTGTAAATAAACTGCAGTGAACGCATTATCCGTACAGTTGCTTATCCAAGCCCCCGGGCATCGACCACGAAAATATTATCTCAAAACAAAAAGTTCGCAGCGCTAAAAAGGGTTGAAACAATAAAAATTTTATTAGGACTAATTGGCGGGAGATGACGGAGTTAGACTTACTCGATTTGAAAGAGTAAATAAAAGGATTGGAAGCGGCATTAGAGTTAATTAATTGTCATGTTTTATTCAGCAACGTTTGATGAATTCATTCTTCCTAAATAGGTTGAAGGTAAATAAAATTCTGAAATACCTAATTACTGGGGAAGGGAGGGATTTTCGTTTGGGGCTACTTTGTAATGTTTTCTGAGAGTACAAACGAGAACAACCATAAACAGCATACATAAAAGAGCCACAGCAAACCAACAGTTCATAAGTACGCAGATCAAAATGTATTAAGTAAGTAGTTAATATTCAACTTTATACCTGATTTTACCAAAAACACACTTCAAAAGAGACGAAATATGATCGAGAGCATTAAATTATTATGTTTAAGGGCACTCAGTACCTAACAAGAAAGATTTCCTTTCAAATAATATTCGTTTTAGGTAACTTTTTTCACCAATTGATTTTGCGAAATAACTTGGGTACATATAGTCTTCTTTATCAGCCTCCGCTTATTCCGACTACTAGAAATGGCACGAAATGGAAAAACATTGCACAAAATAAAAAATAGTGGTAACGAATACTGAGCCTCAATGTCAGGTAAGTCAAATAGGTAGTATTTAAGCCTGTTGATACTTTACATACCGTATACTTACGAAAAAGCACAAACTTCAGAAATCGTTTCCGAATGCCTCAAAACGGATTTCAATGAAGACATTTTTCGAAAATTTCGATTTAAAAATTTAGGAACCATTGTAAAAATAGTTTGTGGATTCCAAGGTGTTGAACGTGTAGTTCCTGCTCGCCTGTAAGCGAAAACTGAGAATTCAAGGGATACCATTATGAGTACGATGAACCTAACTGTATTTCTGGCCTTCAGCAGCCCTGCTGAAGTTTCAAGGGATATGCAATAAGACTCCACGATACTTTTGGTATATGAAATCTAAAAAAAAAACCCTCTTGTTAATCCTCATTTTAGCGTAATTTTAGAAGTTTCACGACGAACATGACATACGCCTTCTTTATATGTACATGTAGCTCACCCAACGGCAAAAACGGCAATTTCAGCTTTTCAGGATTAGAACAGAAGAAACAGGTGCCTGGATGAGGAATTCCACCAAATCCACAGCAAACAAGAACTGATGCATTACCTGAACTGTCCATTATTTTAATAATCCAGGGAACGTGATATAGAAATACATGTCTCTTACCCTTGGGTATCCTCTAATGAATAAAGATCCCCAAGTACAGCCTTATCAACAAAAGTAGGTGAGGCTACCAAATAAATGAATTTGTCACTTGTTTATAGGGGCGTTTGAATCTGAGCTGACGTCATTTGGTAGACCTATCTGCTCTTGGATATCGACTCTTCTACCAATCTCTTGAAGATCGACCAGCGTGACCTATCTCGTAAAAACATCCACTTGATACTCGGCACCACTTCGAATTATCATCAGTGTTTCCAATATGGAAAATGGGGAGCCACGATGAAAGATTGGATTGGCTCGCCCCGCGTGCGCCGCGGGAGTTTTTCCATCTTATCCATTCATCACGCTATTTCTCACGGTTAGATGATTCGTAAAAGCTGATGAATGGTAAAAGGATTCTGAGTCTTCCAACCTCAACGGACCACCTCAACTCAACACTTAGGAGGCTCTGTGGAGGTTTTATTCCTGTACGTTCACCCTTCAGAGTGAGATAAGTAGCCATCGGCCAGGAGCAGTTTCAGTTCTATCACGAATAAATTACACGGATATGTACAATTCTATTGGGTGATAAAATATTTCAAGGAGTTCATTGCTCCATGAGACCTTGTATTCACTGCACAGAAAGGTGGGTAACTCCCCTCAGTATAATGGACACTATTCATCATGCACTTTAGAAATAAATCATATATGTGCTATAGTCCTTTCATTCTACAAAACAGCACATTTACAACTACTTACGCTTGTTAACACTATTTCATTGCCACTAGAGTGGCAATAAAAAATCTAATCAAAGTTAGCATTTTTCATTGCTTACGCCTTCAAATGGAGAAGTTGTGGTTGAAAAAAAATAATAATAATAAAGTTAAAAAAAGATTGGCAAAGTTGTCGTTCTCATCACTAATAAATTCATGTTCATTACGGATGGAGTTACGAAACATTGGAAGTTTCTCCGAAAGAGTTGGATTTTTCTATTGCATGACCACATTCTACTGTTCTGGAAAAATTGAATTGGACTCATTGTGTAGGTAATTAGGTTAGCTGCTAAGTTTAAGTTGACTTGGTTATCGTGGTACGCAATTCAGCCGATTGCATCGTAGTAAAATCTTTTCATTGATTTTTTGGGCACCCAGGTCTCTATGCTCGATTCTTTGGACGAATGTCTGCGAGGACGTATATGATTGAGTTGTATTGTTTTCACTTGCAAATTATAGACAGAATTCCAAGTTAAACATTGGCAGTTATATATTGGCATATTATTAAAGCACAATGAAACTAATATTTTAGACAATCAAGTATAAATGTATTTAATTAGTTGTAATTACATGATATGTTACCTCAATTTAGACATAAATAATGCATTTAATTAATTACACTTTTTCAATAATAATATAAAGTTTACTATCCACACATTCTTGAACCTTTGGCGGCAACCAGTTTCTTTTACCCCTCACCACAAGGTACGTAATAAATATTCGATTAAATATATTTTACAATACTTTGAATCAATGTAAAAATAGATCGATTCTGTTGTAACTTCTGAATAATTTACTTGCTAGCAAAATCGCCAAACCTGAATGCTTACCATTGTTTAACAATTCGTATAAAAACACAATATAGATATTCAAGGTTTCAACTTTTATTGAATTTAAAATAAGTCAAGTTATAACTAATATTTGGAGTACAGTACCCTACACCGATGTGTTGGTAAGTAATATTCTTGGAGGAACTGTGTTTTGGTTGATACGGGCGCCTTTTTGGAGCGTAGAATAATATTGATACGTTGGAATAAAGAAGCACCTATTTTGGCAATGTCACCAATACCACAATGTGACCAATTTTATTGCCTCCTTCACCCCTCTTTCGAAAACATTCTTTTGGGGTGTACCGTTGAATTTTCTGACGGATGAGTCTACAGCCCAGTAATTACCTTATTCATATCTTCTGAAACAAAACTAGTGGTTTCATAATTAATTATAAGATCAGCGAGACCATCATCTCCTTTCGTGATTTATCCGGAGGCGAGGTTTCCCCAAATGGTTTTTTTCTTTCCTTTTTTAAATCCTTCCCGTCTCTCCCAAACACAGATGGAAAGAACGAGGAGAAGAAAAAAAACTTGAACGCTCAATCTCAACTGAAGCTCCGAGGTGTGAAAAATAAAGTGTATAATGACGAAAGCGGGGACATTGAGTGATTCTCGGGTCTGGTGAGTAGAAAAGAGACCGACCCGCGGAGGCGTGTGTGATGTGATGAGGTGTCTGGGGGTCCTGGGACTTCTTCCTTTTGATGGATCCGACGGAGAGGCCTTGATGGATGGTCCGTCTCAAAACGAGGAATCTTAATTAGGAGACGGCCTTTTCCAGGTGCTCTATGGAGTTATTACCAGTCAACACAAACACTGCCTACTAAAGCTCGTGTAATTATCACGTATGTCCCGAAAAGTGCCATTAGCAGAGGAGGCCACCCACAGTCCTGATTGCGTTCCAAGTATTGTCTCAGGTTCTATTAGGCTGATCAGCATTATATGGTCTTCTCTTTTGTTTTATATTAGAGAGTATTAGTGGCAAACAAGAAAAAACGTATTGTTATTACGTATCTCCTAATTCGTCTTTGTCGCTGTAACGTAGGCGATTTGGCGTAGCCAGGGTGTTACGTTCAACGCATCTAGCCTCGAAGCAAAAGTAACCTCGAATTTAGCGTTCAGGTAACTCTCCACGTCAAACTACTTCAAACAGCAAAACACTTGAAGGTTGCAGCCAATTGCTCTTCTGGCTGAGATGAAAAAAGAATAAATAAATAAAACAGCTGGAGCTTGTTCCCGCTTCGCTGATATAAGGTTACGAGAAATGAAGTTACACAAGCGATGCCGCTCACTATTGGAGCGGTATCGGTAAACGCATTGCCAGGCTGCTACGTGTCGTGTATCGAAATACGTCGCAGCCCATGGTGCGCTACCTTTCCGGCCAAGGAATACGGTTGCGTTTGCGGATGCATTTTCAGTTTCGTACCACTAAAACTCTCTATCAATTCATGGACTTGATGTAGTTCCGAACTCTCGAAGAGCCAGCAATTCTTTGATGGGAATCCCAGGTCTATACCTCTTCAGTATAGTTGGACTACTTGAGTAGTGCAGAGATATCGAGACGGGCTTTCCGAAACAAAAACACAGGTTACCATTTCAATTAAATCTTCAAATACTAGAAGATTTTAAGTAAAACGATGACGAATTTGACGTTCTTAACATATCTTTAACGTCATAACCATTTGTATAATCGCCTTTTTTAATATCTTGCAGAAACTACGTGATTGTTCTGCTAGGATTGGAACTATGTGTTCACTCATTAGAGAGCAGGAACTATACATTTCCGTCAGCATAAGGGGCCAGGATTCAAATCTGAATACCATTTCTCAGGCCTCTCAGTAAATTATGTCTCCATGAATCTCGAGTACAAAAGAGAAGGTACAGTATTCTTAATGTGTGACATTATGGGGAAAATACCAGATAAAATTATCAACTAAATCCGAATATCAGGCAAAACAACTAACAATTTTCACTGCTGTGACTGACAATGACCTAGTATGATCAGCCATAGTGGTAAAGTGATCGAAGTAAGTCGCATAAGGTATATCTCACGAACGAATCCCACCGCAATAATTTTGGAACATCCCCTTGCCCAGACGACAGATGCTTGGATGTGCTTGAAGATTTACTTCTTATGGAGACCAATTCGTGTACGAGAAGCGATGTGCACATCAAACACAATCAGTGCCATGCTTTTGTTCTAACTGTTATTTCAGGTGGTCCTCCGAGCTGAAGAACTAGTTCCGGTGAGGTGTTCAGCTGAACATCATACCGTTCCTGTTCATGGATAAATAAAATAAATAAAAAATAAAATGAAAAAAATAAAAATCCAACCAAATGGTGATCCTCTATCAAAATTATGATGGCAGGAGTTTCTAATAGGTTCTTCTGAATTACCAGAACAGCTACTGTACTCACTTTAAAAGTGGCACTTTGTTGGGTTGATCGGATTGAGAATCATGTATGGTACACTGAACCGAGATGGTTAAGTATGAATCAACAATATAATTGACAAGTGTCTTTGTAAAAACTAAGAAAGAATGTAAAGACGAAACGCTTGCATACGAGTCTGCAACACATTGGAACATTTCATGTCTTCAGTTGCAGACGCGTAGGTATGTGTAGCAGACTCGTATGCAATCAGAAATTAACAAGCGGTTGCAATCATGTTCACAATATCAATTATTGAGAATGATCACCTGTGTGTAAACAATAATTCAAATAACCATGCTCATAACTGTGATTGTTGGCCACGCACTTCGCAGTAGTTGACATAATATGATTGGATAAATCGAGAGCTTTCGAACGAATGGTGAACGAATTTTGTGGGATGAAAAACGACGAAGTACCATTCCCCTAGCAACGTCTCGGTTGTAAGCGGAAATCATCAGAAATTGAGCATATTTCGTTACGTAACGTAACGTGACATAACGAAAATTTGGTTGTGTGCCATAGCAAAGACATGAAATGTCAAAACGTCGGTAGGTGAATAATTTATTGATGAACGAAGTGAATCGCTATTTTGACTCTGTCATCATTTGTCAGTGTGCGCATGTGTTACGCGCTATAGGCCGCAATTTTGGAGCTATCATTTTGTAAGTACACTCTTTACACATAAGGAATGAGCTGTATAGTTCTTGGTGACGATGCCACGACAGGAAATTGTCGTCGGCGATGATGATCGTCGTCAAAACAACCGGAAATCGAGTTTGGTATAGTTTTTAATAATCTTCACCACACCGAATCAACTGAAACCGTCATAAAAGCTTTAAAAGTTGTCATTGTTGACGTCGTCGTCGTAACTGACATCGGTCATTGTCAAATCAATAAAAATCGAGTAGTGAGTCGTTTTCACGCACATTGAATCGATTGAAGCCCTTTTAGAAGATTTAAAATGTAACCTGCTGTGTCACTCACTACTTGAGCACTAGTGAATAGCTATAACACAATGTATTCGTGTGATAAGAATGCCCATAATATATTTGCATATCGTGAACAAAACTGCTATTTGATAAAATTGTGTACCTGACTGAACGTTTGTTGGTTTCTTAGCGATTTTAACATAATAACTAGGCGAGGCTGTATGAATGTGTATCACGTCTCCCCCCTTAGCGCAGAACTTCTTATTTGATCCTAGTGTCCTCTTATCACCCTGCCTTCTACGTGTGCGAGATAGTGTAGTCTCCTTAGCTCCGCTTGAATCACACCTTCATGCCATTTGTCTCCTCTCGCAAGAACCACGTCTCTCACTCGAAAGGATCTTATCCTCCTGTTTCCTCCCCGCAGGGTACATCTTGGCTCTTGGTCATTGATCAAGAGAACTAATCTGGTACATTGTAAGAGAACATCAATTTAAACGCAGATGTTCCTGTGGCATTTGGAGCTCTTCTTAGTTGAGTTAAGATAGTTGTCACATTTTGGTTCAAGGCTTTTTCGTGCTGTGTCATAGCCTTAACATAAAACGCTGGAGTTATAAATCAATACTCACTCACATAGTAACTTGATGTAATATTATTGATAAATTACATATTTATATTGTAAACACAGGAATAAATAATAATACACTCTTTATTTATTCAATCTGCTTTATTTAGAAACAGAAACTTTTAATAAACACTCTCGATAAAATTAAGTGAACCACGAATGAATTAAATTAAGTACATTTTTCGTTAACGATGAAAATACAAATAAAACATTGTTGAACATTTTTTTAAATCTATTACTGGTAAAAGCGAAACAGTGAATAATTCACTTCTATTGAAAAAACACTGGTTGCAATCAGTTAAGAAAACATGATTCGTTTCAAGTAGTACTAATCAAGCAGTACTGATTATACATTTTACCGTTACCGAAAGTGGTAGACGAGAGACAATTTACAGTACCTACCGTAACTTGTTAAATAAACTGATGAACACAAACATATACATATTAGTAAATATTTACTATGGTAGGGGTCGTCTTAGGATGAGCTCAGACTCATCGTGGTTTATTAGTGTCCAAGTACTTTCGCCTTTCGCCTCATCAGAGAATCGATTATTGTAGGTATTCTGTATCGAACCGGATTATGTTCATAGCTTGATTTATCGCCCTCACCTTAAAACTACCGTTGTTACGATCAATCATTCATCAAGCTAGATTTATTCATTCATTCATTCACCAAGCTAATCTCATGAAGCTGTATTTCTCGCTCCCCCAGTGAGATAAATTGCAGTTCCCACCTATTAGTGAGAGAAAAAATAGTTCCTCACAATTGTTAGTATGATGGTTGGTTTCAAAACACCGTCAGACGTGAAGGGAGTGTGTCCACTATGAGTAAGTCCTAATAGTTTCATACCGAATCAAGAATAGTCCACATTTACTGTCCAAGTAAAGTTCTACGTATAAGTGACGGCTAGTCCATCTACAAAGCCTTACACTAAAAAATTAGGGAGGGTTGAGGGGATATATACTTCTCTTCTCCTAATTTGTGTAGTACAGTTTCTTAGGGGTTCACGATGAAGATGGTGGTGATGGTTTTAAGGCATCTTTCTTCAACGCCGAGCTCATGAGACAAAGGTTATTTCATACTGGTAGAACTAACTGGAAGGGCAAAAATATAATCATCAATTGGAAAGGCCCCTGTTTTCTTTATTTGCTTGTTTGTTTTTAAATAACAAGTACTCTACCCTTAAACCCCCTAGCCAAGTCGTAATGATGGGTCTGTAAAATATTTCCAGATAAAACAATAGGCGTTACAGCATACCTTCTCTACAAAACAAAGATGATATTTTAATTCTGCTGCTGAGGTCTACCACCTGGGTTATAATAAATGCTACTCAAATAATATGAATTCAGTTAGTTGTTTAATTATTGGAACATTTCAATATTGCAAGTTGCCAATATTTATATTGGATTGTTTGATTGTACAGCATTATTACAGGATTACACAGCAAAGTTTTCCGAAGAAGCTCATTTCCAGCAGCTCAATTCCTCACTAATGGCCACCGTTCGAAAGGATCTCCACACACAATGCGAGCACTGAAGTTAGAAACCTATTTAACTCGTGTTTATTATAAGCAACGAATCTGTTATGCTTAATTGACAGATCCTCGAGGCCCGACTCCTGTCAGACGGGGGTTTGGTGGATTAGACGGACTAATTTAATTATAAACCGATTGAGGACCGGGAGAAGGGAGGCAAAGCAGATCTGAATAGACGGAATGACTTGGAAGACCGGGTTGGAGGAGGGCAGGCCAACAATGGCTTGACGGTTCTTCACAACTTCTTTTCTCCATTCTACGAACTCATCGCCTAACGACCCATTATCGCTGGATGTCCTCACCTCACGATCTCCAAGCCCCGGAGTTCAATACGAGGTAATTACTCGGGTCCTGGCTACCGTTGGAGTAACAATATCTGGCCTGCCGGTGGCGTGAGGACGTTTTTGAGCCACAAGGGAGCCCCACTTTTCCCCGTTCTTTTCTGTATAATTGTGATGTTGTAGCCCTTTCGAAAGGGAGTTACACGGATTCTTCACGCCTATCTAATGTGAGCCCGAGCTATAGCTCAATAATGATGTTATTCTACGCTTTAGCAGTCATTCCCGTTGTTAAACCCCGAAATCGACATGAGTTTTTTAATAAATAGGAAGCATAATCTTTCAACTCTTAACTAATATTTACAACAATATATACGATCTACGTACGTATCTTATAGTTCAACTTGTGCTACTACAAACACAGCCGACTTAATTGAAAAGGTTTTATGCTTACGAAAAAAAATTGTCCAAATAAAATAATGATTCTGGTTCACAATTATGCACAATTGTACATCCCAGTTAGGTATATCCAGATATTTATTGGCCACTTCAATGTCACAAAGTGCAGAATCTACATGATACAGGAGGTGTCTTCAATATTACCCCCCTCTCCACTTCACCCTTTACTTTTTAAGTAATAAAGATATATTATATTCCAATTAAAAACTTCAACTAGTACTCTCTTGTTTTAGCACTACTAACGAATTTTTGCAGAAAATGAAGCTATCTCAATGGCTCTAAAAATTATAAAATGAAAATTTTCCAAAAATTTCTACATATAAATCCGTTTTTAAGCATCCTGAAACGATTCCTGGAGTTCAACGTTTTTATATGTGTCTTATGTTTGAAACTATAGGTAACAGAGAAAAAAACAAGCATTCCCAAAAAAAAAGGATGAGTTTGTTGGGCAGTACGGATTGAGCACAATAATTTGGTCAAATTTAAAAAAATCTTTTAGAAAATCACTAAAAATGGCATAAAACCCTTAAAAATCAATCATTTTATATTTTTAGTAGGCATATTGCTCTGCAAAGGTTATCGAACAAGAACTAGAAATGTATGTACAAAATTGTATGTACAAAACATGTACCTACTTGATTTTCACTAATATGTGCAAAAAATTTGGTAAAACAGCAACTGGTTCCTAAAATCCAAAATCTTTGATTATTATTTAGAACACGTTTTTCTCCTTTAACACTGGTAGTTAATAATTCAACATGAATTGAAATCTACGGAAATTCGCTCGTACGATCATTCTGCTCGAGTAGGCAATGGTGAAATCAGATGTTGATAATTAGACGCTATAGTGGCACTCGGCTCCTACTTTGTATTATTCTAATAAGAACCCCGAATTTTTATTGCACATTCTAAATTATATGGAATGTTAAGGAAAAATGATCCATCACTCGAAGTTTTGACGCGAAATTGGGCAAATTACGAGTAAAATGTGAGCTGATTGTGAAACGCTGGGTTGTGGATATATTCAAGGGCCATTTGTTTTGCAAGGTATCAGGGTATTTTCTCACGCTGATTCATATTGTGAGATTCATTTATTGGAACTCGCAATACCTCCTAACTTGGAAATAAAAAAATAGCGACATTTTCGCATTCCGCTGTGAAAATATGAATATATAAATAACTCTATTCGTTTTTTGTGTTTTAGGTTGGTGTTGAGAATAATAATAATTAAAAATGGCTGCGTGATTCAGCTTAAAAAATGCTCCAAAATCATGGGTTACAGCGGCAATTGAACAACTTCACAAACTTGATATTTTACTTCCGCAGCTCGTAGGTAATTATGCCCGTTCTCGCGCTCTCTAAAGTTCGAATGATGGGTCATTTTCCCAAGAGATTTCAAGTAGATACAAAACATTTCATGAAGATTATTTTAAAAAAGGGGTTTTTTATGCGGAAAACGTAAGATAAAAGCCGTGGCGCCAATGTAGCGCATGATAGTATTCTAATGTCACTATTGAATACTGCTCAAAAACAAAGGAGTTACAATATGAAGTTTTATATATATCCAAAAATGAAAAAGCTGCAAATTATTACACAAACTTTTATTATTTCTGTGTTAGATAGCCCCTCTACGCAGATCATTGGTATATAATTTTTAAACCCCGTATGTTATATAGGATCAGAACATGGCGCATCGTCCCTCCCAAAAACGTTCACACCTTTACAGTTCCTGTATACCTGTACAGTAAATGTTTTTAAAAAAAGTCGATCGATAAGGAAAGAATATAGGTTCAGAGGCCCCTCAGCTGATCAGAGCTCCTTCGTATCTCGTAATTGTTTCCGTGGAGCCCGAACGAAGTCCATCTAAATAAAAGCATCGTGAGTCGGTTAGGAGAGAAATTATCTAGCCTCAAATGTTCCTAAACTGATCTGAATCCCTCCATACTTTGTAATTGTATTTCAGACCTCCAAAAAGCAGCTACATTTCAGGTTTCAGCATCATAAGTCGATTAAAAAACCAATTAGACTCAGAGGCCCCACAGCTGATCAGTGGGCATTGATAATCAGTTCTTACTGTTAAAAATTAGATCCATTTCAAATTGCAGATCCGTAGGTTGACATTACAGGTTTCAGCATCATACTAAGTCGATTAAAGAGGATATTTTACCACTGTTTTAAAGGGGTAACCCGGCAAATGCAGCCAACTTCAGAGGCTTATCTTTCGCCAATGCAGTTGCCAAGATTCTTTCATGTATTCTTGCTAACCGACTGAAAATTTTCTTTGAAGAAAAGAACGTTTTGACTGAGTACCAGTTAGGATTTTGTTATGGCTACTCGACGGTCGATACCATAATTTTCCGGACCGGATTGATTACCCTCAGACGCCCTCATAGAATGGTCTACACTTTTTTGTTGACTTGAGAGCTGCGTTTGATCGTGTCAACAAGGATCTGCTCTACATCAAAATGTTTAGTGGGCTATCGTCCAAGTTCATTGGAACTCTCCGAGGTCTGCATATGGACATCACCTCGTCAGCGTGGGCAAAAGAAGGGAAAACTGAGAAATTTACTGTGGAGTATGGTGTTAGACAGAGTTGTCCCCTCAGCCCACTTTTGTTAACACTGTTCCTTGATTTCTTGCCTGATGTACTGCAGTTTGAAGTCCAGGTTGGAGAGACAGTCACTAAAGTGCTGCTTTATCTCGATGACATGTTGGTTTTAGCGGATGACTTTGTGGGGCTACAGTTGAGCATTGAGGCACATCGAGTATATTCTGTGCTGTGTTTTGGATAAGTCGAAGGTGATAGTATTTCAGAGGGGAGGCAGGTGTCGTGCGACAGAATATTGAACCTATTGAACTGAAGACCTCCAAATAGTTGAGGAATTTCCTTCGGAATTATTCTTACTCCTAGGCTCTCCTTTAGTAAATACCTATCACACAAGGCTGAGTCGGCCAAGACAACTATGAGCTGTGTCTGGATTCCGGCTTTATCCAATCCTAATATTCCTCTACGCACTGAAATGGAAATGTTTGATCGTTTGATAGAGAGCCATCCTATGTTATGCAGCACAAACGTGGGGTTACATGTAAACTGTAAAGAAGTTGTTCCATCTCTCGATTTTGCAACAAAATAAATACTGTATTTGGAGACCGAACTTAGTCCGCTATCGGTTTAATTACGCCAAACTCTGTTAAACTGGAACACCCTGCATGAGAAATAAAAACAACGCAATAACTGACTAGCATGAAGAATCGCGCTAATCTTTGTATCATCTCAAATTTCTCATGCCCGTGACTTTCTGAATTATTATAATGTTCTTATATCACTCATATTATATAAAGTCTCCCACGAAACCCCCCTCTCACCACCTTTCTATTTTCCTTAGAATGCGAGTTGGACAAAATTTCCAACGCTAAATTCCCTGGAACAACAGATCTTTAGACATAAAGGGACAAAGTATTGTATATGAAGTGATAAGAGCGAGTGATAAAATTAACTAAAATCTGTTCGTATAAGTATTTATTAGATTACCTTGATGCAGAACATTTGATGATACATAAAACCATAAATCGTTATGGAAATATTCTCATAAGAAGTGGATTAAGGCAATACCAGATTATAATATTGTAAATTGAAGGACTTAGGAACGTGCAGTGTTAAGTGAACTGTGTATGGCAGCCTCAGGGATGCAGCTTTGGCCTGCCAACGTGTAATGTTGCGCGCATCACTTCCCTCTACATTATAATGTGTTCTCAGTGAAAATTATGCATTTAGGTGGATTAAGTGGATCCCAATGAGCGGCAGGCAAACACAGGTGCATGAAGCTTATTTTAACGTATTGCATAATATTTGTCGGGCTCAAACACCTATTATTTCCCACTACACAATATTGTTGGGTTCGACCATGTTATTTAATCCCGGGTCAATTAACTAATAAATGACCGGGCCTAGAGAACCTGGGTGCGTTGGCCTGTAATAAACGAGAAACGAACGAGCGAGAAACGAGATATCGCGGATGGAGAGGATTGTATCAATTAAGTATTCGGTAGGTGGGTCCATTAGCTAAACAGATTAGCTCTGTTGTCCATTTACAGGGGGTGAGGTGGTGGTGGTCGCGGGGGTGTAGCGCGCTGCATTAGGGATGCAGGGCGTGATTGTTCCTCATTTGCCATGCTAAACCCCCTTCGCCACAATTACACTCCCTCCCGAGCCCTTTCGCTCTGGGACTCTGTTGACATAACCAATCGCCCTTCCCTGCCGTCGCGAGCCCGCAATAAAAACGCAAATGCGGGGGAAGCTTTCCTTCCCTCTCTCGCTTATTCCGGGAGAGTCTCCCTTCCTGGCGGAATTAACAGTACCCTTTGCCGCATCAGCTTTGTTTGCGCATATATCACTCATCGAGCTGGGGAAGCTCCGGGGTTGGTTCTGAATATTCCATTCTGAGCTGTGCCGCGCTCTCGGCAAACTTGGAATGTTGCCTCTTTGGATATAAATCAGAAATAGAAGACCAGGCATGGGTAGAATAAGAATAAATTATTGAATCTAGAAAACAGGCTTTCCCTTACTGAAAATTCTTTTAAAAAAACACCGAAATTTCCAACCAATGGGCTAACATAATGATTCCTTCCAAAAGAATAAGTTATACTACCTCGTCATTACAACAACTCAGTACCTTACAAGCTCTGGCATGTTAACCTTTCTATGAGTAGGAAACTCTCTTCGGAAAGAAGCAAATTAAATCCCGAGAGTGCAGAGCACATGTATGGAACCCATAAGGACCTTAAGATGCACATACCCGTGCCTGGAAACAGATCAAGTCCAGCCACAATGAAACTACAAAAATACTTCATGTAACTTACCCGAAACATTTCCTACATAGGTTGACTGTGAACTAATAATACTTGAATTGAAGCCTAGTCTATACCTGTGTCCCGCCAGCACTCTCTTCCGTCTGACCTTCTACCTCAACCGCAAACCCCTACAAAACGTGAATTTAGAAATTATGGTGAGTAGTAGGGAAGTTTGCAATGAAGATTCAGCAGGTTAACAACCCTATAAATCGATCAACCACTCTCGGAATCAGGAACAACAATATTTCAGCCACTTCCCCATCTGTCGCCCTAAATAATGTGAAGTTTGAAATTTTAGCGATACACAGCAGGATGAGAAAGAAAAGCAACTACCTACCTAAATTGCCCGAAAATTGGCACGGCAACAACTTGGATGTTCATACCACAAGCATAGATCTGAATAAGAAGTGGAGTTTAGAATCAATTATCATGCTAAAATCGCCAAAATGCAATCAAAATGTTAATTCTGTAAATTTCCCCCCAAAAATCCCAGGAATCTCAACTGATTCATTAGTTTCTAAATGTTGCCATTGGCACGTTTGATCTCTTGAACGTCACTCATCACGTTTAACTAGATATTTTAAGAATTTAACTATGAAGTAGAATATAAGGCCTTTTGGAATTCTCCTCGTTGGAGTTCGGATACAATGCAAAATCGAATTCTCATTACCAAGTCCTCCAAAATTAACAACGCGTCTGATCTTCACGGTGTACGATTTCTCGAGCAATTAAATACGAATTAACGGCCGACACAGATATATATTTATTTCGCCGCTTTTAACAATCTTTACGTTGCATCTAAAGACGAAGGGCTAAAAAATAATTCGGCCTTCACTCGGTTTTCACCCCCCATTTATCATTCGCCAGCCAATAAAACGGGGCACACCCAGTTTCCGTGAAAGGTTCCCGCGACTCCGATCCTCCGGATAAGATCTCCGCCTTCTGTTTCACTTGGGTTGCTAAGCAGCGAATGCCTGATCGAGGATGATGTATGGCCGGCCAATAAGGCCCCGGGTACCGAGATCGGCCTCAAACCAGCGGGCGTCGTTTCTTTAAATGTCAATCAGATGAGAAGCGATCTGAGGTTACTTGTGAGGTCTCATTATTGCGAAATGGCCTCTAATGCGGTGAATTGTGCAACAGTTTTCCATGTGAGTGGGTTGTAGATATTGTTCGGGTGTTTCCTGACATTTGGAAGTTTTGTAGATGAAACATAATTTAAAAGAGGAACGAATCATTACCCTAAAGATTATTGTGTACTACACTGTATATAATAGAAATATTATGTTTAATTAATATCGTAACTATATTCCAAACTTGTGGCACCCATTCGATATTGAAGGTATCCGACACCCTCATTATTCCATGGTGTGTATATTTATTGGTATACTAGCTGACCCGGCGGACATTGTCCCACCTAAAATATTCGTACAGCCATGGTTACAAATATCAATAGTTTATACATTAGAATTTATTATTTTAAAGTGAAGAAAACATTGAATATAGATAATAAAGTAGTACGTATGAATGGTGAATACTGGTATTTTAATCGGTTTCTGTTGATGTATTGCCCAACCTTTTGGAGACGTTGAAAGTTACGTCGTACACTGTAAGTGATGGTTCATGGAAAGAGACCATTTTATTCGTTTCTCTATGTTCAAGAGAGGCTCGCGATCAAATTTCAAATCCCCAGGGTGGATAGAAGATAATTTAAATAAATCAGCTGATGTGGTTGGAACCCGTCATTGCATTCTTCTCATAATGTCCTGTAGAGACTCCCTGTCAAATTTCACATTCCTAGGGTGAAAAGGAGAGAATTTAGCTCACTCAGCTGATTTGGGCTGTAGGCATCATCAAGTTGAAGTCCCACAGAGGCTACATGCTAAATTCTATCTTCATAGGGTAAATATCATAGGAAATAGCCTTAGAAGCTACTCAGCTAATTGGCCCTAGACATCGTCATAGCAAATGAAGTCCTAGTTCTCCTACCTACCTTTCAAGCTGCCTTCATTTTTTGTCATCGAAATAGATCATAGATCACTTTAATTTGATGGAATCGAACATATGATTGTCTTCGAAGCCATAAACAATGTTCCTAAGGAAGACCGGGTCCTCGAAGGTTTAGACGATTTCACTAGAGCCTATCTCCTATTCCGGCACTTGTATGTCAATATATTGACATTGATACTGGGTTATAATCAGCGTAACTAACACGATTTTCTCTTATATATATAGATTAGTTATTCCTAAATAACACTTTGGTATACATCTTATAAAAATCGATGAATCCATTTTGGTGATGGGTTGATGGTGAAGTGGTTGGGAAGGGGGAGGGGAGCTGAACTGTACCAACTGCTTACTCTATTCACAGCCGATTTTCGTGATTCCATTTTCTGAAAGGAGGTCCTATTAACATGTATCATGTTTTAGCCCTGGGGTCCTAGCAAATTTTGCGAGTCAATTTTTTTCCGCGCACGAAAAAAATTACAGTGATTTCCGCCTACAGCCGAGTCGTTGCTAGGGAAATGGTACTTCGTCGTTTTTCATCCCACAAAATTCGTTGACCATTCGTTCGAAAGCTCTCGATTTATCCAACAATATTATGTTAACTACTGCGAAGTGCGTGTCCAACAAACTGAGTTATGAGCATGGTTATATAAATAATTGTTTACACACAGGTGATCATTCTCAATATTGATATTGTGAACATGATTGCAACCGCTTGGAATCGAGGAGAAAACATGATACATGGTTGAAATTTTTGGTTCTAGAACAGAAATTTGTAGAACCTCTTCAGGGCTAAAAGAATAATACCATTGATTGAAACAACTGCAAACATAAGTTTTTTTCTGGTTTACGATTACTTTATAAACTCAAGCCTCAATTTTCGCGTGTTTTTATAGGATTATAATTCTACTTACGGAACCACAAGCATTGTTATGAATTTCACCACGGAAGTAGGTAAATTTATTTTTAGAAAATAGACGTCTCTGTAGTGCATGCATCAACTTTTTTAACATGTTTAATGTTTTAGGGCTGGGGGTCGTTCTGTGAATTCCGACACGACACGCAAATCTGCAACGTTTTTTTTCTGATGATTTCCGCTTACAACCGAGTCGTTGCTAGGGAAATGGTACTTCGTCGTTTTTCATCCCACAAAATTCGTTGACCATTCGTTCGAAAGCTCTCGATTTATCCAACCATATTACGTTAACTACTGCGAAGTGCGTGGCCAACAAGCTGAGTTATGAGCATGGTTATTTGAATAATTGTGTACACTCAGGTGATCATTCTCAATAATTGATATTGTGAACATGATTGCAACCGCTTGTTAATTTCTGATGATTTCATTGAGTTGGTGTTTCGATGATTTGATTCATAGCAGGTGATCCGAATATTGCGAGAACGGTTTGATTTGTGAAGCGGTGGTTAAATCATTTTAATAGGTAATTTCTATACTTTACACTCTAGGAAGCTGTAATTTTGTATGTAGCCTCTTCAGGACATTTACTTGACGATGCCCAGGGTCCGGATCAGATGAGTGGCTCTTAAAGCTATTTTTTATGCTTTACACTCTAGGAAGCTGTAATTTCGTATGTAGCCTCTTTAGGACATTTACTTGACGATGCCCAGGGTCCGGATCAGATGAGTGGCTCTTAGAGCTAATTTCTATGCATTACGCTCTAGGAAGCTGTAGTTTCGTGTGCAACCTCTTTGGGACATTTACTTGACGATACCCAGGGTCCGGATCAGATGAGTGGCTCTTAAAGCTATTTTTTATGCTTTACACTCTAGCAAGCTGTAATTTCGCTTGTAGCCTCTTTAGGACATTTACTTGACGATGCCCAGGGTCCGGATTAGATGAGTGGCTCTTAAAGCTATTTTTTATGCTTTACACTCTAGCAAGCTGTAATTTCGCATGTTGCCTCTTTAGGACATTTACTTGACGATGCCCAGGGTCCGGATCAGATGAGTGGCTCTTAAAGCTATTTTTTATGCTTTACACTCTAGCAAGCTGTAATTTCGCTTGTAGCCTCTTTAGGACATTTACTTGACGATGCCCAGGGTCCGGATCAGATGAGTGGCTCTTAAAGCTATTTTTTATGCTTTACACTCTAGCAAGCTGTAATTTCGCATGTTGCCTCTTTAGGACATTTACTTGACGATGCCCAGGGTCCGGATCAGATGAGTGGCTCTTAAAGCTATTTTTTATGCTTTACACTCTAGGAAGCTGTAATTTCGTATGTAGCCTCTTTAGGACATTTACTTGACGATGCCCAGGGTCCGGATCAGATGAGTGGCTCTTAGAGCTAATTTCTATGCTTTACGCTCTAGGAAGCTGTAATTTCGTATGTAGCCTCTTTAGGACATTTAATTGACGATGCCCAGGGTCCGGATCAGCTGAGTGGCTCTTAGAGCTTGCATACGAGTCTGCAACTAAAGACATAAAATGTCCCAATGTGTTGCAGACTCGTATGCAAGCGTACTTTGGTATGAGTCCCATCGGAAATATCTAATGGTAAAATAAAAATGTATATAAATATAATAAATTGTTTTGGTTAATTAGAATCTTTTCTTTTTTCTTGACCTTAAAAAACTATATCTAATTTCTCCCTTGCGAGGGAAAAACATTAAACATGATTTAATGTTTTTCCCTCTCAAGGGAGAAATTATGAAATCGTTGTAGTTTTTGAAAGAACCAAGTATACTTAAATGTTAAAATTAACCTTGAAAATTTTTAACACAGAATGTGTTTTAACCATGGACTAACTAGGCAAAAAAAGCTAACGAAATCTGGGACAAAATGTGGGACGAAATCTGTGACGACAACATTCCGATGATTTCCACTTACAACTGAGTCGTTGCCAGGGAAATTGTACTTCGTCGTTTTTACTAAGGGATTGACTACTTGATGTTATGTTTTTTTTTTTAGATGCGAGCTTGCGAGCATCCAGATCACCAAATTATACACATCATACTGACCTATATGTCCAACTAATCCAATTTTTTATTTATTTACCCCAGTGACCTTGGGAGGTTTTGTAATAAATATCTCTAGGGGGAAATTATATGAGACTTTCCAGGAGCCACATTGTCAAATACTCCCTTTTCATGGAAATCAGCGAAACACTGAACTATGTTGGAAGAAAACCGCACAAAAATCTCTGAAAACAAGAAGGCTGGGGATGTGAAATATCAAGTAGAAGAAGCTTCGTGTTTGAAGCGCTTTGACGCATGACAGAAGTTCCCTTCCTTCGTTGGACGTTAATGGTCACAAATATTGCTTCCGACTGATTTTTCTTATTTCTCGCGGTCGAATAAATTCCCAACGCTGACACTCAATCAATGCTCCTAGACGCCAAACCTGCCGTTCGGTTTTTCCCATATTATAGTCTACGCCAACCCCGACTAGAGCCTTAATATATTCCGATTTATTGTTCGAAGGGTATTACACTAAGTAATTCCACCCTTATTTTCCATCGAAGCTTATCAGATATATAAGGTACCCACAACGAGAAAATCAATTTACCCCTTGAAGTTGAGGAGTAAGAATAAAAAAGAATGGGACTGTGGGCCGAGCATGAGTTGGTGGTTTCCGCCTCACTAATACAGCTCTGAGATGTGTAATGGTGAGTTTCATTTCCTTTTCATCAATGTTATAAATAAACATATTGTTATGTAATGCTTAGATCACAGCGGAGGATTAATCCATTCAGCTGAGTCCTTACTATTTACTATCGGCCAGACGCTAAACCCCGAAAAATGCGTCACATAGCAACAAATAATCACCGAAATTAGCTCAGTGAAACTTGACATTCGCATTTGAAGCTTGCTTTTCACCTAATCCCTATTCGAAAAGTTGGTTCTGCCTAAACAAACTGCGGTTTTTTTTTTTTTTTTTTTTTTTCGTTGCAATTTATGTCATGAAACTGAAATTTGAAACGGAGTCCTTGTGAGCCATGTAAGTATGATAAGATTTTAGCTTGCCGAACCATCCCAATCAACTAAGTCAGCTCTTTATGCTAATTTCTATAGTATTTAATCTAAGAAGCTTAAATTTGAAGCGGAACCACTGTGAGACAGGTAGAATATGATTTTCATTTGCAGAACAGCTGATTGATTTGCGCTCTACGGAGTGTGGTAAGATAAAAAATAAAATGAAAAATCGTTAGAACTTTTTCAATTGCTCAGCGACTTTGTCATAAAAAAAAATTATGTACCTATTAGTATCCACGTTTGAATTTTCGTTACCACTTACATTCAAATAGATAATGTACGTAGATTAGACAACGTACCATATTAGACTACGTACCACTGCTACATGAACTGATACACGATCCAGTATTTTAGAGAATATTGTGGATCGAATCGAACAACACAAATTACGAATGCAAAACCAAATAACAAAGAACGGAGCAGTATTACCAAATCTGGCAGAAACCTACAGTACTATGAAGTACCTACTACTGACGCAGTTTTCATTGCTCATTCCCTTTCTTACACACTCAATCGATAAGTAGATCGTAAGTTTGATATGAAGGTAGAATCATGAATTCAAGAGAGAGTACGAAAATAACTGTTTGAACCAACATTTTTTCGTAGGGGTCGTAGAAAACTTGATCATTGAAGGCTATAGTCCTTAGAAAACGTTTTTCCTGGAGGTGAACTAGGCAAAAGAAGTTAAGAATGATGACTATTGGGAATCCAAGTGTCTTTGTGTGAGGTAGTGGAACGTGAACCACTTATTCTTGATGCCATATACGCCCATCTTCCCAGGTAAAAGTTTGCAAACAATGGACGTGACACGTCCCAAGCGCTTATTTGGCTTTGGAAGAAAGTACGGTACCGACCGATTGTCGTTATTTGGCACTTACTGTTCGCCACTGGAAGATCCTGTTTAGATAGCAGCTTAGGTGGCATTCGAAACGATCAATGGGAACGGCTTCCAAGCCCCAAATGAGACATTTATTCTGCTACCCATTCACCCCGCCGAAGACTCGTCCGCAAGATTAATCATCAAGGGGTAATCCTTGAAGGAAACTGCGGTGGTCCTCTCACGAAAATCTTAGGAGAAAAGGAAGAAGGGCGTTGAGTTGAGAACAGGAGAGGAGAAAGAAAGGTTTCATACAAAAGGGATGGAGCAATTAGGGGTCACTCCTTTATGGTTGATACAAATCACTGGCAGGTCGATTGTGGCGGAACTCATTAGGTGCCCAGGGCACGAGCTGAATGAACAGGAATAATGGATTGTATCTTCTCTCCATCGCCTTGCATCTAGCGGGTAAATGAAGTGAGCGTGCAGTAGCCTCAACACCGTTAGCCCCTTCCTAAAGGTGCGAGGCTAAAGGAGGATTAATGCTTCAACCCTAATGTGGTGCCAAATCGAGTCACTAGAAGTACACCACTAATGATACTTCCCTTATGACGTTATAGTTCTGATCTAAAGGAAGACTGCCGGTGGAATGTTTCCGAGTTTAAAGTGAGGAGAGGTTTTTCCTTTGACGAGCCGCCCCGCGCTCTTAATACGCGCTTCCTGCGTCAATGGGATTTCCCTGGGGTTGGAGCTCAGAAATTCATCACGTTCTTCATCTCCGGAAAATGGAACCAACGTCGTGTAGAACCTCTTGATGAGGTGAACGGGGAGTTACGCCCTGGTGGCACGATGTGACCCCAAAGACACGCTATACTTTCGAATCGATTTCAACTGGAAACAAATATTTTGACATGGATATGTCTATTGGCTACGTGAGTGCAAAAATTAGTATCTACCATAAAATGCAACTTTTTTTTTTTTTTTTTAAATTTCTATTGATTTACACCTACAACCAATGCGTTACCAGCGAAGTGTAACTCCCTTAGTTTGCATAGCAGGAAAATCGTTCGCCACTTGTTGAAATGCTCTCATATTATCAGTACATCTGATGATTCCTAAGCCATTGTAGTGTCAATGAAAGCTGATTTACTACGCCAAGTTATAAAATAATGTTGCTATGTAACTATAATGAACTAATAATGTGAAAAGAAGGCAATACAGTTTAGGTATACTATTGAGTAGTAGCTACTTGTAAGCAGTAAGTAATAAACGATGCGTAGACCTCTAAACAGCTGATGGGCTAGGGAAGCTGAAATTAAGTGAAGATTAAAATGTCTCAATGTCTTGCAGACTTGTATGCAAGATTTTCGGCATTTTTCATCGTACAAAAATCGCCAGTCGTTTTAACATTTTGATTTGAAAATTGGGCTTAATTCAAAAAACAAATGCCCCCAGCCCATAGACATATATATGTCAAAAGGTTTCTCCAGTTTAGCTAGTGTGGAAGACTAAACTAAAAAGACTAAAGTAAAAAGTCCTAATACACGAGTGACATAAAATTTGGGTTAAAAATTACTGGAGTAGCTGTAGCGTTCGTCATCAAAGATCCACTAGAAGAGAGGAACAAAAAAGCTCAGCAAAAGTACCTTCGTTTCGAGGGTTGGCTCAAGTGCTTTCTTGTAGCATAATTGTAACTACTTTTAAACTACATTGCCTACAAAGTAAAAAAGGGGACTCATAGCTTCCTCTCTCATTTTTAACGCTGAAATTATTTAGGGTCAAAATGAAAGGATATCGTTCACAGTAACACATTATGTTACAGATCAATCAGTGTGCCTGTCTTTCGAGGTAATAATTGTCCGAAGGCTATAAAAGTTGGAACGAGCCTTTCTTGAAAATGTCATAAAATTGGTGGAAACGTTACAGCGCTTTCCCTTTGACAAAAAAATTCAAGTGACTCATCAACCAAAACAGAACCAAATCGCTTGCCGATTTCTTAACTCATTTTTTAAAACTGCCAATCAAATACTCTCCAAGTTTCGGCGAATTTGGGCATTAGTGTATAGCTGTTTCGTGAAATTCGTGAAATCACTGTTTCGTTGGTGCAAGTGTAAAAGCTTCTATTAGATAACCGGCAATCAACGCTTTGTACTTAAGTCTTCTAAAAACTATTACGAAGTATTTCTGAACATATCACGAAAATCGGCAGCTCGGTTTCACCATTTTGGTCATTGTTTTCAATTTAGCTTCTGTTAGTGCAATTTATTTAGACGAAATCTTTCTAATTCAAGGCATTGGTTACCTACCTGTTCTGCAACTAGCTCCTGGCCTTTGAATATGTTTTCCTACAGCTAAAATATTTGTTCCACTATTATCCCGATACTGACCTTTTCCTACTGGCCACACTATAACTGATATGGTTCATACGGTCATCTCATGGAAATCCTAATATTCAGGTCCTTCTGATGACTAAATGGCACAGAGAAGTATTTCCGTTGGACAATGGTAGAAGAATGTTGAAGATATTTTAACCAAATCTCCCACGGATGAAGCAATAATTTCTTCACTTGTTCGTTTTGATAGATTCTCTTTTATTACCATCCATTTAAGTAGTCGATTACAGTTTTTTCGTGGCTTGATTTTCTAGTGGTGACATACGCTGAATGAGTAATGAACCGAACACGAAACTCAGTAATCACCTATAATGTCAAAGAGTAGGTAATCATTTTTCAACCCGACTCAATTATGAATAGTTCAATTAAAACTTCATATTACGTAGGGTCGAAGCTAAATTACACGGCGAGGTTTTGTACCAGTCATGATTGCCGTCGCTATACTGTCAACATGTCCATATAGCCATTATGATTAGGTACGGCGTATGAGTTTGTCCTTAATATTCTGTTTGGCAACACGTCCAATGACAGCATTAGATATTCAAATTAATCAATCTCGACGTAGTTGTATTTTGACATGGATATGTCTTTGCTCTGGGGGGTCAACCAAAAATTTCCGTGACGCAAAATTTGTGTCACAATTTCAGTGTTTTTCACGTACAACCCAGCCGTTGCTAGGGGAATGGAACTTCCGCAGTTTTTATCGCACAGAAATCGTTCGCCACTCGTTGGAAAGCGCTTGATTTATGTGATAAATGTTCACATCTCAAGCTACCAATTTCCCCCTACTTACGTACCTGGCTACATTCCTAAACTAAGTTGATTGGACTATAAACAATTTTAATAAGCCGGTTACAATATTCTTAAATTAGCAATAGCATCATTTACTCCACTCCATA